>CP025644.1:18403965-18446945 GCA_003576665.1 Ipomoea trifida | reverse complement strand
AAAAAATAATGTATCATATATATACACGTATTATATTTTTGTATTGTAGATAATTAAACAAATTTTACCATATTACTAGCAATAATAGCTAGCTAGTAACATACAATACAATATATATTTGGTCCTAATAAGTTTCTAACATCCTCGATTAAGAAACTCACATACTGCTGGTTTTACGCAACGCATTTTTTCCCATAATGGTACGGGATCAAGATAATCTTCTGCAAAATAAAAAATTCTCTGAAGACAATCTCCTATATTTTTTACCATAGCTTTAGTGGTTTCTTTTGAAATATTTGTAGGGGACGAAGATGGGGATGGAGGTGTAGTTCGTGCAGAATTAACTAATAAAGGGAAAGCAATTGTAATCACAAACAAGACAACAATGAGTTTATTATAATTCATTTTTTTTATATTCTTTATCACTTCTATTTTCTCTCTATTAAGTGGGTTCTCTTAAACGTATTCATTTGTGCTCATGTGTGAGTGTGTGTATATAATGCAAAAAAAAAAAAAAAAACAAAACAAAACAAAAAAAAAAACTAGTCTTAATTAATAACAAAACTGAAATTATTAGAAGATGAATTAATAACATAACTGAAATTATTAGACGATTAAGTGATTCGCATAACCATAATTAATTGCCTAGCTAGTACGTTTGTTACGTTGCTATAATTCATTAATTAATAGAAATTTCTTGAAATTGATAGCGATAATTAAGAACTCCGTATGCATAATGCAAATATTATGGCAAATTATTGTGTGGACCATGGTCCACATAGTGCTGTGTGAACCATAACAAAAAGTACATTTTAATATATTAAATGTACATTATTTGTGTACTGAATGTACATTATACAATATAATGTACATTCAGTACACAAATAATGTACATCCCCTGAATATAATGTACATTATTTTTATACTGAATGTACATTATATTTATACTGAATGTACATTATTTGATAGCATAATTTCCACTTGTGTAGTGCACATTTTTTAGCCATGTAGTGCACATTTTGAGTCATGTAGTGCACATTTTCTCACCTAACAGTGCACGTTGTTCCGTCTTAGAGTTCATGGTATACAAAAACTCAATAAAATGAATAAATTTCACCAATTGTAACGTAAATCAAATTCAGAAGCATTCTATCATAGTGCAGGTGCAAATTATGAAGGAAACAAGGATCAATGCATTTATTCAAAAATGAAATTGCAAATGCTCGTCTCTTCCAAAGTTTCCTCATTATTTTTTCGAGTTAATTCCAGCAATTGTCCCCCGACTATGTTGATTTTCCAAAATTTATCCTCGTCTTTTAATTTGGACGAAAAAGACACTTGACTTTCAAATTTGTTCCAGCAATGGTCTTTCCGTTTATCTGCAGTTAACTAAGCGTTATGTTAGGGGGTAAAATAGTCTTTTTATTAGATAGTCTTCTTCTCCCTTATGTTTGGTCAGTATATGTATTGCACGCAGAGAAGATAAGTGATGCAGTACGTTAACTAGGCGATGCACGCGCGGAGGTATGCCTGGAATCTGGATATGATTTCCGTCGCCGCCTCCAGCGAAAATTCACTTGTCGCCGCCGTGCCTATCAAACAGAGAAAGAAGAAAAACAAATAGCAACAATTTCATAGAAATGAAAAAGGAAAATTATAGGGGATTTGATTACCTAATAATTTTAAAACCGCAAGAAGTAGATAAAGAATTGAAGCAGCATAGCCGCCGAATCTCCTCCTCATTTTCGCTCTATTTCTCGAGTTTGTGTTCCTCTCACTACACTGCAAGATTGCTTCTCCCACTCAAGTCCAAAAGGCGGCCAAGTTCTACTCCTCCGTGTTTCGAGATCTTATCGCCGAGGGATTTTGAACCCATATTGGAATTTCCACATTAAATATAAAATTTGTTATATAAAATGTGTTGAATGTCATTATCTTTTTTACTTTACTACAAATGTGGGATGTTACTTATATCGAATTTATTAAATGTCATTATTATTTTTCCTATAGGAATGTTAAAATATATGGCATTTGTTAAATTTTGTTGTCTTTTTTCCTTATGATAGAGTTAATACCCAATTTGGTCCCTCCACTATGATATTAACTCCCTTATGATAGATATAGAATTTGTTAAAGTTATTATCATTTTTTTCCACTACTACAAATGTGCAATGTTAGATATAAAATTTATTAAATTTATTATATTTCCCCAATTGTAGCGTAAGAAGTATAAGCCCAACACACAAATTAAACTAAGATTCATTAAAGATCTCGAAGTAAAATATATTTGTCTGCAACATCAGTGAATTAATTTTTGCTCAACCGAGACGACAATACATTCCACCTTGTTTGGTTCTTAATTCTTTAATATAATAACAACAACAACAACAACAATATAATAATAATAATAATAATAATAATAATAATAATAATAATAATAATAATAATAATAATAATAATAATAATATTAGCTGCAATTCCAATTGCATTGATCATTTCATTATATTATACATGGGATAAACGCAACATAAAGAAAATAAGATAGATAGATAGATGCAACAACGTACTACTACAACTTACTAACGTACGTACTTGGGTTGGATCAAGCTGTGCTAACTGCTAAGCAGCCCCTCCTTTATGTACTTATTGTTTATAAAGTAAATTCAAGTCTGCTCCGCCGTTCAGTTCCTATTCTCACTTGTATTTTTCTTAAATTTTTTATTTGATTTCTTTATGACTTGTTCTCTATTTTGCACTTTGTTGTTTAGCGCAATTGTTCTTTGCCTCACAATTATATCTAACTTGAGTTATTCTTAAAATATTCAGTATTTTCCTTAGTTTCATGTTTCTATGAAATTAATTTGCTTTAACATCATTCAAATTTTGATTTCTAGTGCACTAAAATTATTTTTTAGTAGTGGAATATATTTCCAGTGCACTGGAAAATACTATTATAGTGCACTAGCAATGATGGATGGTTTCCAAAAATTAACTATCAATAATACTTGACACCTGTTCTCCAAATATTAACTATACAGATAGACGATTATTCATCTTGCCAATAAAAATTTCAAGTGAGCCAACTGAAGAGTTGATTGTGCAAAAAAGTCAATCGATGTTTGATAATTAGTACTTAGTAGTGTGTTTGAACTTTGGATTGCTATTTTGTTATATAATGTTTAGACTTTAGATTTGGACTATGTAAATATGTATTGTTTGGTAATGTGTTTGTAACATTAGAAAATATTAAAATTTGAGATTCTTAAACCGGATTGAACCAATTCCAAATCGAAGTCGAACTTTTTAAAACTGAATGGTATAATTTTTTAAATACTGAAATACCAAAACCGAAAATAAAACTGAAAAAAAAAAAAAAAAAAAAAAAAAAGACAAACTGAAACTCGAAATGCCCCGCCATAATTGATGGCCTACCATTACATAGGTAATTAAGGAAATCGACATAGTAATAATTATAATTTAACTCACTACATACGGTTTATGTAAATGATATAAACTTAATTAGCATTGCATCATTAATATTATATTTTTAGTTTTTTAGTACTACTAACTCTATTAGAATGTAGTATCTGTTTAACAGTCACCTCCATTGAGACTCAAACACACTCCCTTCCATGTGAGAGTGTAAATCGGGTGTCACTAGACCATAAGGTTTTTGGCCATGATATGTATCTAATTAAAGAAATTTGAATTGAATAAGGTTCAAATTGGCCACTGAACGTAACCTAAAAGTGCAATTAGGCCACTGAACCAAAAAAAAGTTCAATTAGGCCACTGAACACTCTAAATGTATGCAATTTCACCCGATAGCAGGTTACAATGCATTTTATCACGTTACTTGCTTAATAATAAACTATTAAAATTAAAAATTAAAAAAATTAAAAAGAAATAATAAAATAAAACACACTTGTGGCCACCCTTCTTAATAATACCCTTGTCACATTGATACGAAACTAGTGGATGAATCAAATTTAATTAATTTTTTTATTATTATTATTATTATTATTATTTATGGAAAGTCAACTTCTTTCACAAAACAACTTTTGCTTTATTATGGTGTTTTTCAGTTTTTGTTTTAATTTTTAAATTATTTTAATTTTTTATTTTAATAGTTTAGTATTAAAAATTATTTTAAAATGTCAATTCACCGTCCACGTAAGCAACTAACCTGGTGGTAACCTGCTATTAGGTGAAATTGCATACATTTGAAGTGTTCAGTGGCCTAATTGCACTTTCTAATTCAGATTACGTTCATTGACCAATTTGAAATTGGTGAGGGAGAGGGACCTAAGGTCCCAGCAACTAGTGGTGCCTACAAGTGACGAGACTCAAAGCATCCTGCTAAAGGAGGTTAGTCAAGCCATCCGGAGGATCTTCAAGAATGGTAGTACCCCATGGAGCGGTTTGACCCATGTTAGCAAGGAAATGCATATTTGTTACCCTCCCGAAGAATATGAACAACTTTTAAGACATGGAACTGATTCATAAGGGGTTTACAGTCCCCGATTAGCATGTTGAGTTCTGATGGCACATTTAATTGTGATATTTTAATTAATTTGATTAATTAAACCAAACCCACCGCCATTTAATTGACACATTTATGGTGTGTTTGGTTCACACATGAGAATCGAAATCGATATGGTATCAAATACTTGATAAGGGTAATGAGTTTTGGTGAAAATATTTTGCATGTTTGGTAGTAAGGTCGAATGAGAATGATTATTAATAGTTGTGGAAGAATGGAGGAAGGTAAATAAAACCCTTATTTAATAAGCGTATGAGTTTTTCAATTAATGGGGTATTCCAAACCCATAATTGTATTTTAAAAACCTATCAACCAAACAATATAACAATCACTTATTCACTTTGATACACACACCTTATACCAAAATCCGTCAACCAAACACACCCTTAATTGTGATATTTTAATTAATTTGATTAATTAAACCAAACCCACCGCCATGCTCCATCTCGCTTCTTGCCTTTAGTTCTTCATTAATTATATAAATATTCCTTAAATTACATACGTACTCTCCCAGCTTTCTCTTAGCTTCCATCATCACGCACCTATTTTAATGGAAATAAGTTTGTTACGGTGGCAATCAATAGCTTGTAGAACCTAAAAATGTAAACATAGGTTGATATATAGATAGGAAATTAGGAATTAGTAAAAAATAAAATAGACATCTTCATTAATCGAAATAAGTTTGTTGAATTAAATTAAATTGGCAATAAATGTTTTATGTCCATTACCCACTTCAATCTTTCATTGCAAAACATGAGCAAACACAAAATATAATATAATAAACACATAAATATCTTGAGTTCAATCAAAAGATATTTTTAACAATAATTGAACGTATATAATTTTCGGGAGCAATCATATTAAATATAATTGATGTTAATCCATTGGTCAAACATTCACTAAAAGTGCCTACAAATTAAATATATAATAACAAATTGTTCATAAATTTCAATCAATAGTATTGACACAAAATAGAATGCATTCTTGCCGCACTTCATTCCTTTAGCTAATAGATCCGGCCTCTATTGTGCTTTTTTAAAATTGGCGCACTTCAATAATGTAGATCAAATGAGAATAATGTCTTCTAATAAAATGTGAGGACTGATCTCAACCATTCATCATAATTACTCAATGCTTGAGAACTACTACATGATTGCACTACTACAGCTCTCAAACATGTCTGGAGGACCTAGCGGTACAATCTATCTGGGTGCGATGTAATCATGTAGTAAGTGCGGTGCAATCTCTCACAAGCTCGCAGTTTGCAGATTAAAGGTGATTCTCACCTAATTATGGATATATATAGAGAGAGAGAGAGTGTGTGTGTGTATCGCATGAAGGTAAGTAGCATTATGCATAAACTTAAATTCATTTCATTAAATATGGGATAAAGTTAAGTAACAAAGATACAATAGATGCATGAAGTGCTGCATTATACTACATCTTCTACTACCAACAGCTACGTACAACTAACGCGCAGGTAACTAATTAAGCACCCTAGCTCTTCTATGTAATTATTAGGCAAAAATTGCTCCATAATATACCAATTATCAATGTCACTCCTGAATTATTAGTGGTGTAAATGTTGCCCCTCAATTTTTAAAAACGGTACATATATTGCCCCTCTCGTAACGAAAGAGGGGCAATATTTACACCACGGGAGAGGCAATATATGTACCGTTTTTAAAAATTGAGGGGCAATATTTACACCACAATAATTCAGGGGTGACATTGATAATTGAAATATTATGGAGGGGCACAAATTACAATTTTTCCTAATTATTATGTGTTCGGTCTTTGACCAAGGTGTTTTGGTCAACCTCAACAGACGACTTCTTCTATCAAAGTACCAGTCACCAACTACTTGCGCATACCTCCTATTATTCACTTCGATACCTTTTGTATTTCAGTACGAGGTAAGTTGTACGTGCAAGAAACAATTGTTCACATAAAATCCTTGGGATTGAGTGTCTTGTCTCATGCAAAGCATCCAACATCTGCAATCTAAACTCCTTCAAAATTTCTTAACACAATTTTGATATTAAAATAAATTAGGTCTCCTTAATGTGATATAAACGAATCAGTAAAATTCGGTTTCAGTACAATATTAAAAAAATGATACCATTCGGTTTAACATTATAGTTCGATTCGGTTTGAAAAAATACAATTTTAGTTAGGAATTGGTTCAGTTCGGTATTCGGTTTAGTTTTAGAACCCTAGATTTTAATATTTCCTAATTTTACAAACAAACTACTATACAAAACAATACATTTTCACATATGATTCGGTTCGGTTTACAAGAATCCATTACCGTTCGGTCTTTTGGTATATTACTAGTTCGGTTCGGTTCGATCTTCCCAAATCAAACCGAATTGCCACCCCAAATTATAATAGGCTTATTCATGTTGTCGAATAGTAATTAAAGAATTATACAATTAAGTTATAACATATGTATTCATAAGTTTGTCATCAGTTTGTCTTGTGTACGCGATTAAACTTCAATAAACAAACCATGCATACATGAAGGAATTCATTAATGCTGATGATGGACTAATCCTAATTAATATTGTATAACCTAAAGCTAACTTGATTCCATTAATTATCCAGCTACCTAGTAGTATGTATGTATAACTCTATGAATGATGATGACCAATAATCTTGGAATTCAATTCTTACCCCTTATTCTTCCTACTTCACCTATTTTGTCTTTTTTTGTTCTTTTTCGTCCTCCCAACGCTTTTTACCTTATAAACTTAATTTTAATTAAATCTAAATTCATGATGGCAATTTCTCTTATCTCTAATTTTCGCTCAACCGAGACGACGATACATTTTCACCTTGTTTGGTTCTTAATTTTTTAATATAATAATAACAACAACAACAACATCTATTTTGTTTCTTTTTGAATGTAAAGTTGGATTTGTACATCTATTTGTTAAAGAGAAGGAAAAGGAAGGATTGGAGTATAGGATCAATAGGGCTGGTAGGCTCACTAACTTATGGGTAGTTGGGTATGTAGTAAATATCTACATTGCAGTTCAGATTTGAAAGTGGGAAAAAGATAATAACATTTGACAAATTCTTTGCACGTAGTTGAGGAAAAATAATAATGACATGCATTTAATAAAGTCTACATGTGTAGAAGAGGAAAAATGATAATGACATTTACAAATTCTGATCTATATCTAATAATATTCACAAATTCTATATCTAACATCCGACATTTATTTATTTAATGAGAACTTGAATTGTCATTGACTTATTTGAAATTAGTCTCTATTTAAAAAGAAAATAACAACAACAACAACAACAACAACAACAACAACAACAACAACAATAATAATAATAATAATAATAATAATAATAATAATAATAATAATAATAATAATAAAGTCAAGAGGAAAATAGATAGAATAATTAAAGAAGAAAAATAATTATAGATAGCCTAAAATATCTCCTTCTACATGGGAGGAGTGTGCACGGGTGCCGCTTGACCACAAGATCTTTGGCATTCTAATTGCATTTCAATAAAGAAGATAAGTGCATTACATTAACATACACCTTTGTTAGGTTTTTCCATTTCAACAACGTACTAAAGTTGGATGAAGCTGCTAATTAATTAAGCACCCCCCCCCACTCCTTTATGTACGTATTGTTTATACAGTCTTTGACCAAGGTGTTTTGGTCAACCTCCTGCACACGACATGTTCTATCAAAGAACCAGGCACCAACTGCTTCCACATCTGTCCTATTATTCACATCGAAACCATGAGGTTGATTCCAGTAGTGGGTAAGTCGTGTGTGCGTGAAGCAATTGCTCACAAAAAGTCCCCGGGACGGGGTGTCCGTCTCTCGCAAAGCATCCAACATTTGCGATCTGAATTCCTTTAGCGTTGTGTATTGCGTTGCAGAGATGTGGTTAAACTTCACGGCGTAGTAAAAGTCGGTTGAGAGTGTGTGGTTCATCTGATAAGAATCGTATGTGGTGATCATAATGAAGAGTGGGGTGTGGATGTCTTTGGCAAAGAACTGAGGGAAGAAGCAGAGGTATGGGAGGTCTTTCATTCTGCTTTTGCAGGTCTCCGATAGGACGCCGGTTGAGTTGTGCAAATCGACTATCCCTCGGAACTTGGATTCCAAATCGTGAGCTTGGGCGGGATGTTTTGAGTGGAGAAAAAAGCCGGCGTCGGATAGACACTTCACGGTAGTGGCGGTGTTTGGAAAGCGGGTAGAGAAACGATCGCAGTGGATTATAACAGATAACCCACCTGCAGAGCCGCCAGTGAGGAATGCATGCGTGGCATCCTTCATTCCTCTGTTCACCACTAGATCGTCCACTACAGCGTCAAAGATCCTCCTACCTCTGAAGTGGAGGCCCGTAGTTGGATCAACGCTTTCGACGTCTCCCGTGAACGATGACCCGTCGCAGTATCTCACCGCGACTTTGTTCCAGCTATAGAAGTCTGGGTTTTGTGTCTGGTCAAAATCCAGTATGCCCTGGAAATTGAATTCTGAATCATTCCAGTACTTGGGAAGGGAGGAGCCAAGATTTGAGATTTTACGGTTTTTGCATTCGAAGATGTTGCTGCACCACTCTCCGCCCATAAGGTAAACTATCCATCTCTGTTTCCCTTCCCCGAAGCCTTCTCCAAAGAGGTAGGCAGGGGGGCTCCCATCAAGACATACAGCTCCCACTGAAACTGCATTTTCAAGGATGGTCGAGTTTGTAGTGAAGAATCCAGCAGAAATTTTTGATTGTAGCAGAAGAAGAACAACCAGGATACATGCTCTCACTAGTGTTCCAAGCAAACCCATTTTTGTGTTTAGTGTAGCTTTGGCAGTTAATGGAAAGGGTGAGTTCAAAGATAAATAAAAAGAAGTGGTCAAGAAATGAAGAAGAGAAGAGTGTGTGTTTGAGTTTAACTTTTAATGAGATAGATGATTGAAAACAGAACAGACTATATATAGGCGCCCAACTTTTTATTTAAAACTAACTTTTTGTTTTTGTTTTTATTCTTGTTTTGTTTTGATTGACGCCCATCCCGCCCTTCTCCAAGAACAATAATTATTCGGCTATTCCTCTTATTTTGGACCTATTTATATTATTAACTATAAACCTTAATTAAATTTGTTATTTCTCTCTTTCTCCCTTCCACACACACAAGGTGGGCTAATATGAGAACAACTACCTCCAAGAGGAAAGATTTAGGCATTCTTCAATAGTAGAAGATTTTAATATTAAAAAAAATTATAAAGTCAATTTTATAATTATTAAAAAATTTTAAATTTGTGATATTTTTAAAACTAACTCTATTTTTTCGATTATCTTTTTTAGCATTACTTAACCGTTGATCTAACCAAATGCAAGGATCATATAAGTCATCAATTTTTACATGAGAGATTATTGTTTCCACCTAAACCTCTTAAATATATAAATTACGTTACACTTATTACCACATAAATTAAAGTGTAATTTTCATCGAATAAGTCATTAAATTTTACAAGGAACATTATTATTTTCACCTAAACCTCCTAAATATATAAATGACACTTATCAAATAAATTAAAGGCTAAAATAAAATGTTATTTTTTAATTTTCCATTATATTTAATGCTAAACAATATGATTTTGAGTGCAAAATATTCACTGCTATAAATGTGTGCAATATTAGATATAAAGTTTGTTAAATTTTATTATCTTTCTTTTCCTTAAAATCGGTAGTAATACATATTGATATTTATAATGATGAGGTTCATCATTTACTACTATAAATAGCCATAATCATTTAGGCAAAAGTTAGGTTATCATAGAATTCTAACAACTATATATATATATATATATATATATATATATATATATATATATATATATATATATATATATATATATATATATATATATATATGAGTTCAAATGAGAACATCTCGTATAAAAAGTGCGAACTGATTTAATTCATCCATTTGGATAGCAGACTAAAAGTTGAAGGTTGTTGAAAAATAAAGGGAATAGAGGTAGATAAGTTTTAGAGTTAATTCCATTTTTGGTCCTAGATTTATAGGTGCGGTTCCACTCTTAGCCTTTTTTTAGGCAACATAAATTTTTTGAAAATGTTGAAATGTTACTCTCACGATATTTTAAGGCAACATAAATTAACAAAGAAACAATTTGCCATTTGGACTGTCTCTAAATTTTATGAAATTTCGATTAAGTTTTAATAATTTCATCTAGTTATGACAAAAAAAAATCACCAAAGTAATAATTAAATGGTAAAAAGTGACCATAGGAAAAATTCAACAACCAAAAAACTTAATATAAGTTTTATAAAATTCATGTTAAATTTTAACGGTTTCATCTAGTGATGGACAAAAAGAGCCACCAATGCAACAATTAAAGGGTGAAAAATGATTATGAAAAAATAAAAAAATTAAGTCTGCAACTCTAAAATAATTTAACAATCAAAAATATTATTTTACTATCTTAAAAGTATTATCAATTTATAAGTTAGACACAAGATACCACCACAAACATACAATCATATATAATTAGTTGAGCCTAAAACATGTAAGATCAATTCAATTTTTTAGTAGCCCCTAGTAATTAATTTATTACTCTTTCAAGTAAGCTAGGATGTGAGGCCTATAAGTAAGGGACTAAAACATGCAAGACAAATTCAAGTTATTAGTAGCCATGGGTAATTAATTTATTACTTTTTCAAGTTAGGTTGCATGTGATGTTTCTCTTCCATCATATCACACACCTACCATCCTCTCCATTCTTTACACACACTCTTTGTCTCTTCCATGGTTGGCTATAGGCAGTGAATTGTTTATTGGTCATCTTAAGTAGAACTGATCAAATATATAGACAACTAATCTTCTTGTAGTCATTTACTAGATAGAGAGACAAAAACTTAAAAGTTTGATCTATTTTTATAAATGAAAAATTAAATTTTACTTGACTTATTTTGAATTAAGGTCTATATTTAAAATAAAAGCAATAATTAAGGTCAGGTGGTTGGCTTGCGGCAGGGATATATGATGCATATGTAATGTTGTTATTTAGATGATTCAGTTTAACATAAACTTGAATTCATTTCAGTAAAGGCTTCAAAGCTGGAACCCTTTTTTTTTTTTTATGAAAACTTGAGTTTGATCTCATTGACTTATTTGGAATTAAGTCTCTATTAAAAAGAAAAAAATAATAGTAATAAAGTCAAAAGGAAAAGACATACATATTGTGATTAATTAAAGAAAAGAAAAATAATTATAAATAGCCTAAAATCATTCTAAACTATCTCCCTCTAACATCACGTATTGGACTTTCTCTTATCTCTAATTTTCGCTCAACCGAGATGATGATACATTTTCACCTTGTTTGGTTCTTAATTTTTTAATATAATAATAATAATAATAATAATAATAATAATAATAATATTATTATTATTATTATTATTATTATTTTGTTGTTGTTGTTGTTGTTGTTGTTGTTGTTGTTGTTGTTGTTATTATTATTATTATTATTATTATTATTATTATTAATGTTGTAGATTGTTTATAATACTACATCTATTTTGTTTCTTTCTGAATGTAAAGTTGGATTTGTACATCTATTTTTTTAAAGAGAAGGAAAAGGAAGAGCTCTTAATTATTTCCACCTAAACCTCCTAAATATATAAATTACACTTACCACATAAATTAAACCTAAAATAAAGTGTAATTTTCATCGAATAAGTCATTAATTTTTACAAGGGAGATTATTGTTTTCACCTAAACCTCCTAAATATATATATTACACTTACCAAATAAATTAAAGCCTAAAATAAAGTGTAATTTTCTAATTTTCCATTATATTTAATGCTAAACAATATGAAACTTGTAAGCATAATTCACTACTATAAATGTGTGGAATGTTAGAATATAAATTATAAAGTTTATTAAATTTCATTATCTTTGTTTTCCTTCAAATGGGTAGTAACGCATATTGATATTTAATGATGAGGTTCATCATTTAATTTACTACTATTCATAGCCATAACCATTTGGGCACATGCTAGTTAGGTTATCAATAAAATCGTAACAGCTATATATATATATATATATATATATATATATATATATATATATATATATATATATATATATATAAAGATGTGTTGACTATAAGGCTGTTCTACTTCTTTATGAGAGAGTTATGTTTATTGATTTTTTGGTTGAACTGGTCAACTATGAATAACCTTCATGTGATCTTTTTACCAAGGAGACAAATGATTCAAAGATATATTTTTTTAAAGAGAAATTGAATTTTCTTTGACTTATTTCAAATTAAGGTCTCTAATAACAACAACAACAACAACAACAACAACAATAATAATAATAATAATAATAATAATAATAATAACAATTAAATATTTGCTTGTTGGATATATGCGTGTGTGTCGCGCGCGCTTGTGTTGTTATTTAGGTGATTCACTTCAACATTATGCATAAACTTAAACTCATTTCATTGCCAAGGGCCTTGTAGTCCAGTGGCATCAAATCCTTCCCTGTATACGGGAGGTGGTGGGTTCGAGTCTTAGTGTTAAATATGGATAAACGTACGTAACAAATTAAAGATACAATAGATGCATGAAGTGTTGCATTATATTACATCTTCTACAACCAGTAGCTACGTGCAGGTAACAATTAAGCACCCTACCACCTCTATGTAGTTCTTATGTGTTCACTCTTTGATCAAGGTGTTTTGGTAAACCTCTTGCACATGACTTTTACTATCAAAGTACCAGTCACCAACTACTTGCGCATACCGCTTATTATTCACTTCGAAACCTTTTGTATTCGGTACGAGGTAAATTGTACGTGCAAGAAACAATTGTTCACATAAAATCCCCTGGATTGAGTGTCTTGTCTCACACAAAGCATCCAACATCTCCTTCAAAATTTTGTAACAATTTTGATATTAAAATAAATTAGGTCTTCTTAATAATGCGATATTGATAAATCAGTAAAATTTATTTATTTATTTTATTAAAAGTGACATGATTATAATTAGGGGTGGACGTTTTGGAATTCGGTTCGCTTTTTTATTTTTCCCTAGTTTTGGTTTCGATATTTAAAAAAATTGATACCATTCGGTTTAAGATTATAGTTCGGTTTGGTTTGAAAAAATTCGATTTCCGTTTGATATTCGGTTCGATTTTAGAACCCCACATTTTAATATTTCCTAATTTTACAAGCACACTACCAAACAATGCATATTCACATATGGTTTGGTTCGGTTTCTTACCAAACTGTTCGGTTTACAAGAATCCATTAACGTTCGATTTTTCAGTAAAATACTAGTTCGGTTCGATACAGTTTGATATATGTTTCGATTCGGTTTGGTTTTCCCAAATCGAACCGAATTGCCCACCCCTAATTATAATAGACTTATTCATGTTATCGAATAGTAATTAAAGAACTATACAATTAAGTTATAACATATGTATTCATAAGTTTTTCTTGTGTACGCGATTCAACTTAAATAAGCAAACTAGTTTTCAATAAACAAACCATGCATGAAGGAATTCATTAATGCTGATGGATCAACCCTAATTAATATTGTACAATCTTAATTGGAAATTAAAGCTAACTTGATTCCATTAATTACCCAGCTACCTAGCTAGCTACCTTGTATTATGTATAACTCTATGAATGATGATGACCAATCTTGGAATCCAATTCTTACCCCTTATTCTGCATACTTCACCTATTTTGTTTTGTTTTTTTTTTTTCTTCTCCCAACGCTTTTTACCTTATAAACTTAAATTTAACTAAATTCAAATTCAAGATGCCAATTTCTCTTATCTCTAATTTTCGCTCAACCGAGACAACGATACATTTTCTACCTTGTTTAGATCATAACTTTTTAATATAATAATAATAATAATAATAATAATAATAATAATAATAATAATAATATTATTATTATTAATGTTGTAGATTGTTTGTAATATTACATCTATTTTGTTTTTTTCTTTTAATGTAAAGTTGGGTTTGTACATCTATTTTTTAAAGAAAAGGAAAAGGAAGGGTTGGAATGTAGGATTAATAAATGCATTCCTGCTCTTTTTGGCAACAAACTAAGGGTGTGTTTGGTTCGCACATGGGAATTGGAATCGGAATGAGTATCAAATACTTGGTAATGGTAATGGATTTTGGTGAAAGTATTTAGGGTGTGTTTGGTTCGCACATGGGAATCGGAATCGGTATGGGTATCAAATACTTGGTAAAGGTAATGGGCTTGGTGAAAGTATTTTGCATGTTTGGTGGTAGGGTGGAATGTGAATGATTATTAATAGTTGGGGAAGAAAGGACTCAAGGAGGAAGGGAAATGAAACCCTTATTTAATAAGGGTATGAGTTTTTCAATTAATGGGGTATTTCAAACCCATAGTACTATTCTAAAAACCTCTCAACCAAACAATAACAATCACTTTGATACTCATACCTTATACCAAAACTCGTCAACCAAACACACCCTTAGCATGTTTGGTAGTTGGGTGGAATGAGAATGATTATTAATAATTGGGGAAAAAAGGAGGATGAGAAATGAAACCCAAGTATGAATTTTCTCATTAATGGGGACATGGGGTATTCCAAACCTATAGTAACATTCTTAAAACCTATCAACCAAACACTAACAATCACTTTTATATCCATTCCTTATGCCTAAACCCACCAACCAAACACACCATAAAATATACAGTATTTTTTTTTTTGAACACATATACAGTAGTTCTTAAGTTATATGAGTAGGTCATGTTAGACTATGGTTTACAGTAGACATTAGGTCATGATATAATTTGCCCAAAAAGCACCAAAAAAAATAATAACAACAATAATTTGCCGACACACAGTAGCTAACTTGATACAGTAAAAAAATTAATTATTAGTTGACATCCGCTAATAATAAATTGAATCGGCCTTGCATGCTTTAATCTCAATTATTCTTAATTGTATACTTGTGCCGAACTTATAAACTAATGACATTTTTAAGATATTAGTCATATTACACATTTGTATAATTCATCTTTACATAACTACAGTGTACTATAAAGATAAACAGATGGAAATATAATCAATGTTAATATGTAATTTATGTGACCATGTAAATCGTAGTACAAAGCTACCACTTCAAACAAAAATTACAAACCATTAATTTCCTTTTGATTTTTAATTTGTTTGCAATTTATACCTTTAAATAATAAATTAAAAAATAAAACAAAACCGAGCGTAAGTTGGTCTATTTAGATGATTGAGTTAGTTAAATTGAGCATAGTCAAGGTTTTTTTTGGTAGTGACCATTTTTTTTGGTGTAGAAATCTAGAGTTCAATTTGACAGTAGAAAGCTAGAGTTCAAAGAAATATTGGGTTTCAATGATCGAAATGATGATCCCAGAACACAGTATATGTATATATAGGCGTTCATCCGCTTGGCTCGCTATTCTTCTCATTTTAATTTGGACCTAATTATTAATCCATATTATTATTAACTATGAACCTAATTAAATTAAATTAATTAGTCAATCAACTTATATTAATTACCATATCAACTTAATTGTTGCATTCGATCAATGCTTCCTTCTAACTACTTCTATCAAACACTTTGCCCCTAAAAAGTGAAGAAAGATCCAGGCCGCAATATCACGTATTCACGGTTCATTGATAGTTGAAGGTTTTACTAAAAAATTATAAAGTCAATTT
The DNA here is from genome assembly GCA_003576665.1 of Ipomoea trifida. Lineage (NCBI taxonomy): Eukaryota > Viridiplantae > Streptophyta > Magnoliopsida > Solanales > Convolvulaceae > Ipomoea > Ipomoea trifida. Next base: position 18,430,662 of record CP025644.1, on the reverse strand, counting down.
TATAATTATTGAAAACTTTTAAGTTTACAATAGTTATAAAACTAACTCCATTTTTTTCATTAATTTTTAGCATTACTTTATCGTTGATCTAACTAAATGCAAGGATCAGATAAGTCATCAGTTTTTGTTAGATGAGAGATTGTTTTTATCTAAATCATCCCAAATATATAAATTACACTTACCACATAAATTAACGGCTAAAATAATGTGTAATTTTCTAATTTTCCATTATATTTAATGCTAAACAATATGATACTTTTTTTTTTTGACAATAACAATATGATACTTGAAAGCCTATATTCACTACTATAAATGTGTGGAATGTTAGATATAGAGTTTGTTAAATTTTATTATTTTAATTTTTTTGCTCCCAAACTTTACTTCTATGACCAGTTGAGTTGTCAATGCGGGCAATTTTATTATTTTCGTACACGTGGAGTACGTGGTTATAAGCTTAATTTCATTATTTTATTTTCCTTCAATTCAAATTGGTAGCATAGTAGTGCATAATGATAAGGTCCATTTACTACATGCTATTGGGAATTCTATTTGCACCACCCTTATTGCTCTTTACACCACCCTTTGATAAGTGTGCTAGCTTTATAGGTGGTGTAAATAGAACAACTTGTTTGTTGTACCACTTTCATTAAAGTTAGTCAAGTATTAGAATCTAGGTGAATACATCACTTTTTGTTAGATTATTATTTTTTGATTATCTTTTACTTAGTTTTATGAGATGTGTTTAACTTTAATTACATGTTTTATGTTTTTATTCAAATTATTTATTATTTAATTTTATTTTAAATTATTATTATTATTATTATTATTATTATTATTATTATTATTATTATTATTATTATTATTATTATTATTATTATTATTATTATTGTTGTTGTTGATGTTGTAGATTGTTTGTAATATTACATCTATTTTGTTTTTTTTTTTAATGTAAAGTTGGGTTTGTACATCTATTTTTTAAAAGAGAAGGAAAAAGAAGGGTTGGAATGTGGGATCAATAAATGCATTCATGCTCTTTTTGGCAACAAACTAAAATAGGCAGTAGTTGTTATGTTATATAAGTAGGGCCAGTAGGTTCACTGTAACTTGCAGCGTAAATAATTATGTGTAGTGGGTACGTAGTAAATATCTACATTACACTTCAGATTTGATTATTTGAAAGTGGAGAAAGATAATGACATTTCACAAATTCTTTGTAGTTGAGGAAAAATAATAATGACATGCATTTAATAAAGTCTATACCTAACATTCTACATGTGTAGGAGAGGATCGGAAAACTGATAATGACATTTACAAATTCTATATCTAATATTTCATATTTGTAACCCGCAAATTATATCGTGGACCGTGGTCCACAATGCATTGTGGACCGCGGTCCCAAAACGACGTCGTTTTGATTAATGAAATAGACGGATGAATTCGCGCCACTCACTTTCTTTTCATATATAATGCAGTTTCTTTTCATATATACTGCAGTTTCTTTTCAACACAACTGCAGTTTCCTTTCAACACAACTGCAGTTACTTTTTGATATAACTACAGTTGTATATTATCGAATGAAACTATAGTTATAACCAAAAGAAACTGCAGTTGTGTTGAAAGGAAACTGCAGTTATGTTGAAAAGAAACTGCGGTTATGTTAAAAAGAAACTGCAGTATATATGAAAAGAAACTGCAGTATATTTGAAAAGAAACTGCAGTATATTTGAAAAGAAACTGCAGTATATATGAAAAGAAACTGAGTGGCGCGAATTCATCCGTCTGTTTCATTAATCAAAACGACGTCGTTTTGGGGATCGCGGTCCACAATGCATTGTGGACTGCGGTCCACGATATAAGAACTGTTTGTAACCGAGGAAAAAAGATAATGAAATTTCACAAATTCTATATCTAACCTCCCACATTTGTAGTAGAGGAAAAATAATAATGACATTTAACAAATTCTATATATAACATCTCACGTTGTGCTAGAGGAAATTAAAAAAGATAATGAAATTTAACAAATTCTATATTTAATGTCGAAATTCTATATCTAACATCCCACATTTGTAATAGTGAATATATGATTCATTATCGCACGAGCTTAGCTCATTGATTTAATTAGTAGGTGAAAAATTATAAAATAAAACTATTATTCTTTAATTTATAGAATTGTAAGATTATATTCCGTTGGTATTTTATGTGGAACACACACACATACATACATATATATATATATATATATGAACTAATCATATTATAAATGTAAAATACAAAGAGCACCAAAAGAAAACATTTAATGCCACTTATATTACAAACAATTGTTTAGTTTCAATTTGGGACTAATGTTAAAAAAAATGGTCAAACGAAAAAAATGTAAAGGTTAAAATCGAAAAGAAAGTGTAAATGATCAACACAAATAATATAATACAAACAAACACTTAATATAACTTATACTATCAACACAATTTTTGTTCCAATTAAGTATGTACTAACATCATCCACTCTTATTATATTATTACTAGTTTTATACGCGCATTGTGTGAATGGGTTAATGCCAAATGTTTATATTTAAATAAATATTTGAAAGTATATAATGCAAGATTATATAGGAGAAGTTTATACATGGGAAATTGAATGTCGAATTTTTTTATTTAAATATCTAACTCAAAGTATATGATTTCAAGATAATATAGAAAATTCATTATAATTATTACTAAAATAAATGTTTGCAACCTTGTAAAATCGATAGTCTAAATATTTGGTCTAAAAATGATGGTCTAAATAAATACTACTTTTAATTTGAATTTTTCTAAGTGTTATTAATTCTATTTTGAGTAACATTATCATTGTCTTCATCTTTACTATTTGTTCTCTTCCTTTTTGTTAGTAGTGTGTTATTTGCAATTCGGTTATTGTTGGTAGCATAGATGACAACGTCATGCAATGAGATTATAATATAGGAGCTATGGACTTTCCTTTAGGTGTTATACTTGGGGTTCATTTGGTTCAACCATTATTGTTGAATGAGTTATTGTGGATAAAGAAATCTCTAGTTTAAGAAAAAAGATTAAATAAATTAATAAAAATTTGAAAATTTAAAATATTATGTATTCCAAATATATTAAAAGGTAGTTTCTCGCTTCAATTTGCTAGGTAATGGGTTATTTGAGTACTTTCATTGTCAACAAATCCCCCAAGCAGTTAATATGATTGATTTCAAACTATTCTTTTTTATTTTTTTCATGGTATTAAAGAAACACATATGTATCATTTTTTGGTGTAACTACTAATTTATTTAATTCAATAAGAGTAAAATAGAGTGATTCCGCTTCAATTTGTTGGGTTATTTGAGTACTTTCTTTGTCAACCAATCCCCAAGTAGTTAATATAATTAGCTTCAAATTATTCTAATTTTTTCATAGTATTAATAAAATACTTGGTAAATAAATAGATAACATTATTTTGTACTATAACTTTGATATTTAATTACAAGATATTGTAAAAATAAGATAATGGACAATGTAATGAATATCAATTGATAAATTTGAATGTAAAAAATCTTTGCATGAGAAAAAATAAAAACAATATAACTAATGAAATTATTTCTCTTATTTAATTTGATAATGAATAATTTTTTCAAATAAAGATATTATAGACACATAATTCTAAATTAAATAAATACATATGTATCATTTTTTGTTGTAGTTACTAATTTAATTAATTTAATAAGAGTAAACTAGAGTGAGAAACTTAATTATGTAAAATTTGATTGAGATGAGGTTTGAACCTAAGACCTTTCTTATAGAAATTAATGGGTAAGTTAAAAGTTAACGGAATATTAACGGAGAAGAGAATATTTAACAGAAAACTTAACGGATAATCATAAAAGTAAGGTTAAATTAGGTAATCTCTATTAATAATATTAATCTGAATTATCTTAACCATCTATTTGATTACACAATTCATCTGAACCATCTATTTGATTAAATAATTTGACCGCCATTTTTTCTACCCATTTTAGGTCTAACTCTCTTTGGCTCTTATTAGTATAGTAGATTATAATCTAGTTATAATGAGCACGCATTGCGTGATTAAATTAATGTCTACAACATGAAAATTAAAGTAAGTAAATACTTCGTACAATTTTTAAAATATTAATAATGAATATACAATAAAAATGACTATTTTCAATATAACCAAAATTAGTATTTTTAACTTAGAGTTAATTCCACCGAAGGTCCCTTGTCTTTGGTGGCAGTTCCAAATTTAGTCCTAGATTATTGTTTTTGCCATTTAACATCCCGGACTATCATTTTTTGGACATTTTTAGTGTTTCTTATGATTTTTTTGATGAACTCTATTTTTAGCAAGGGTATTTCTGTCTCTTCAATTTTTTTATTTTTTTTCAATTTTCCACTGATTTACTGTTTGTTTTTTTAATACTCAGCCCATTCTCTCTAATGAAACATTCTAGAATTCAGTCCTCTGAATCGACAAATTCCTACTATCTAAATTATCCCCTTCACCATCCGCCTTTTGTCTTCTTCCTTTACCAGCCATCACCCGCCCTTTTCACCAGCCATCGTCGCTGTGGCTGCCGTTTTCGCCAGCCTTCGCCGCCGTGTTCACCGGCCTTCAATTCGTGACCGTTTTAGCTTATGTTGATTCTTTTTTCAGTCGAGTACTGTTGCAACAAGTCAAATTGCAATCTTCCTACTTAAACCCATAATGAATCTAGTGAAGCCTTAGCTGAGGTTGCGAATGTCAACTTGGGACTATTACCCATTCTTTGCAATTTCATTGAAGTTGCTGATTATTGTACCCTCTGTCTAACAATTATTGATGCAGTAGTTGAAAGTTTCTCAACACTTGCAAGTCTGCAACGTGGTATGCTATTATATATCATGAAATGTTGTGTATTTTAACACATGTGTTTCTAATAAGTGTGTTGTGAAATGGTGTGTTTTAATCTGTCTTCTGGTGCATTTTAATATGTTGAATGGTGTGTATTTTAACACATGTTTTTTAATAAGTGTAATAGTACATGTTTATACTTTATAATCTGGGATGAGGATTTTCAATAAGTGGAATTGTCCATTTTAACACACGTTGTGGTGCATTTTAATACGTAGAATAGTGCATATTTTAGCACATGTTTTCTAATATGTGTAAATAGTATATGCTTATAATCTGACATGAGACAGGTTATGGTACATTTTAATACGTAGAATGATGTGTTTTATCACGAATACTGATGAACTTTAAGTGAAAAGATGCATTTGGTTATAGCGTGGAATTGTGTGTTTTATCAGTCTTCTGGTGCATTTTAGTACGTACAATGGTGTGTTTTGTAACATATATATACTGCGCGTTGATTTGATGACTTGATCTAATCTAATGGCTGAAAATAGGCCGTACGATCATACCTAATGACCAGGCCACACATGAACAGCCCATATATAGGGTCAGGTTCAGGTGCGGCCGTGCTCTCCCGTGCGACCGTGCAGTTCACACCACTCAATGTTACGAAATACACCACTCAATGTTAAGAAACACACCACACAAATATGCACTGTGGTAAGTTTCTTAACATTGTGGTGTGTTTCATTTTGACAGATACATTGGAAAATAAACTTACCTCAAAAGAGGTAATGGTCCAAGGGCACAACATCAAACATAACATTTTAGAAGCTCAAAAATCAAAAGCCCAAATATCTAGCCCACTGTAGGCCCAAAAATACTTCGGAAACCAGCCATGAAGACATAGCCCCCTTGAGCTTTGGTCCAATAAATCCAAGCCCAAGAAAAGTTTATTCCCTGGCTGCCAAGCTCTTGGCAAATTTTGCTATGGACCATGGTGCATGTAGCAGTGTGGTCCATGAAGTACGTATTATTTTAACTAGTATTTTCGCCCGTGCGTTGTACAGAATGGATTTGCTATAATATTTTAAGAATATTTGGATCGATATACAATTATATAAATTATAACATCAAATATTATATAGCGNTTTAAATGATAGATCCGATATGATGCACCATTCTTAAATATGTGAATTCAATTAATTTAATAACATTATATTTAAATGTGAGACAATTATCAATAACATTTATTTTTTTCAAACTCCGCAAATGTAAATTAGTTCAATTAGTTCACTTTATGTAGTTTTCTTCAATTAGTTATTAACAAAAATTTATTTGTTTTGGGCTCATAATATTAATAATAACTATTATTTTAGATTTGTAAATTTTATAATTTATGTATTTTTAAAATTTTTTTTACATCATTTATACTACAAAACTTTTAAATTAATGCAATAATACTTATAATTGTTATTAGTAGAATGCTAAAATCATAATAATGATATATTTACTTTTCACATTTTTAACTTTAAAACCAACATCATTTATGTAGGAACAAATTTATATATAGTAGTAATAATATTGTAGTTATTTTTAAAAGTTGATGAAGTAAACAAAATTGACATACAACAATTTTTTTGATGAATTTTGACATGCCAATAATTGATATTCTATATATAATATATATATATATATATTATATATATAATATATTATATATATATATATATATATATATATATGTATATATATATATATATATATATATATATATATATATTCTAATCAAATTAAATTATTTTAATTTTAACATTTTAATTAAAATTCAAAAAATAAAACAAATGAAATTTAAAATATCTATAATACAAAAATATTAAATTGAATAGAAGATTTCAATTTTATCTTATTATAATAAATTAAATTTGACATATCTATTTTGATTTAAATTTTTTTTATTTAATAGAATATATATATTATAATATATTATATATATAATTAATATATATATATATATATATATATATAATATATATATATATAGCAATATAATTATGGAAAATAAAATTACAAATAAAAAGTAGATTTTTTTATTTTCACCAAAGTTTACTTTTATGCATATGGAAAGTTTGAAAAAGAATTATTTTAATTGTAGTACGTAATTAGGTTGATTTAATATAATTGTATGTTAATTTAATACATTAAAATAAAAATATCAATATAGTTATTATTTAAAAAATTTTAATTAGAAATTTTTATTAATTATAAATATTTTTATATATTAATTTATTTGTATATAACTGAACTTAAGTTGAAAAGAATATGCTGAGTATTAGTTTAGCATACCCTAAAAGTAGACCATGATTTATGGTATAATAAATATTTAGGTAATCATTACTATAAATTAAATTAACATATATATCAATTTTTTATTATTGGAATAAGGTTGAAATTGATCACTGAACGTAACCTGAAAATGCAATTAGGCCACTGAACAAAAAAAAGTGTAATTATGCCACTGAGCACTCCAAATGTATGCAATTTCACCTGATAGCAGTTTACCACTCATTTCATAAGGTTACTTGCTTATGTGGACATAGAATTGACATTCTAAAATAAATTTTAATAATAAACTATTAAAATAAAAAATTAAAATAATTTAAAAATTAAAAAAAACACACACCATAATAAAGCAAAAGTTATTTTGTGAAAGAATTTGGCTTTCAGTAAATAATAATAATAATAATAATAATAATAATAATAATAATAATAATAATAAATAATAATAATAATAATAATAATAATAATAATAATAATTAATTAAATTTGATTCATCCACAGATTTCCTATCAAGGTGGCAAGTATTATTAAAGGGGACGGGGAGGGGTGGCAGCAGCCGCCGGCATGTATGTTTTTTTTTTTTTTTAATTTTATAATTATTTTAATTATTTTATTTTAATAGTTTATTATTAAGAAAGTAACCTGATGCAATGCATGGTAACCTGCTATCAGGTGAAATTGCATACATTTGGAGTGTTCAGTGGTCTAATTATACTTTTTTTGGTTCAGTAGTCTAATTGCACTTTCAGATTACGTTTACGAACCAATTTGAACCTTATTCCTTTATTATTTAATAATTAGGTAAAAAATTATTGTAATTTCAAATTTCAAAACAGAAGTGTTTTCTTATGATGGAATGGAAAACAACACTTTTTTTTTAAATATATATTATTATATAAGTCTATGTTTATATTAATTATATATTGCAATAGTATTGTAAAAAATCAATCTACAACATTTTTAAAATGAACCAATATTATATTGAAAATGAATATAATATAATGATTTAATATAATTGTATGTTAATATAATAAATTAAAATAAAAATATCAATATAGGTGTTATTTAAAAGTTTTAATTAAACTTTTTAATGATATATTTTTTATATATTAATTTTATTTGTATATAAAAAAAATTGAACTTAAGTTGAAAATGAATATGCGGAGTATTAGTTTAGTGTACCTTAATATAATATAGTATTAGTTTAGGTAATCATTACTATATATTAAATTAACATATATAGCATTTTTGTAATTATTTAATTAGGTAAAAATTATTGTAATTTTAAATTTCAAAACAGAAGTATTTTTTAGATGGCGAAAAAACACTTCTTTTTTAATATATATATATATATATATATATATATATATATATATATATATATATATATATATATATATATATATATATAGTAATTTGATTGTTGGAAATTTTTTTTTGAATATTATCATGAGAGGAATTTAATTACGTGCATTAACATAATATAGTTTTTTTTTGAATACTATAATATACATCATATAGTAATTTGATTGTTTACGATAAAGAAGATTAAAATATTTTGAACCATAATTGAATTGCATGGTATATTATCATGAGAGGAATTTAATTACGTACATTAACATAATATGGTAATATTTTTTTGAAACAATAATATACATCATATAGTAATTTGATTGTTGGAATTTTTTTTTTGAATATTATCATGAGAGGAATTTAATTACGTACATTAACATAATATAGTAATATTTTTTTGGAATACTATAATATACATCATATATTAATTTGATTGTTTGAATTTTTTTTTGAATATTATCCTGAGAGGAATTTAATTATGTACATTAACATATATAATAATATATTTTTGAATACTATAATATACATCATATATAATATATATATATATATATATATATATATATATATATATATATATTAAAAATACGCAAGGTTAAACTATTTTGTTTAAGGAATCCATACAGGAATGGAATTGAATAAAATATTTCATTAATTTCCATGTATAATAAGGAATGGAATCATATTTTGAATATCTTGTCAATTTTAGCCATAAATAAGAAATGATAAAGAAGGCTAGAATTTCTGATAAGAAATTATTATATAATATTATGTTGACTGATTTCAAATTTTTTGGACTAAAATAAGCGGGAAAGCTAGCACTTCTGTTTTAATATATATATATAGATATATAGATGTGTAGTTGGATACGTAGTAAATATCTACATTACACTTCAGATTTTAGTATTTGAAAGTGGAGAAAGATAATGACATTTCACAAATTCTTTGTAGTTGAGGAAAAATAATAATGACATGCATTTAATAAAGTCTATACCTAAAATTCTACATGTGTAGGAGAGGATCGAAAACTGATAATGACATTTACAAATTCTATATCTAATATTTCATATTTGTAATCGAGGAAAAAAGATAATGAAATTTCACAAATTCTATATCTAACCTCCCACATTTGTAGTAGAGGAAAAATAATAATGACATTAAACAAATTCTATATATAACATCTCACGTTGTGCTAGAGGAAAAAAGATAATGAAATTTAACAAATTCTATATTTAATGTCGAAATTCTATATCTAACATCCCACATTTGTAATAGTGAATATATGATTCCTTATCGCACGAGCTTAGCTTATTGGTTTAATTAGTAAGTGAAAAATTAGAAAATAAAACTATTATTCTTTAATTTATAGAATTGTAAGATTCCGATGGTATTTTAATATTTTATGTGGAACACACACATATATATGAAGTAATCATATTATAAATGTAAAATACAAAGAGCACCAAAAGAAAACATTTTTTTTTTTGAAAACACCAAAAGAAAACATTTAATGCTACTTATATTACAAACAATTGTTTAATTTCAATTTGGGACTAATGTTAAAAAATGGTCAAACGAAAAAAATGTAAAGGTTAAAATCGAAAAGAAAGTGTAAATGATCAACACAAATAACACAAAGAACAAACACTTAATATAACTTATACTACCAACACAATTTTTGTTCCAATTAAGTATGTACTAACATTTGTTCTCAAAAAAAAAGTATGTACTAACATCATCCACTCTTATTATAATATATTATAATATTATAATCTAGTTATAATAAGCACGCATTGCGTGATTAAATTAATGTCTACAACATGAAAATTAAAGTAAGTAAATACTTCGTACAATTTTTAAAATATTAATAATGAATATACAATAAAAATGACTATTTTCAATACAACCAAAATTAGTATTTTTTAACTTAGAGTTAATTCCACCGAAGGTCCCTTGTCTTTGGTGACAATTCTAAATTTAGTGCCAGACTATTGTTTTTGCGATTTAACATTCCGGACTATCATTTTTTGGACACTTTTGATCCTTCTTATGATTTTTTTGATGAACTCTATTTTTAGCAAGGGTATTTATGTCTCTTCAAATTTTTTTTTTTCAATTTTCCAATGATTTACTGTTTGTTTTTTTAATACTCAGCCCATTCTCTCTAATGAAACATTCTAGAATTCAGTCCTCTGAATCGACAAATTCCTACTATCTAAATTATCCCCTTCACCATCCGCCTTTTGTCTTCTTCCTTTACCAGCCATCACCCGCCCTTTTCACCAGCCATCGTCGCTGTGGCTGCCGTTTTCGCCAGCCTTCGCCGCCGTGTTCACCGGCCTTCAATTCGTGACCGTTTTAGCTTATGTTGATTCTTTTTTCAGTCGAGTACTGTTGCAACAAGTCAAATTGCAATCTTCCTAGTTCCTACTTAAACCCATAATGAATCTAGTGAAGCCTAGCTTAGCTGAGGTTGCGAATGTCAACTTGGGACTATTACCCATTCTTTGCAATTTCATTGAAGTTGCTGATTATTGTACCCTCTGTCTAACAATTATTGATGCAGTAGTTGAAAGTTTTCAACACTTGCAAGTCTGCAACGTGGTATGCTATTATATATCATGAAATGTTGTGTATTTTAACACATGTGTTTCTAACAAGTGTGTTGTGAAATGATGTGTTTTAATCCGTTTTCTGGTGCATTTTAATACGTTGAATGGTGTGTATTCTAACACATGTTTTTTAATAAGTGTAATAGTGCATGTTTATAATTTATAATCTGGGATGAGGATTTTCAATAAGTGGAATATAATTGTGCATTTTAACACACGTTGTGGTGCATATTTTAGCACATGTTTTCTAATATGTGTAAATAGTGTATGCTTATAGTTTGACATGAGACAGGTTATGGTACATTTTAATACGTAGAATGATGTGTTTTATCACGAATACTGATGAACTTTAAGTGAAAAGATGCATTTGGTTATAGTGTGGAATTGTGTGTTTTATCAGTCTTCTGGTGCATTTTAGTACGTACAATGGTGTGTTTTGTAACATATATATATTGCGCGTTGATTTGATGACTTGATCTAATCTAATAGCTGAAAATAGGTCGCACGATCATACCTAATGACCAGGCCACACATGAACAACCCTATATATATATATATATATATATATATATATGTCAGGTTCAGGTGCAGCCGTGCAGTTCACACCACTCAATGTTACGAAATACACCACTCAATGCTAAGAAACACACCACACAAATATGCACTGTGGTGCATTTCTTAACATTGTAGTGTGTTTCATTGTGACAGATACATTGGAAAATAAACTTACCTCAAAAGAGGTAACGGTCCAAGGGCACAACATCAAACATAACATTTTAGAAGCTCAAAAATCAAAAGCCCAAATATCTAGCCCACTGTAGGCCCAAAAAGACTTCGGAAACCAGCCATGAAGACATAGCCCCTTGAGCTTTGGTCCAATAAATCCAAGCCCAAGAAAAGTTTATTCCCTGGCTGCCAAGCTCTTGGCAAATTTTACTATGGACCATGGTGCATGTAGCAGTGTGGTCCATAAAGTACGTATTATTTTAATTACATTTAGTTCTATTTGACAATATTATTCTATTTTCTAATTTCATTTTTCACACACACTAGTTTCATTATAACAATGGCAAAGTATCATTTTAATTCTACTACAGTTTCATTTAATAATATACATTATTGCATGAGTTCTATTTTGTAACTTAATTTTCCGCACACACTTGTTTAATTGCAGTAATATTAAAGTACTATTTTAATTACACTCTAGGTTTATTTGACAATAATATGTTATTGTATGACTTTGAAATTTGGTTTCATTTTCTATATATACTAGTTCCATTATAACAATACAAAAATATCATTTTAATTATACTACAATTTCATTTGACAATATACGTTGTTGAATAAGCTCTGTTCTTTAGTTTCATTTTCCACACAAACTAGTTTGATTATAACAACGTTAGAGTATCATTTAAATTCTACTACCGTATAACAAATTAACAAGTGCAAACTCTCAATGCCCAGAATAGAACAATCTCCATGGAAACAAATTCCAAAAACTTTAAATCATCGCCAAATCCACTTAAAGCGCCCATGGCCCGCAATGGACAACACACCCAACATGAAAAAAATTCACCAAGACCATGCAGTCCAACTCAAATCAGTCCATTCATGTTTTGAGACCAACAACCAATATTTAGCCCAGTAAGGGCGAAAGCCCAGGACCTATTTGTTGGATTAAATTTGTAATTTCTTTTTAACAGCTTAGCAGTTTAGACTTTTTTTTTTTTTACCTGAAACGTTACAGACGATAGATCTTGTTGTAATTAGACATGCTTCAACTTTTGGCATTAATAGTATGACTGATATGAATAAAGTCAATTAATAGACTCTTGATGAAGTGGATGAGAGGCTTCTTCAACCCTACTTTTTTTTTTTTTTTGAAGAAGAATCCTAGCTACTTAGATAATACAAGTTTAGGTTTTAGAGTGTGGAGTATTGTAATTGTTAGTTCTCTATAAATTGTAATAATGAAGGATATTATTAGTGTTACTTATTATGTATTGCTTTGAAGATTACACATATAACATATTGTGATTATATGAGTTTGTTATTTGACAATTACAATAATCATGTTAATTGAACTATATATATGTTGTAGTTTTTTTTTTTATGAATTGAAGCTAAGTCTCAGTGACAATTTTTGAAGGTTAAGTTCAAGTATTGTCACCGTCAGAGGGACTTCATAGCTAGATAGGATACCAATAATATTTGAAGCAAGTGGAATTGGAGGTAGAGCAATCAAAATGCAAATCACTACCTATAGCCAACTATGGAAGAGACAAAGAACGGAGAGGAAGGTATGTGCGTGATGGAAGAGAACAAAAGAGTATGTAGGGCGCACATGCAAGCTAACTTGAAAAAGTAAATAGATTAATTACCCGTGGCTACTAATAAATTGAATTGGTAGTCTTGCATGTTTTAGTCTCTTATAGACCGTGCATGCTAGCTACCTTGAAAGTAGGGATGCCAACGGGGCGGGGACGGGAACCCCCGAAACCCCGACCCCGCCCCCGTCCCCGGCGAGGAATGAAAAATAGTCCCCATCCCCGTCCCCGCGGGGAATTAGGCGGAATCCCCGTCCCGGATAAATTCTTAGTGAAAATCTTAAATTAGTGTAATTTTAATTTTAAAAACTATGATTTTTATTTTTAAAAAATTAACATATATATATATATATTAATTATAATTTTTATAATTTTTAATTATAATAAATTATTCGGGGACGGGGCGGGGCGGGGAGGTGTATCCCCGTCCCCGTCCCCGATCCCCGAAAATTTTCCCCATCCCCGGTGGGGACGGGGCACATTGTTATTCCTACTTGAAAAAGTAATAAATTAATTATGATGAGTATTATTTTTATTATTAATAAGGTAATATTTAATCAATTTTGTATACTCTCTTATTATTATTGAGTTTTGTTAAATTAGAGATTGGGCTTTATTAAGAGAGTATATTATTATTATTATTATTATTATTATTATTATTATTATTATTATTATTATTATTATTATTATTATTTTTGAAAGAATATTATTATTATTATTATTATTATTATCACTTCATTATTATTTTTAGCCCTCTTTTCCTTCTGCAAGTGAAAGACACGTACGAGAGGAAGAGGCACAGAGCCAGAGTTTAACCCGAGCCAGAAACGTGATTCAACAAATTAAACTCAGGGAGTTCCGATTGAGGCGTGAGCGATAGAATCTTTGATGATCGGAGCAGTTTTAGTGAGGAAGTTCGGAAAAGTGGTTGAGCCTGAGTAGTATAAAAGAGGTGACCTTTATAATTGGTCTACAAGAAATGGGCATAAATAAATTTTTCTATTATATAATTTGATTAAATCTATTAATTACTTATTATATCAACTAGTTTGTTCATTAAGAAAAAAATCTTAAGATTATGACATACAAGAATTTGTTTAATGTGATCTTCATTCATTTAACAATAACAAGATTATTAAATGAAGAAAAGAAGAAAAAAAAAAAAAGAGTTCACTTGTAGAAATGATTAAATGAGGTAGGTAAATATAAAGATGTAAAAAAGTAAAAAACAGTATGGGAATTAAATAATAGAGTGGAGGCCAACATGCAAAGTTCCCATGGTAATAGTGTGGTTATAATATGGGCGGGCAAGCACATATATGTAAAAAAGAAAGATGAGAATTAAAGCTAAGGGTAGAGTATGGAAAGAGATAAAAGGGAAATGGGACATGACGTAATGCAAAATAAATATGGATGGAGAATTGGAGAGTGAGCTAAGGACTAAGGAGCAACTTCATTTATTGGAGCATTAATGGCCCCCTATATAACACAGTATGATTAATTAGAAACTAAATAATCCAATTAAATTATGCTACATTGAGTGAGAGGAGAAATTAGAAAGTAAGTTTTTAGAAGGGGTATATAGCCATCTTTTGTTTGGAGTTAAAATAGACATTTAATTGAAAAATAAGTTTGTTTAATTAAATTAAATTGGCAATAAATGTTCTTTGACCTTTACCCATTTCATTCTTTCATTGCAAAACATGAGCAAACACAAAATATAATATAATATAATATGCACACAAAAAAATATAATATAATGTACTATTAAAGAAAATAATGAATGCCACAAAGAATTTCTATACCTTCAAATAGGTCATTGACTCATTGGTAGGCTTTGTGAGATAATTTTACATTTTTACTTACATCTCCAGTCTCCACTACTTTTTGTACCTTCATTAATTATTACATTGGTTTATTAGTATAGAAGAATTTGGTTTTGGTTTGTAATTTTAATCACACATAAATATATTGAGTGCAATATGGATATTTTTTCATAAAGCCTAACAATGACACATTCGAAGGTGTGGAATTTTTTTGCGTCGTTGATTATTTTCTTTAATACTTCATCCATTTTATTTTATTTGTCTGATTCGGTCAATGAATCTTGACTAAAGTTATTTTTAATTCAACTATTTCATAATATTAAGTTTAATAATAATATATAATATTTATATATTTAGAAATTACATTAAAAGTATTATTAAACACACAAAATTAAATTTAAAAATAATTAATAATATCAAAGAAAATAAATAAAGAAGAAATAGATTATTTAATTCATGAATAACAAATAAGAAAGGTAAAATGGAATATAGATTTTATTAGGGATGGGTGGTTCGGTCTTCAGTTCGGTTTTTTCAGTTCCGATTTTTCGGTTTTAAAAAGATTAAACCATTCGGTTTAACATTAGAGTTCGGTTTGGTTTGAAGCGGTTCGATTTCGGTTCGGATTTAGTTCGGTTCGGTTTACAACCCCCGAATTTCAACATTTCCCAGGCGACAATGCGGTTAGGGGCGCCGCGATGTAACGGGGCGCCATAATAACTATGCATGAAACATCACATAACCCAAATCCAAAGTCTAATATCTAAATATTAAATACCAGCGTAACAAATTAACAATTCAAACAAATTAAAATAAAAATTGAAATTAAAATTTCAAAACTGGAATTTCAACTGGAATGAATTTTTAAATTCATTCCAGTTTGGAAATATTATATATATATATATATATATATATATATTATTTATAACAAATATTTATTTATTTATGTATTATATATAATATATATTTATATTTAATTAAAAAACGTTCGATTTTTCAGTTCGGTTTTTATCCGAACCGTTTGGTTCTTCTAAAACATGAACTGATTTGTTTTTCGGTTCGATTCGAGTTACTTGAACCGTTTTGTCCGCGCTAGATTTTATATTGTGTGCGTTGCAATTGAAGATAGAAATGGATAGACCACAAATAACATTTCTTGCCAATTTATTCTAATTGAACAAACTTTCTTTCCCGAAGATGTTTATTTTCTTTTTAGCTAATTCCTAATTATTTCTTTTTTTTTTTTGAAAACAATTCCTAATTATTTCTAATTTCTTTTTATCCAAATATGTACCTGCAATTGCAATAGTGAACTATTGATGGCCTACCATTATATAGGTAATTAAGGAAATGGGCAATTTTTTTTTTGAAGGTAGGAAATGGGCAATTATATTCCTTAAATTACATACATACTTTCCCAACTTTCTTTTAGCTTCCATCATCACGCACCTACCTTAATTACATACCTAAATTACATACCTAGTTTAGATTTTTTTTTTTTCTTATTTCATTGCTCTAGTGATTTCAACAACAATATCTCCATCAAATATTACTATGGGGTGTTTGGATTAGATGATAGTTGAAATCTTATTGTGTTAGTTGTTTTGACCAGTTGGTAGCCGTCATATTTTAATTTTCAAGACTAAAGATAAGCTATAAACTAATATAACAAACACTACAAGAAAATAGTAAAAGTTGAAAGTAGTGATGTCCACTGACTAATTGAACTTGTGAATCTAGATTTGGGTGTATATATATTACAATAGCGGATAAGATGAATTCAAAGGATATTAGAATTTTCATCTTTGTAATAATTATTAAAATATAAATTAAGTTTATATATTTTACCTACAATTATTAATTAGTAAAAAGAAAATAGACATCTTCATTAGTGGAAATGAAGTTTGTTCAATTAAAAAATAAATTGGCAATAAATGTTTTTTTGTGGTCTGCCCATTTCAATCTTTTATTGCAAAATAAGAGCAAACAAATAATATAATATAATATACTATTAAAGAAAATAATTAATGACGTAAAGAATTTTTACACCTTTACATAAATTATTGAGTAATTATTAGGCTTTGTAAGATAGTTTTACTTGTATTTTCACTTCTTTCTCTACCTTTGTTATTACATTGGTCTATTGGTATAAAAGGTTCGGTTTGTAAGTTTAATCATGCATGAATATGTTGAGTGCAACCCAAACACAGAGCAAGTAGAGCTTACGAGCCCCTTTTAACAATTGCATGTCGAGCTTTAGGACCTGAAAATCCTCCTCAATGAGTCAATGGTCGTGTCACGTACAATGCTCACTGTAGTCTCGGATCGATTATCGACCGTCACAAAGGGGAATTGGATTAGGTTACACCTCTATTCTTTAAAAGCCTCGATCGCTCTTTCATTCAGCCCCTTTTTGACACATTTCCTCCAACATTATGGGATCGCGCCTGTAACACCCTAAACTATTTTTCACAAAAATCCTTATTTTATTAAGCTTCAAAACTAAATCTATATATTTAATTTAATTCCTATAATAATTTTTGTCAAATGGGCGTATAAGTAAAATATTTTAAACTCTTTATTTTACATGATTTAGTATAAAACGCTTATATATTTATTTTATTTTTTTGAGAAAACGTTTATATATTTATTATGATTTTAAAAACCTTAATGAGTAAATTTGTTTATCAAAATCTTGATCCAAAAGTCCGAGACGAACCTACCAAGTCATTTTACAATCGTTATATCGTGGACCAGGGTCGACAGTGCACTGTGAACCATATTCCGAAACGACGTCGCTTTGATGTTAGTGGACGCGGACGCGAATGACTCCACTGAATTCATTATCTATAATACACATAAACATTATCTACACAGAATGTTTGCCTAGAATACACAGAACGTTTGCCCAAAATACACAGAATATTGACACAAAATACACAGAACTCATCATCCTAACATCCGAATGCACAAACACATCACAAATTGTGTTAATAATATGAATACACAGAATATTGACACAAAATACACAGAACTCATCCTCCTAAACATTCGAATGCACAAACACATCACAACATGCGTTACTAATATTAATACACAGAACGATTGCCTAGAATACACAGAATAATTGCCTGAAATATACAGAACGATTACTTAAAATACACAGAACTCATTTTGATACAGGATGCACAATACATTATGCAACGTGGTCCACGAGACCACGATATAAATTGCCGTCATTTTACATTATCAAATTCCTTAAGCCAAATGATTTTAATTATTACATATATACCTATTTTAAATTTCTAATCCAATTCTTTATTCAGTTGAGCACAAGTTTCAAAAAAAAAAAAGTTGAGCACAAATCTTTAACCCATGACCCATCCTTTCAAAAAAGGAAATCTTTAACCCATGTGCCATGTCTTGTACTCTAAATATTTTAAATTACATTTTTACCCTCAAAACCCGTCTATATATATAAACATATGTATGTACATTATATAAGCCCCAAATTAGTATGTATAGTAGCCTCTCCTTTGTCTCTTTCTCTCGTCTCTCTGCCTCTCGACTCTCTCTTCCGTCTCGACAAGAAGCAGGACCGGCGACCTCCCTCTTCCGTTCGGCGACCAGGTGGCGTAGGCAACGGCACGAGAGACAGATCCGGCGGATCCTCTCTCCCTCCTCCGTTTTTCCGGCGAACAGAGGTGCCTGCGGCGTAGCAGGTGGAGGGGGCGGCGTGTGCTCTCTGTTTCCGGCGTCCAACTGCAGCAACAGATTGACGGCCTCCTTTCTCCCTCTCCTCGGCGACAGCGGCAGCAGATAGTGGTGGCCGACGGCGTTGAGGTGAGATTAGATTTAGTTATTGTTAATAATTAGATAATGATTATGGAATTATTATGTTAATTACTGATGAAGACTAGGGAGTGATTATGGATAATTATGATTGATGATGGAATTAATGATGGTGTTGCTATTAATGAAACAATGATGATGTGATGATAATAATGTCATTATCATGGGTTCCTGATGATGAGGATTAATGATTAAAGGATGGTTGAGCTTAATATGATTATGGAGGGTGTTAATAATGGTGCTTAGTTGTTAAAATGGTGATTGGTTGATAATGGTATCATGGATAGCGAATGTTAATAATTATGGGCCATGATGATGGACTAATGATAATGGAATTAGTGTGCATTTATGAAGTAATTACTATGACCGTATTAAATGATGGGTTTTATTGACGTAAGAGAAAATTGGCACATTTACCTTGAATTCTCAAAACAGAAAATTATACTAATAACCAAATTCTTTTATGAGTTTTCTTATTCTATATATATATATATAAAATCAAAGTTTAATTATGATATTTTGATTTCTAATTCAGGGAGGAGGGTGGTGTATGAGTAATGGCGCATATTCTACTCTTGACTTCTCAATTGAGAGTTGTTCGAGACGTGTGGCCGGTGATTTGGGTTCTAGTCTCAACATGGCACCTCTCAAATTTAAAGGCTTTTTTTGGTACAAGTGCAAACAACACTTATTTTTATAAGTGGAATCGAGTTGTTATCCGGTATTGTGATGGATGGTCGTTCGCGGGAGATGTTGAAAAACCTGATTCGGTATGCATCTCAACCTTTCATCAGTTAAAATAGAGATACACCTCATATGTATATAAGCATTGTCCATTTCTATTAGGTCACTAAACTCTCGTATAGAGGAGCAAGGATTTTCCAAATGGTTGCGTATGAGTTAATGGTAAAGGGAATGAAAGTTGCCAAAAATGTAACTTTCTAAACTTGATTAATTATATATATATATATATATATATATATATATATATATATATTATTGTTAACATTTAATCAAATAAAAAAAAATCTTCCAACATTATGTAACTTGTAACTTCGAATTTATGCAGTGCTTCCAACCAAAAAATTTGGTGCAATATGTGAAATCCCCCTATTTATTTTCTATTCAACATTCGATTCATTTCAGGTTAGCTCCACTTAATTTATTGATGTATTTAAATGCTTAATATTAATTTTATTTTTTAGTAATTTTAATTTGTGGCTTCTTAATAGGTGCGAAATACTTTCTCGATGGATTTATACAACGCCATTAAGAATCAGTCGCCTGTTAGACCATATGATATGGCTCTGCTACAAGGCATGCTCCCATTTTTATCACAAAATATTTTTTTTCAATAAATTAAGTTAATTTCAATGTGACATTTTAATTTTTTGTTTCAGATTTCAAACAACAAATAATAAGTGCATTGCCACACTCAAGTGCCACCAAAGGATTTATAGTTACTTCTCACTTCGGTCATAGCTTTGCTTCATCACAACATCACTTGTACTAGCTAGCAGATCGTGTATACATATAGTATGGCAATTACAGAGAATTGTCATCCTCAATGGCTATATATCTTTACTAATATGTGTGTTAGTTTTACTGCAAACTAGAGCCGCCTTTGAGCCCATTGCTTTAATGTTCCCTGAAAATGCCAAGGCTATGGGAGCTGTGTGCCTTGATGGAAGTCCCCCAACATACCAATTCAGAAAAGGTGGCCGGAAGACCAAGATAACTGGTTGATTTACATGGAGGGCGGCGGAATAGTGTGACACCATCCGCCGCCCTCCATGTAAATCAACCAGTTATCTTGGTCTTCCGGGCCACCTTTTTTGAATTGGTATGCTGCGGGACTTCCATCAAGGCACACAGCTCCCATAGCCTTGGCATTTTCAGGGAACATTAAAGGAATGGGCTCAAAGGCGGCTCTAGTTTGCAGTAAAACTAACGCGCCTTTCGATCCGGACCACCTTTCTCAGGCTACCATGGTTTACTTTGTTGATGGTTCTTCATTCAGAAAGAAGGGCTTTGGAAGCAGCAAGCCAGCAATAGCCAAGTAGTTTAGCTCTTAATGTGTAGTTTCCTTCTCTAGTAATTTGAGTTATTTCTTTGAAAGCATTCGATTATTAGCTCATTTACCTGTAAGTAATCTTATTCGATTACTACTCTATAACCCCATATCAAAAAATATGTAACCCAACCACAATTGCATTATTACTATGTTTACTTTAAATCTGTGTAATTCATAAATGTATTTGAAAACTACTCTATAATACTCCACCTCTTTTTGGTTTAATTTATTGTATACTGAGATCAGAGTATATGTATGTTTGTGAATTGTGATTTCTTGCTTTGATTGATCCCTTATAGAGCTAAGTGCTCAAACACCCCAAGTAGAAGCTTCCTTTGACTCATTTATAACCCACACAAATAACTCTTAGATGGATTTAATCCTCTGACAAATTCAAATGAATACTCTACTAGCCGGCTTAGGCATCTTATCTGTTTTTTTGAGACAGCAGTGTGAATTACAGATTGCTTAACTTGTGCTTGTATGGCTGTAAGTGATTTTCAAATTCTACTTGTTCTAGTAATGTTCAAACTACTAGTAGCAAAGTGGACTATAATGATTCAAGTGAAATTTATAATATTTTAAAATTATAAAATTTTATTGTTTCAAATTGAAAAAAATTACTCTGACCCCACTTAGTAATTAGTAGTTGCAATTTTCAACCTTATTTTGATTAATGTTATTACACTATTGATTATTACTTTCTTCATAGTAATGATTCTTAAATTAAATAGTCGAAAGTAAATATATAAACTTGTAAATTTAATTTAGAAAGAAAATATAATTTAAATGAGTCAATAAATCATTTTAAATATTTTTTAATTTTTGTTTTTAGTGCTATGGATTGGGCGAGACTAATTTTTATTTTTCGAATATTGCCAACCATGATCCGAAATTTAGTCAAATTGGGTCAACTCAGTCTAAAAAAATAAACAGGTCAATGATTGAGGGAGGCAAATTATTGTGTGGATCAGTGGATCATGGTCCCAACTAATTGTATACAATTGTATGATTATGGTTGTATATTGTGTCCAACTTATAAATTGATACTACGTAATATTTTAAGGTGAGAAAATTATATTTTTTATTCTTAGATTTTTTTTTTCTAATCATGGTTGACTAAATTCTTGAATTTTTTATAACTATTTTTCATTATTCAATTGTTATATTGGTGGTTCTTTTCACCTGTGATGGAATAGAATCCTAAATTTAATATAAATTTTATAAAATAGATTTCACAATACGCATAATACAATATTTATTTAAAATTTTGTAACATATATACTTGATAATTAATGCTAAGTTTTGTTGGGTGGCAAAACTATTATGCAATAGTCTAAACCCAAACCACATTAGAAAAATCATATGCGACGAGTTCAACTGAGATGGTGTTGACAAAAATCGAACTCATAACTTTCATGTATGATAGTCATTCTCCACTGCTCGACCACACTTTTAATGCCTAGTCTGATTTATTTAATCAAATAATAGAATCCTTTTTTTTTTTTTTATATGTAACTTAATACTAAGATCTCTTGAATTAATATTATCCATTATTATAAAATAATTAAAATCTAAACTCAAGTTCAACTACAGAACATCACTCATCTTTTATCAAAGGAACCCAAAATTAAAATATATTTAAAAAAAAAAAAAAACAACAAAACGTCACAAGATAACTTTCAATGTGGTTTAAACCTAAATTATTTGATTGTTCGTTGATGGATTAAAACCCTAACTAATTTTGGTTTATAGCTAACATTTAACCTTTAGAAGTATGAGCCCCAACATTAACATATTAGGACAAGAATATTTTGAGTGGCCTAATATACATTTTTTTTTTGTTACCAATTCGAAATATACATTTTTTTTTTGTTACCATCAAAGTTTACCTTTGACATAATATGCCATCTAAAGAAATATGAATTTTCACGTTATGCTTCAGTTCACTACATTGAATTTCAATTTATATGAAACGGATTTGCATGTTGAGTAAAATATTATATATAACTCCTTAATTGGGGGAGGGGTGCAAACTGATCATTGAAGGTGATGTGACCAAAATCTTGGATAGCGTAAAATCAAACGGCGAGGTGAAGGGTCTCTTGGGTAACATTATCCTTTGCTATAACTCATTAATAATATAATGAATACCTATATATAATTAATAACAATGAACTGAACGTAATATTATTGATGATGATTTCTTTTTACAAGAATCTAAATTAATTAATTAAATGAAAAGTAATTGGCATGATCGTGAAAATCATACAAATAGGTGAAACTTGAAAACATTAGTTAGTCTATGATTTCACCAAAATTGGTATTTGTTCGTAATAACATATACGGAGTATATTATAATTCACTAATAATACAGTGAATACCTATAAATTATATAATTAATATAACAGTGAATTGAACTTAATATTATTGATGATGATTTCTTTTACAAGAATCTAAATTAATTAATTAAATGAAAAGTAATTGGCATGATCGTGAAAATCATACAAATAGGTGAAACTTGAAAACATTAGTTAGTCTATAGTTTTTAATTGACCAGTTTTAGAAACTTTTGTTTTCTTTTTTCTTAGAGATGAAAAGTGAGTATGACCAACATTTACGAATAAATTCTACAATTACCGTATAATTTATGGACGAAAAATACAATTTTTCCTTTTATTTTTTCTTTAACTATTTATAATAATTATTTTTTTAAATTATTTAAAATAATTTTACAAGACTATTTAATAATATAAAAAAATTATTTTAAATTTTATTTTAAAAAGAAAACAAAAAAAAAAAATAACAAAAAAAAAAACAAAAATCCGGCAGTCCCAGCTGGGGACTGCCGCTTTTGCTTCTTTTTTTTTTTTTTTTTTTTTTTTTTTTTTTTAATAATTTTTTTATTTAAAAATTATTTAAATCATTTTTAAAATACAAATTAATTTCATAGCAGGACTGAATTTGATACAAATTATAAATATTTGCACCTAATTTCAGTCAAAGGAGTAGTAACCTGCTAAACAAGTCATTTAGGACTCAATTGAATATTTTTGCCGGTTTAGGGGGCTTTGAATAAAGCTTCTTTTTTTTAGGGGCTCAATTGCACTATCCACTATATCTACTTAGGACCTAATTTGATACTTTTTGCAATTAATTAATATATTATAGTAACGTAACAAATCCAATTTAGCTGTAAGAAATGTATTAGGCAATTAATAATGGTTTGGCAAATCATTTAAACGTCTAATAATTTCAGTTATTATGTTATTTATTAATATTAGGACTTGTTCAACTCATTGTCTGTATTCTTTTGCATTATATACGCACACTCACATATAAGAACAAATGTATATGTTTAAGAGTGTGAGCTGAAATATAATATAAACATAAATGTGCAGTCTAACTATCAGCTTAAACTTTTAATTGGATGGAGGCACGCACATGATTCAATTTGGTATCAGAGCCATGCAAAAGTCCATCAAAGTCAATCGGTCCGCACATGTGAGGGGCGTGTAAGCATAAATATAATATAAACATAAATGTGCAGTCCGACTATCAGCTTAGGCTTTTGATTCAATTAAGAGAACCACTTTGTAAGGAAAAAAACAGAAGTAATAAAAAGATGGTTATAATAAGTTCATTGATGTCTTATTTGTGCTTATAATTGCTTCCTCTTTATTAGTTTCTGCCACGAACTACACCTCCATCTCCATCTCCATTTCCCTCACCTATAGATATTCCCGAAGAAATTGCTAAAGCTATGATAAAAAAATAGAGATTGTATCAGACATATTAGTATTATCCAGATGCTGCTTGGCACGTATATTTATTGGTCAAAAATGAAAACTTGCCTAAAACAACGACATTTTACTTTCTTAATCAAGATGTTAGAAATTAAACTTATTAGGACCAAATATTGTATTGTATGTTGCTAGCTAATATTGCTAGTAATAAGGTAAAATTTGTTTAATTCTCTACAATACACAAATATAATATATATGATACATTTTTTATATTATGACATATTCTTTCCTATTAGACAACCCATCGTTTTCTTTCTTATAGGTGGAAATGTGGAATTATACATGGATGACACTCTATTATATAATTTTAATTGGTTAATTTAATTCTTGTATTTAAAAATAATGATATAATTAATTAATTAATTAATTAAAAATAATAATTAACACCATCAAATTCAACCATTCACTAATGCCTTCATCAAGTTTTTAAACCCTCAAACTGTCATGGAAATAATGTCAAATATAACCGATGCGGACTTCCTTGCCTATGTAATGGTGGGCAATCAATAGCTTGTAGAACATAAAAATGTAAACTTAGATTGATATATAGATAGGAAATTAGGAATTAGTAAAAAAAAAAAAAGATATTTAATGGAAATAAGTTTGTTTAATTAAATTAAATTGGCAATAAATGTTCTTTGACCTTTACCCATTTCAATCTTTCATTTTTTTTTTAAATACTATTGACCCTATTACATGTAGTATCTGTCCATATACTTTCTCAACCTACTGAAGCCCAACAAAGTCAACATTGCCCCCACTGAGGCTCGACCATGACCTTTCACTTAGGAGAATCACTTCATGTCGTTGACCACAAGGCCTTTGGCCAATCTTTCATTTAAACATGAGCAAACACAAAATATAATATAATATGCACACAAAAAATATAATATAATATACTTACTATTGAAGAAAATAATGAATGACACAAAGAATTTGTATAGGTCATTATTGACTCATTGGTAGCCTTTGTGAAATAATTTTACTTGGGCGCCCAGTTCTCATATGTATCAGTTCAACACAACTACAGTATCAGTTCAACACAACTACAGTATCAGTTCAACACAATAATTGCAGTATCAGTTCAACACTATTGCAGTATCAGTTCACACACACTGCAATATCAGTTCAACACAACTGTAGTATTATTTTAGATGAACTGTAGTATCAGTCACTGAGATTTACGTGAGCTGTTCTCCCACTTATTAAAACGACGTCGTTTTGCGACGCTTGTCCACGGTATAAGGACTGGTGTGCGTTTGCAATTGAAGATAGAAATGGGATAGACCACAAATAACATTTCTTGCCAATTTATTCTGATCGATTGAACAAACTTTCTTTCCCGAAGATGTTATTTTTGTTTTTAGCTAATTCCTAATTATTTATAATTTCTTATTATCCAAATATGTACCTGCAATTGCAATAGTGAACTATTGATGGCCTACCATTATATAGGTAATTAAGGAAATGGGCAATTATATTCCTTAAATTACATACATACTTTCCCAACTTTCTTTTAGCTTCCATCATCACGCACCTACCTTAATTACATACCTAGCTTCCTCTTCATCCATATATTCAATTCTTTACTCCTCTCTCATTTTTTTTTTTTTTTTTCTTTGACAATTACTCTCTCTCTCATCTGATCGA
>CP025644.1:18265463-18403940 GCA_003576665.1 Ipomoea trifida | reverse complement strand
GTCTCTCTGCCTCTCGACTCTCTCTTCGTCTCGACAAGAAGCAGGACCGGCGACCTCCCTCTTCCGTTCGGCGACCAGGTGGCGTAGGCAACGGCACGAGAGACAGATCCGGCGATCTCTCTCCCTCCTCCGTTTTTCCGGCGAACAGAGGTGCCTGCGGCGTAGCAGGTGGAGGGGGCGGCGTGTGCTCTCTGTTTCCGGCGTCCAACTGCAGCAACAGATTGACGACCTCCTTTCTCCCTCTCCTCGGCGACAGCGGCAGCAGATAGTGGTGGCCGACGGCGTTGAGGTGAGATTAGATTTAGTTATTGTTAATAATTAGATAATGATTATGGAATTATTATGTTAATTACTGATGAAGACTAGGGAGTGATTATGGATAATTATGATTGATGATGGAATTAATGATGGTGTTGCTATTAATGAAACAATGATGATGTGATGATAAAATGTCATTATCATGGGTTCCTGATGATGAGGATTAATGATTAAAGGATGGTTGAGCTTAATATGATTATGGAGGGTGTTAATAATGGTGCTTAGTTGTTAAAATGGTGATTGGTTGATAATGGTATCATGGATAGCGAATGTTAATAATTATGGGCCATGATGATGGACTAATGATAATGGAATTAGTGTGCATTTATGAAGTAATTACTATGACCGTATTAAATGATGGGTTTTATTGACGTAAGAGAAAATTGGCACATTTACCTTGAATTCTCAAAACAGAAAATTATACTAATAACCAAATTCTTTTATGAGTTTTCTTATTCTATATATATATATATAAAATCAAAGTTTAATTATGATATTTTGATTTCTAATTCAGGGAGGAGGGTGGTGTATGAGTAATGGCCCATATTCTACTCTTGACTTCTCAATTGAGAGTTGTTCGAGACGTGTGGCCGGTGATTTGGGTTCTAGTCTCAACATGGCACCTCTCAAATTTAAAGGCTTTTTTTGGTACAAGTGCAAACAACACTTATTTTTATAAGTGGAATCGAGTTGTTATCCGTATTGTGATGGATGGTCGTTCGCGGGAGATGTTGAAAAACCTGATTCGGTATGCATCTCAACCTTTCATCAGTTAAAATAGAGATACACCTCATATGTATATAAGCATTGTCCATTTCTATTAGGTCACTAAACTCTCGTATAGAGGAGCAAGGATTTTCCAAATGGTTGCGTATGAGTTAATGGTAAAGGGAATGAAAGTTGCCAAAAATGTAACTTTCTAAACTTGATTAATTTTATATATATATATATATATATATATATTATTGTTAACATTTAATCAAATAAAAAAAAATCTTCCAACATTATGTAACTTGTAACTTCGAATTTATGCAGTGCTTCCAACCAAAAAATTTGGTGCAATATGTGAAATCCCCCTATTTATTTTCTATTCAACATTCGATTCATTTCAGGTTAGCTCCACTTAATTTATTGATGTATTTAAATGCTTAATATTAATTTTATTTTTTAGTAATTTTAATTTGTGGCTTCTTAATAGGTGCGAAATACTTTCTCGATGGATTTATACAACGCCATTAAGAATCAGTCGCCTGTTAGACCATATGATATGGCTCTGCTACAAGGCATGCTCCCATTTTTATCACAAAATATTTTTTTTCAATAAATTAAGTTAATTTCAATGTGACATTTTAATTTTTTGTTTCAGATTTCAAACAACAAATAATAAGTGCATTGCCACACTCAAGTGCCACAAAGGATTTATAGTTACTTCTCACTTCGGTCATAGCTTTGCTTCATCACAACATCACTTGTACTAGCTAGCAGATCGTGTATACATATAGTATGGCAATTACAGAGAATTGTCATCCTCAATGGCTATATATCTTTACTAATATGTGTGTTAGTTTTACTGCAAACTAGAGCCGCCTTTGAGCCCATTGCTTTAATGTTCCTGAAAATGCCAAGGCTATGGGAGCTGTGTGCCTTGATGGAAGTCCCCCAACATACCAATTCAGAAAAGGTGGCCGGAAGACCAAGATAACTGGTTGATTTACATGGAGGGCGGCGGAATATGTGACACCATCCGCCGCCCTCCATGTAAATCAACAGTTATCTTGGTCTTCCGGGCCACCTTTTTTGAATTGGTATGCTGCGGGACTTCCATCAAGGCACACAGCTCCCATAGCCTTGGCATTTTCAGGGAACATTAAAGGAATGGGCTCAAAGGCGGCTCTAGTTTGCAGTAAAACTAACGCGCCTTTCGATCCGGACCACCTTTCTCAGGCTACCATGGTTTACTTTGTTGATGGTTCTTCATTCAGAAATAAGGGCTTTGGAAGCAGCAAGCCAGCAATAGCCAAGTAGTTTAGCTCTTAATGTGTAGTTTCCTTCTCTAGTAATTTGAGTTATTTCTTTGAAAGCATTCGATTATTAGCTCATTTACCTGTAAGTAATCTTATTCGATTACTACTCTATAACCCCATATCAAAAAATATGTAACCCAACCACAATTGCATTATTACTATGTTTACTTTAATCTGTGTAATTCATAAATGTATTTGAAAACTACTCTATAATACTCCACCTCTTTTTGGTTTAATTTATTGTATACTGAGATCAGAGTATATGTATGTTTGTGAATTGTGATTTCTTGCTTTGATTGATCCCTTATAGAGCTAAGTGCTCAACACCCCAAGTAGAAGCTTCCTTTGACTCATTTATAACCCACACAAATAACTCTTAGATGGATTTAATCCTCTGACAAATTCAAATGAATACTCTACTAGCCGGCTTAGGCATCTTATCTGTTTTTTTGAGACAGCAGTGTGAATTACAGATTGCTTAACTTGTGCTTGTATGGCTGTAAGTGATTTTCAAATTCTACTTGTTCTAGTAATGTTCAAACTACTAGTAGCAAAGTGGACTATAATGATTCAAGTGAAATTTATAATATTTTAAAATTATAAAATTTTATTGTTTCAAATTGAAAAAAATTACTCTGACCCCACTTAGTAATTAGTAGTTGCAATTTTCAACCTTATTTTGATTAATGTTATTACACTATTGATTATTACTTTCTTCATAGTAATGATTCTTAAATTAAATAGTCGAAAGTAAATATATAAACTTGTAAATTTAATTTAGAAAGAAAATATAATTTAAATGAGTCAATAAATCATTTTAAATATTTTTTAATTTTTGTTTTTAGTGCTATGGATTGGCGAGACTAATTTTTATTTTTCGAATATTGCCAACCATGATCCGAAATTTAGTCAAATTGGGTCAACTCAGTCTAAAAAAATAAACAGGTCAATGATTGAGGGAGGCAAATTATTGTGTGGATCAGTGGATCATGGTCCCAACTAATTGTATACAATTGTATGATTATGGTTGTATATTGTGTCCAACTTATAATTGATACTACGTAATATTTTAAGGTGAGAAAATTATATTTTTTATTCTTAGATTTTTTTTTCTAATCATGGTTGACTAAATTCTTGAATTTTTTATAACTATTTTTCATTATTCAATTGTTATATTGGTGGTTCTTTTCACCTGTGATGGAATAGAATCCTAAATTTAATATAAATTTTATAAAATAGATTTCACAATACGCATAATACAATATTATTTAAAATTTTGTAACATATATACTTGATAATTAATGCTAAGTTTTGTTGGGTGGCAAAACTATTATGCAATAGTCTAAACCCAAACCACATTAGAAAAATCATATGCGACGAGTTCAACTGAGATGG
Source organism: Ipomoea trifida (assembly GCA_003576665.1). NCBI lineage: Eukaryota > Viridiplantae > Streptophyta > Magnoliopsida > Solanales > Convolvulaceae > Ipomoea > Ipomoea trifida. The sequence continues at coordinate 18,400,203 of CP025644.1, read as the reverse complement.
TGTTGACAAAAATCGAACTCATAACTTTCATGTATGATAGTCATTCTCCACTGCTCGACCACACTTTTAATGCCTAGTCTGATTTATTTAATCAAATAATAGAATCCTTTTTTTTTTTTTTTTATGTAACTTAATACTAAGATCTCTTGAATTAATATTATCCATTATTATAAAATAATTAAAATCTAAACTCAGTTCAACTTCAGAACATCACTCATCTTTTATCAAAGGAACCCAAAAATTAAAATATATTTAAAAAAAAAAACAACAAAACGTCACAAGATAACTTTCAATGTGGTTTAAACCTAAATTATTTGATTGTTCGTTGATGGATTAAAACCCTAACTAATTTTGGTTTATAGCTAACATTTAATCTTTAGAAGTATGAGCCCAAGGACAAGAATATTTTGAGTGGCCTATGATGCATTATTAAAATGATATATTTAGCTTCATATTTAATGACCAATCGAAATAGACATTTTTTTTTTTTGTTACCATCAAAGTTTACCTTTGACATGATACGCCATCTAAAGAAATATGAATTTTCACGTTATGCTTCACTACATTGAATTTCAATTTATATGAAACGGATTTGCATGTTGAGTAAAATATTATATATAACTCATTAATTGGGGGAGGGGGTGCAAAGTGATCATTAAGGTGGATAGCGTAAAATCAAACGGCGAGGTGAAGGTTTCTTGGGTAACATTATCCTTTGCTATAACTCATTAATAATATAATGAATACCTATATATAATTAATAACAATGAACTGAACTTAATATTATTGATGATGATTTCTTTTTACAAGAATCTAAATTAATTAATTAAATGAAAAGTAATTGGCATGATCGTGAAAATCATACAAATAGGTGAAACTTGAAAACATTAGTTAGTCTATGATTTCTAATTTGTTTGAAACGGTAATTTTTTTTTATATATATGCAATTTTATGATCTAGCTTGGGATTTTTCTTATTTTACCATTCTAACTATTTCAAAAACAATGATATGTCATATCAGATGATATGTCATCTAATTACACCAATGGAAATGGAAATGGAATATTTTTGGTTAATATGATATTTTTAGTTATATTAATGGAAATGGAATATTTTCTATGGTTATCATTAAAATTTTCATATCGATCACATGATATGTCATCTAATTAAAGAAATTTGAATTGACATATTATGCTTCAATACATTGAATTGAATTCCAATGTATATAAAAAGGATTTGAATGTGTAATAACATGAGCAAATATCAATTTTGGTCTCACGATTATTAGCAAAATGACAATTTTAGTCCACATGTTTAGTTTCTACCAATTTTGGTCCCACGACTATTGTTTTAGTACCAATTTTCATCCATGACTATTGTTTTAGTGCCAAAATTCATCGTGTCGGCCACCCATCCGTTTAAAACGTGCAAAAATCTAAAATTGTTAAGGGTATTTTGTCATTTTCAACTTAGTATCCCAATTTGAGCATGAATAAATGGATTTAAGTCCTAAGATCGATTAAAATTCGTAATTTTCCTCATCATTTTACCTTAATTTGAGGAGGAGAACTGTGAATTGTGATCGATCTTAAGGCTTAAATCTCTTTATTCATGCATAAATTGGGATATTGAGTTGAAAAGAACGAAAATACCTTTAAAAATTTTAGATTTCGGCACGTTTTAAACAGATGGGTGACCGGCACGATGAATTTTGACACTAAAACAGTAGTTTTGGGACCAAAATTGGTATTTTTTTTAGGGGCTCAATTGCACTATCCACTATATCTACTTAGGACCTAATTTGATACTTTTTGCAATTAATTAATATATTATAGTAACGTAACAAATCCAATTTAGCCTGTAAGAAATGTATTAGGCAATTAATAATGGTTTGGCAAATCATTTAAACGTCTAATAATTTCAGTTATTATGTTATTTATTAATATTAGGACTTGTTCAACTCATTGTCTGTATTCTTTTGCATTATATACGCACACTCACATATAAGAACAAATGTATATGTTTAAGAGTGTGAGCTGAAATATAATATAAACATAAATGTGCAGTCTAACTATCAGCTTAAACTTTTAATTGGATGGAGCACGCACATGATTCAATTTGGTATCAGAGCCATGCAAAAGTCCATCAAAGTCAATCGGTCCGCACATGTGAGGGGGCGTGTAAGCATAAATATAATATAAACATAAATGTGCAGTCCGACTATCAGCTTAGGCTTTTGATTCAATTAAGAGAACCCACTTTGTAAGGAAAAAAACAGAAGTAATAAAAAGATGGGTTATAATAAGTTCATTGATGTCTTATTTGTGCTTATAATTGCTTCCTCTTTATTAGTTTCTGCACGAACTACACCTCCATCTCCATCTCCATTTCCCTAGACCTGGCAATTATCGACACGACCCGTTAACACGACACGAAACCGGACACGAAAATAACGGGTTAGTGTTTAGCCTTAACATGTCCCGGGTCGTTAACGGGTTGACCCGTTAAGAACCCGTTATGTTTTCGTGTCTTAACAGGTCAACCCGTTAAACCTATTAAGAACCCGTTTAACCCGTTAATATTATCGTGTTAACCCGTTTACACGAACCCGTTTATACAGACACGTTTAGAACCCGCTAAGAACCATTGTCATTTAGGTAAGAACCATGTCTTTACAAAATATATCATGAACATGATTAAGAATGAATTTACTACATTAGGCCAAGATCATACACCAATTATTGATGTTCGACAATATGAAATTTGAATGTTTATTGTGTTCAATTTTATTCTAAAAACTAGTATGAACTTCTTTAATTATGATTTTTGGATGTTATTTAATAATTTTATGAATGTTATAAATTGAATATTTTTTTAGTTTGTTTGATGGATTGGATTGTATGTTTTATTTCTTTTTTATATAATTTAAATTTAAATTTTAGTTTTTAATATATCAATAGATTTAGCGGGTTTAAACGGGTTTCGTGTCATATCGTGTCGACACGATCCGAAACCCGTTAACAAAACGTGTCTATCGTGTCAACCCGTTTAACCCGTTAACAATTCGTGTTCGTGTATGTGTTACAATTTTGAACCCGTTAACCTTAACGTGTCGTGTTCGTGTTTAGCCTTATCGTGTTCGTGTCGTTATCGTGTCGACCCGTTAACGAACCCGTATACACGAATTGCCAGGTCTACATTTCCCTCACCTATAGATATTCCCGAAGAAATTGCTAAAGCTATGATAAAAAAATAGAGATTGTATTCAGACATATTAGTATTATCCAGATGCTGCTTGGCACGTATATTTATGGTCAAAAATGAAAACTTGCCTAAAACCAACGACATTTTACTTTCTTAATCAAGATTGTTAGAAATTAAACTTATTAGGACCAAATATTGTATTGTATGTTGCTAGCTAAATATTGCTAGTAATAAGGTAAAATTTGTTTAAGGGAAAACGGTACTTTTGGCCCCTCAATTGTTTTGCTTTTGGAAATTTAGTCCCTCACAATTGATTTGAATAAATTTGGTCCTTTAATTGTACATAATGTGTTACATTTAGTCCCTATTATTATACAATTAAAAATTTTGTTAATAATTGTACATTAAGTGTACATAATGTGTTACATTTAGTCCATATGCATTTTGAATGTTTTTTTTTTTAAATTCAAATCTATACATTATATCCTCATGAAAAAAAATGATAAATATAACCTCATGAAAAAAAAAAATTACTAACAAAAATTCTAATTATATAATACTAGGGACTAAATATGACACATTATGTATAAGTAAATGACCAAATTTGTTCAAATCAATTGTGAGGGGCTAAATTTCCAAAAGTAAAACAATTGAGGGGTCAAAAGCGCCATTTCCCCTTTGTTTAATTCTCTACAATACACAAATATAATATATATGATACATTTTTTTATATTATGACATATTCTTTCCTATTAGACAACCCATCGTTTTCTTTCTTATAGGTGGAAATGTGGAATTATACCATGGATGACACTCTATTATATAATTTTAATTGGTTTAATTTAATTCTTGTATTTAAAAATAATGATATAATTAATTAATTAATTAATTAAAAATAATAATTAACACCATCAAATTCAACCATTCACTAATGCCTTCATCAAGTTTTTAAACCCTCAAACTGTCATGGAAATAATGTCAAATATAACCGATGCGGACTTCCTTGCCTATGTAATGGTGGGCAATCAATAGCTTGTAGAACATAAAAATGTAAACTTAGATTGATATATAGATAGGAAATTAGGAATTAGTAAAAAAAAAAAAAGATATTTAATGGAAATAAGTTTGTTTAATTAAATTAAATTGGCAATAAATGTTCTTTGACCTTTACCCATTTCAATCTTTCATTTTTTTTTTAAATACTATTGACCCTATTACATGTAGTATCTGTCCATATACTTTCTCAACCTACTGAAGCCCAACAAAATCAACATTGCCCCCACTGAGGCTCGAGTCAACATTGCTCCCACTGAGGCTCGAACCCATGACCTTTCACTTAGGAGAATCACTTCATGTCGTTTGACCACAAGGCCTTTGGCCAATCTTTCATTTAAACATGAGCAAACACAAAATATAATATAATATGCACACAAAAAATATAATATAATATACTTACTATTGAAGAAAATAATGAATGACACAAAGAATTTGTATAGGTCATTATTGACTCATTGGTAGCCTTTGTGAAATAATTTTACTTGGGCGCCCAGTTCTCATATGTATCAGTTCAACACAACTACAGTATCAGTTCAACACAACTACAGTATCAGTTCAACACAATAATTGCAGTATCAGTTCAACACTATTGCAGTATCAGTTCAACACACTGCAATATCAGTTCAACACAACTGTAGTATTATTTTAGATGAACTGTAGTATCAGTCACTGAGATTTACGTGAGCTGTTTCTCCCACTTATTAAAACGACGTCGTTTTGCGACGCTTGTCCACGGTATAAGGACTGGTGTGCGTTGCAATTGAAGATAGAAATGGATAGACCACAAATAACATTTCTTGCCAATTTATTCTGATCGATTGTACAAACTTTCTTTCCCGAAGATGTTTATTTTGTTTTTAGCTAATTCCTAATTATTTATAATTTCTTATTATCCAAATATGTACCTGCAATTGCAATAGTGAACTATTGATGGCCTACCATTATATAGGTAATTAAGGAAATGGGCAATTATATTCCTTAAATTACATACATACTTTCCCAACTTTCTTTTAGCTTCCATCATCACGCACCTACCTTAATTACATACCTAGCTTCCTCTTCATCCATATATTCAATTCTTTACTCTCTCTCTCATTTTTTTTTTTTTTGACAATACTCTCTCTCTCATCTGATCGATCTAGTTTAGATTTTTTTTTTTCTTATTTCATTGCTCTAGTGATTTCAACAACAATATTTCCATCAAATATTACTATGGGGTGTTTGGATTAGATGATAGTTGAAACCCTATTGTGTTTTTTATTTTTTGAAAACAAACCCTATTGTGTTAGTTGTTTTAATTTGACCAGTTGGTAGCCGTCATACTTTACTTTTCAAGATTAAATATTAGCTATAAACCAATATAGCAAATACTACAAGAAAATAGTAAAAGTTGAAAGTGATGTCCACTATATTTAACCTACAATTATGAATTAGTAAAATTAAATGAAAATAGACATCTTCATTAGTGGAAAAGAAGTTTGTTCAATTAAAATAAATTGGCAATAAATGTTTTTTTTTGTGGTCTACCCATTTCAATCTTTTATTGCAAAATAAGAGCAAACAAATAATATAATATAATATACTATTAAAGAAAATAATTAATGACGTAAAGAATTTTTACACCTTTACATAAATTATTGAGTAATTATTAGGCTTTGTAAGATAGTTTTACTTGTATTTTCACTACTTTCTCTACCTTTGTTATTACATTAGTATATTGGTATAAAAGGTTCGGTTTGTAAGTTTAATCACGCATGAATATGTTGAGTGCAACCCAAACACAGAGCAAGTAGTGCTTACGAGCCCCTTTTAACAATTGCCAAGCTTCAGTACCTGAAAACCCTGGCCTCCTCAATGAGTCAATGGCGGTTGTGACATGTACAATGCTCACCGTAGTCTTGGATCGATTATCGACCGTCACAAAGGGGAATTGGATTAGGTTACACCTCTATTCTTTAAAAGCCTCGATCGCTCTTCCATTCAGCCCCTTTTTGGCACCTTTCCTCCAACACTATGGGGTCGTACCTGTAACACCCTAAACCATGTTTCATAAACATTCTTATTTTATTAAGCTTCAAAACTAAAAGTATATATTTAATTTAATTCCTATAATAATTTTTGTCAAATGAACATATATGTAAAATATTTTAAACTCTTTATTTTACATGATTTAGTATAAAACATTTATATATTTATTATGGTTTTAAAAGCCGTAATGAGTAAATTTGTTTATCAAAATCTTGATCCAAAAGTCCGAGACCAACCTACAAGTCATTTTACATTATCAAATTCCTTAAGCCAAATGATTTTAAATCTGATCTAAGTATATACCTATTTTAAATTTCTAATCCAATACTTTATTTAGTTGAGCACAAATCTTTAACCCATGTGCCATGTCTTCTACTCTAAATATTTTAAATTACATTTTTACCCTCAAAACCCGTATATATATAGACATATGTATGTACATTGTATCAGCCCCAAATTAGTATGTAAGCCTCTCCTTTGTCTCTTTCTCTCGTCTCTCTCTTCCGTCTCGACAAGAAGCAGGACCGGCGACCTCCCTTTTCCGTTCGACGAGCAGGTGGCAGATAGTGGTGGCCGACGGTGTTGAGGTGAGATTAGGTTAAATTATTGTTAATAATTAGATAATGATTATGGAATTATTATGTTATTTACTGATGAAGACTAGGGAGTGATTATGATTAATGGTATCATGGACTAATTATGGATTACGAATGTTAATAATAAGGGGAAATCACCTATTTGGTCCTTCAATTATTCGCGAACTGTCAATGTTGCCCCTTAACTCCATAATCATCAATTTGACCCCCGATATAAAATAAGATTGGTCAATTAAACCCTTCCGGCCGTATTCCGTCTAACTGCCGGTGAATAACTCTTTTTAGCAGGGGTAATTTGGTCATTTCGTGTTCCCTCCACACCTCCATCACCATCCCCTCTCTCTCTCTCCCATTGATATCATCCCCTCTCTCTGACTCTCTCCCATTGATACTTACCCAGAGGCTCCCACACACAATCAGACCTACATAGTTGCCTACAAAACCTCGAAAAAGTCTTAGGTTGATGTCCTCTCTCTATCTCTGCAATTTCAATCTGTTCTTCAATCTCAATTTGTTCTTCGTCTTAGGTGCCTAGATTCTAAAGTCGAATTGCAATTCGCGAAGCAGAAAGGTAAACACGGTATCGGCCAAAGGCCATTTGGGTTCATTTTTGGATCACAAAAGTGACTACAGTTGATGGTAATCTGGACGGAGTCATTCAATAGCTTGCTTCGCCGGAAAACCATTTCTCCACCTGATCATCAGAAACAGGCGGTGGCGACGGCGGCGAAAATTGGGCATTTCTTTTTTGTTGATGGAGATCGGAGCTAAGAGGTTTGTTCCGATTGTTCTTACTCGGGTCCGGATGGGAACCTACATCGGCGAAATCTGGCGGCTGCGGCAAATCTTGAGTTGACCACAAAATGTGGAGGGAGGGAGGGTTGAAGACACGAAATGGATTTGCTTCCAATTCTCATTTTGGAGATGTTTCTTCAGCAACATCCATCCTACCAAAGCAGGACTCCAAGCCACTCACATCTTCTGTTGGTAGCTTACCTGCCTCGTCAACTCTAGTCCCAGTATCTGCTGGATCTCAACCAAGCATTAAGCCTAGTTCAATTAATCCATTGGAAATCACAAATTCTCAGCAATTTGTGAGCCATCAATACCAACAAACTCAGCCAACAATGAAACCAAACCAGAGGGTCCCTCTGCAGAGTTCCACCATAGTTCATGGTGGATCTGGAAATTCTGTTCCTGTCCAGTCTCAATCTCCATGGCCAAAGATGACACAAGCTGATTTCCAGAAGTATAACAAAGTATTTGTCGCAGTGGATACAGACAAAGATGAAAAAATCACTGGTGAACAAGCACGCAACCTGTTTTTGAGTTGGAGGCTGCCTCGAGGTGGATTATACTTATTTTCTATATTTTTGTCCTTGAAATTTTGCATTTCTTTCTATTTTGCAGGTCTGATTGTGTGTGGGAGCCTCTGGGTAAGTATCAATGGGAGAGAGGGGATGATATCAATGGGAGAGGTTGAGGGGATGGTGATGGAGGTGTGGAGGGAACACGAAATGACCAAATTACCCCTGCTAAAAAGAGTTACTCACCGGCAGTTAGACGGAATACGGTCGGAAGGGTTTAATTGACCAATCTTATTTTATATCGGGGGTCAAATTGATGATTATGGAGTTAAGGGGCAACATTGACAGTTCGCGAATAATTGAGGGACCATATAGGTGATTTACCCTAATAATAATTATGGGCTATGATGATGGATTGATGATAATGGAATTAGTAGTGTGCATTTGTGAATTGAAGTAATTACTATGACAATATTAAATGATGGGTTTTGTTTTCCAAAGAGAAAATGTAACTTTCTAAACTTGGTTATATTTTTATTTTAGGGAACAATATATAGTTACAATAGCATAAAACTTTTCATTTGTTTGATAATAGGTCATTTTTGCCAGCGGTTTTGCAGGTGGATTAGGCGTGCCGGTACACTGTGATTCACTTTGCCAGTCGATTTTCAAAAGGCGTTAAGAGTAAAATGCCTTTTAGATAGTTCTCTCTTTCTTGTCGTGTAAGACTAATTGTTATAATACAGAAATTTTGTAAGAAAATACATATGGTATATTTGATTAATGTGGTTCTCAAATTTATATGATTATCTTAACAGGAAAGATCCCCAGCATGCAAAATTCTTTAAAGCTGTTTTTAGCGATGTAGTTGGTCTGTATGTAATAATTCTCTCCTCCTTCACTCCTGATTTTTGTGTGTTTATATTTAATATTTTTTATTGTTAAATATAAACACACAAAAGCCAGGAGGGAAGGAGGAGAAAATTATTACATGCAGAGCAATTACATTGCTAAAAATAGCCTTAAAGAATTTTGCATGGTGGAGATCTTTCCTGTTAAGATAATCATATATATTTGAGAACCACATTAATGAAACATACCATATGTATTTTCTTACAAAATTTATGTATTATAACAATTAGTCTTACACAACAAGAAAGAGAGAACTATCTGAAAGGCATTTTACTCTTAACACCTTTTGATCTGAGGAAGCTATTTGGAGTTTGCACAATGGAAGATTCAGTTTGAAGACTTAGAAAATATGTCTAAACTAATTAGTTTAAGAGAGGGAATATTGAATAAATGCCGTCAATATTCTTGTGGTAATTTTATATTATGTCCTATCCCGAAATTTGTTTAGAGATGTTAGTGGTCAAAGTGTTTTGTGTCTTGTTATATTTCGATCATCTAAATTAATATTGTATATAGAAAACTATTTAACAATAAAATACTTTGACATCCTTTATTTAGCTTGTTCAAATACAATGGTAATTGATAAAAATTTACCCATATAAAAAAGAGAGAAGAAAATAAGAACTTTTGTCACTAATTAAGAGCTAATTAAAATTTTTCTTCTTATTTGAACCTACCCTACACTAAACTGGCCACTATATAAGTGTATTGCATGCATGATACCATGTACACTCTATCTAGCTAGCTTATTGCCCCCGGTTCATCGTTACTTATGAATTTAGTCAATTATTAATATTTATCTTAATTATAGAATAAACTTCAAGAAGAGGGAGAGAAGAATAAAGAAAAGATTTCAGCTGCACATCTACCACTTGTTGAGCATTTTAATTTGGGATTAAAAAAAAAGTCAAGCTATGCACGTGGTTTAGGTATTAAGGGGATAACTTCAAAGGTTCAAAAAAAAATTCTTCTTCAAGTAGCTAGAAATAAAAGCTTAAGCGTGAAAAAAATTTAGAAGAAGAAGTTACAAAATTTAAAGAAATTGCACAAGCTACTTTAGATAAACAAGCTGCTGAAATCAAGCAAATTTTTGCTCACTTAGCAAGCAATCAAGGGCTTCAAAATATGCTAAGCAATACATCTCCATCAATTACCTCAAGTGAAGAATAATCAAAACATTTTATTTTAAAAAGTTTTTATTTAGATTCTATTGTATTTCTTAAAACATATATTTGTTAGACAATGATGTATATATATATATATATATATATATATATATATATATATATATATATATATATATATATATATATATATATATATATATATATATATATATATGACGAGTAACATTTATTGAATGAATATTTTATTCTAAATAATAATTAAATTAAAACATTTAATTATGTCAAAGACCTTGTGGTTTAGTGACACCCGATTGCACTCCCACATGGGAGACGGTTGGTTCGAGCCTCAGTAGAGGCGCGAAAGTCTCTATGAACTGATACTATATTGTAATAGAGTCAACAGTATTCAAAACAAAAAACATTGTGCATTAGGCTAATATTATTTGAAGATTTATAAAAACATTAAGATTGGTAATTGTGATACTATTTCAATTTATTTTAGTGACACAAATTTCGCCACTACTTTTCAATATTTTAGTGACAAATACGCTACCACTATTTTCAAACATATCTGTGACGAAGATGAGGGCCGCTACAAGAAATTGAATTATTACATGACTTTAGTTAACACTAATGATTGTTTTAGAGTTAATAACTTCTTTTGTCACAAATAAATTAAATACAACATTTGTTACCATTATTGTTGTCACAACAAAGTAAGTATTTGTTACCACTGTTTAGGTCACTGATAATCATTTTTTGCGTCAAGAATAATTCTCACAAATAAGTACAACTATTGTGACTATAGTGTTGTCACAATAAAATAATTAATTACAACAATTTTAGTTGTTACTAGATCAATTTTTTGTAATAACATATTTGGTCAAAAAATATACAATTATTGTGATCACTATTGTTATCGCTCAAATACTACTTTTAGTGTACGTAAACATTGTCACAAAAGGCTTGAGTAATTGTGACGACTTTTCAATAGTCGTCACTACTACAATAGTGACGGACGATATAGTGACAACATGTGACGACTTCAAAAATTGGTCACTAATTTCAATAGTGACCAAAATCAATAGTTTTGACGACAACTTCTATTGTCACTAAATGTGAAATTTCCTCTAGTCTACTCCTAAATTGTTAGTGGTGTAAATGTTGCCCCTCAATTTTCAAAATGATACATATATTGCCCCTCCCAAGTATAAATATTGCCCATCAATTTTCAAAACGGTACATATATTGCTCCTCCATACGATACGGGAGGGGCAATATATGTACTGTTTTAAAAATTGAGGGGCAACATTTACACCACTAATAATTCAGAAGTGGCATTGATAATTGACATATTTTGGAGGAGCATAAATTACAATTTTCCCTTGTCATTATCTTCATCTTCATTATTTTCCTCTTTTTGTTGGTAGTGTGTTATTTGCAATTGGTTTACTGTTGAAATCATAGATGGCAACGTCATGCAATGAGATTATAATATATATAGGAAGCTATGAATTTTCTATTCGGTGTTCTAAAAAAAAAAAAATAATAAAAAAATGCTGCTGACTACTTCATTACCAAAAAAACCTGGACTATATGCTCAATTTAACTAGCTCAATCATCTATATAGACCAACTTACGCTCGGTTATTTATTTATTTATTTATCTATTATTTTTTTTGAGTACTACTGACTCTGTTACAATGTAGTATCTGTTCATAGCTACTTTCTCAACCTAGTGAAGCACAACGAGTCAACAGTTGCCTCCACTGAAAATCAAAAAAGGAAATTAATGGTTTTTACTTTTTGTTTGAAGTGGTAACTTTGTACTACGATTTACATCATTACATGGTTACATCAATTACATATTAACATTGATTATATTTCCCATTTGTCTATCTTTATAAAACACTGTAGTACTATGTAAAGATGAATTACACAAATGTGTAATATCTTAAAAATGTTATCAATTTATAAGTTCGGCACAAGCATACAATTAACAATAATTACGATTAAAACATGCCAGACCAATTCAATAATTTATTATCAACCCAAAGGCCATCATGCAGTAGCAATATACTCCATCCGGAGTTACAAAGGTAGTCTTCTCCTTGTCCTCCTCTACCATGAAAATTTGATGATATCTGTTAAAGGCGTTCATAAAGCTTAGTAACTCGCACCCAACTGTTTCATCTACCAATTGGTTAGTTTGCGGCAGCGGGAATCAGTCATGAGGGCAAGCTTTATTTCAGTCCGTATAGTCTACGCACATCCGTCGGGAGTTTCGAGGCTAGGACTACATTGGCCAACCACTCTACATGACCTCCCGTATATAGGTGGACCATAATTTTCATACATGAAATTTATGAATTTCGCCTTTTGATAGGTCAGAGCTTTTGTTATTTTAATTAATTTGATTAATTAAACCAAACCCACCGACATGCTCCATCTCGCTTCTTGCCTTTACGGGGCGTTTGGTTGGAGGAAGGGAATTAGGTGGGAAAAGAATTGTAATTCCATGGGAAAAAGAATAATGCGGGAATAAAGTGGGAGTTTAAATTCCAGTGTTTGGTATGCAGGAATAAAATTACTGGGAATTTCAATTCCAATGTTTGGTATACATTGGAATTGAGAGGGAATAAGTTGTATAAAGTCCAAAATGTCTATTGTTGTTGTTGTTATTGTTGTTGTTGTTATTATTATTATTATTATTCTTAAATGACAAGTATCTATTGGACCCATTTGCATATTCAAACCCCAAAAAATATAACATATTAAATTCAAAAGCACTCATCTACCGTATCTCTTGAACTAAAAAAAACACAAGTAAGCATTTGATTTGGGTAGTCAAAATTTTTTGAAGAGTTATGCATATAAAGAATTCAAAGGAATATACACGAAAGTTGCTATATATAAACAATACATATAAAGAATGCAAGTTTTGAATAGTTCCTGCATATAAATATTTAAAGGAACAAATACAAAGGAAAGTCGAAAAATAATACACTCTGATCTATAATTTTGAAGGGAAGGTTAGACATCAATTTTAGGTTAAAATAAGGGATAGGTAATTTTGTCTCAGTGTTATATTTTTTTCTTCCTAAAATCTATGGAATAAAAATCACGAGGGGAAGGGGGGGGGGGGGGGCGGACATGGGATTCTAATTTCATAAAAATGAGGGACCAACAAAACGAAGGAATTTATCTGCCTTCGGTATTAGGTGGGAATTTAGTGGGAAAGGAATTGTAACTCCCTCCAACCATTAATTATATTCCTTAAATAACATACGTACTCTCCCATCTTTCTCTTAGCTTCCATCATCACGCACCTATCTTAATGGAAATAAGTTTGTTAGGGTGGCAATCAATAGCTTGTAGAACATAAAAATGTAAACATAGGTTGATATATAGATAGGAAATTAGGAATTAGTAAAAAAATAAAATAGACATCTTCATTAATGAATTTGTTTTAACCTAAATTTAATGTTTGACCTAATTTCGATTATAGCAATATAATTAAAATTTCCTTATCTAATTTATTACTTTCGTTAGGCAATTATAGGATTTATTTAGAGCGTTTTACATAAAATTTCACATGTAAAATTTGAATTTGGTCATTTAAGATTTAAAATAATTATATGTTGCAAACTCAAGCTCCCATTCTTAGTAAAAAAGAAATTATCATCCCTTCATTCTAAATTTACATTTAATCCAAAATGAGAGATTATTATGAGTTCAAGTTTCAATGTGGGCGGTATTGACTTTTTGTGTTTCAGTAAAAGATTAGAAGTAGTTAATTATAAATAGATACTACATTGTAACAGAGTTGATAGTACTCAAAAAAATTTATATTTAATCAAGATATAGCAATAAAAATCGTTAATTATATTATAAATTGATTGTGTACTATGAGTTAAAAATACTCAATTTTTCAAATAAACAATATCTTCTCAGACGAGCTTGTCACACAGAGTCTTTCTATTGCCAACGCTCTCTTGACCGAGCCCATCACATAAGATCTTTCTAATTAGTTTACTCTCCTATATAATGTATGCAGACTATTACACACGAGTATGATTTACCTAATGTATGCCCTTGTTGAATTTTTCCCGTCACCAAACAAACTCAAATTTAATAAATTATATACAAAAACATAACAAATTAGTTTAATCAAGTACAATTATGTCAAAAATAATTATTAGGATATAAAATTAGTAATATAGTGTAACATTATTGATCCTTGGACATCATATGACCCTTGTGTTGGGGCAAATGATATTAGCCCCAAAATAATGATTCTTTTAGTAATTTTTCCTTCTACACCCTAGACATCAATTAATAGATTTTAAAATTATGCAATTAAGATTATAAATCAATCTCACATCATTATTTTGTTGTCTAGGGTGTAGAAGGAAAAATTACTAAAAGAATCATTATTTTGTTGTCTAGGGTGTAGAAGGAAACATTACTAAAAGAATGTCATGGGAGGATTTGAACCCATAACATAACATCTTTTATTAAAATCATGTGGCGGATCCGACCATCTAAAGTAATCCAACTTTTAGTTTGAAACTGTATGTATGATTTTCACGATCATCGCAATTACTTTGTATTTAATTGATTAATTTAGATCTTGTAATAAGAATACATGAACAATCTAAGTTCAATTCATTATTATTAATTAGGGTTAATACCGCATCTAGACTCCTCCGAGTATAGTGATTTTGTCACGTTTATTTAGTCATAAACTTTCAAATTGATCACCTATAGTCTTTTGACTTTCAAATTGTTAGCATCCGTAGTCTAAGTTAACCACCCATGATCCTTCAATAACTATCAAATTTGAGTTAACCACCCATGGTCCTTCAATAACTATCAAATTAGAGATTAGAGTTAACCACCCATGGTCCTTCGATAACTATCAAATTAGAGTTAATACCATCTAACTTCTCCGAGTATAGTGATTTTGTCAAGTTTAATCCTAAATAGAGGACCGCGACTTATTAAATTTTGAAAGGTGAAGGACCATGACAAAATCACAATTATGATATATAGAATACTACTGACCTCTATTACAATGAAGTTTTTTAGGCTCGAACTCACAACCTCCCATATAGGAGAACAACATGGTATCACTAGACTACAAGGTCATTGGCATATATACATATCTATATATATGTTATCATACATCCAAAACCTTTTTAATATACATTGGAATTCAATGTATTGAAGTATAATGTGTCAATTCGAATTTCTTTAGATGACATATCATCATGTGATATGAAAATTTTGATGGTAACCAAAAAATATTTCCATTTCCATTGGTCATTAAATACTAAAAGTATCATATTAATGATGCAAGGCTAGGGATGTCAATCTTAGCCCTAAATCAACGGACTAGCCCAATAAATTCTGAAAATTATAGGGTTAAGACCGATAAAATCAACCCAATAAAATATAGAGCTAAATGGGCTAGTCTTACAAAGTTATGGATTGAGTCGAGTTAGCCCGACGAGCTATCGGGCCAAACCATTGGATTATGTCATATATATATATAGTACATATATACACAATATATACTCTATAGTACATATATGAACACTATATACAATACACGCTATATGTAGTATATCTACACACACACACACACACACACATAAAATCTGTGTGTGTATATATTTACAATTATACATATTTAATATGGAGTATATAATTATATATATAGTATGTGTGTGTACTGTACATATATATGTGAGTGCACACACATATATATATATATGTACCGTACACACACATATTATATATATATAATTATATATTAAATATGTATAATTGTAAATATATACACACACAGATTTTGTGTGTGTGTGTGTGTGTGTAAACATTAAACATAATTTTATCAACATTATCCCATTCTGACATGGTAGGTAAAAAAAAAAAAAAACTCATCTCGCTCCACCAATTGTGGTCCATTTGAATACCAACTCTTATTTTTCAATTTTTGTTTAGTGATTCAACCCGCTGGATTAGCCCAGCAGCCCGCAATTTAGGTTTAGGGCCAACCCAACCAAAAAAAAAAAAATGAAAAACCATTTAGCCCAAGCCGATAAGCCCAACAACTCTGCAGGGCTAGTTCAAAATCCAGCAAGTTCCCCCTGGGCCAGCTCCCGTGCCCCCTGGAGCGAACGTGGGTGGACCCCGGACCGTTAAACGGACGGAGAAAAGGACCCTGTAAATTTACCAAAAAAAAATGATGCAATGGTGCTACTAATGTTGATTAATTAAAGAGTTAATTCCTTTTTTGGTCCTAGATTTATGGGTGACAATCCACTTTTAGTCCTTTTTTTAAAACATTCACTTTTAGTCCTAGTATTATTGTGACATGACTACCCGTAGGGATCCTTCAACTTTCAAATTTTAACCAACTGAAGTCTTTCAACTTTTAAGTTAGCCACCCGTGGTCCTTCAACATTCAAATTTTAACCAAATGTGATCATTTCAGAAGGACCATGACTAGTTAAAATTTGAAAATTGAAGGATCACGGTTCATTAAAATTTGAAAGTTGAAGGATCATGGGTGGTTAATTTAAAAGTTTAGGACTACACGTGACAGAATCACTATACTCGAATAACCCTAGATGGCATTAACTCATTAAAATAAATTGGCAAGAATTGCTCTTTGTCATCTATCCATTTCTATCTTCTATTGCAACGCACACAACTGTTTTAGTGTCTAAGATGGAAACTAATTCCAACGATCTCTTGCCATGATGAAACTAACCCTTTTAGATTGTGAATAAGAAGTAGAATTACATTGTTTTCAATAAAAGAAGGGCCACACTTGTGTGAGACCGTCTCACGGATCCTTATTCGTGAGACGGGTCGGGTCGAGTCAAAGCACCATGCAAATGTCATACTTATATGGGCAAATGCCATACTTATATGCTCAAATATAACACTAATAAAAAATACAATTTTTGTTACTTATAAGAGAAAAAGTAATACATTTTTCATAATAAGTAATGTTGACAAGTGCCCCTTACTTATAAGGGCAAATATAATACTTTTGAGGAAAAATGTAATACTTTTAAATCGAAATGTAAAAGTATTGTATTTTTTCCTTAAAAGTGTTACATTTACCCTTATAAGTAACAAAAATTTTATTCATAATTAGTATTACATTTGAGTATATAAGTATGACATTTGTGCATATAAGTGTTACATTTGCATCTTAATCTGACCCGACCCGATCAGTCTCATGGTGAGACGGTCTCACACAAATTGTTGCCATAAAAGAAATAGAATTACATTAGGTAACTAATTCTCATTAAATAATGGATTCCAGCGTGTGTTGGGACAATGGTTATGGATTCCCGCCCTAGTTATTATGTCAACTCTTTGCTCTCAAAGGCCATCCACGTATTACCAGTTTCCAGGAACATGGACTGACCATTTACTCCCAAGCCGATCGATCGGGCCCTAGTTTCCCATCCAACAATATTTTTACCTTTATTTAACAAATTATGTATCTTTTTTTTAAGTAGTATATGTTCATAGCTACTCTCTCAACCTACTGAAGCACAAACACAATGAGTCAACAGTTGTCTCCACTGAGGCTCGAACCAACTCTATCATCCATGTGAGCATGTTAACCGGGACACCCGGTGCCACTTGACCACAAGGTCTTTGGCCAAATTATGTATCTTTAAATATATTGAATGTACATAATATGTTAATTGTAATAGGTATATATAATTTATTAACAAAGATACATAATATGTTAATTGTATTTACATAATATGTTAATTGTAATGTGTACATAATTTAGTAATTGTAGATATATACATAATATGTTAACTGCAGGTATGTACACAATCTTAATGTCATTTTGGATCAACGTTCACAATGCAATGTGGGCCTGAAACAATTGTATTATATATATATATATATATATATATATATATATATATATATATATATATATATACACACACGCGTAGTTCTTATCGCTATCAATTTCAATAAATTTCCATTAATTACTACAAATTAATTGATAAATTATAGTAATGTAACAAATGCATTATTTGAGCTTGTAACAAACGTACTAGGTAATTAATGATGGTTTGGCAAATCATTTAATCATCTAATAATTTCAGTTATGTTTTTCTGAATATCAACGACACCCAATATATTAACTCATAAAGTTCAAATACCCATAAATACAACGAGGTTATAGAATCAAAAAACACTTACGGCTCATAGTCCGAATTGAAAAGAGACTTTCTAACTAAAATATGAGCAGGATGATTACATCTACGAGTCGCAAATGTAAGAGTAACCAAATCAAGCTGCTTCAGAATAGTCCAAATAATTTCAGTTATGTTATGTATTAATATTAACATTAGGACTTGTTCAAAAAAAAAAATTTTGTTTGCATTATATGCACAGTTGCACACACTCACACAAAAGCACAGATGCATACATTATTTAAGAGAAAACAATGTTATATATTTATTTACCCAAGCATTATGTTAATAACATTGAAAAAAATAGTTTGAAGTCAATCATATTAACTATTTAGAGAGGATATTTGGACAAAAAAAAAAATTTAAATAACTCAATAATTTGATCTGGGGCAATATATATATATATATATATATATATATATATATATATATATATATATATATATATATATATATCTAAAAACTTAATAAGTCTCAATCAAAGTTATATCCTTGATTTATGTCCTTCTTTTTATATGCTAATAAATTTGTACATTTTACTTTAAATGTTGTACACTTCAATGTTATTAGACAAAATTATCCCTACTACATTGTTGTTATACAAAACTACCCTTACACCGTTAGTTTTTAACTCCATCATTATTATCATACACCTATATCTATCATATCATTTTCTTATTCCTTAATTATCATTTTAGTAAAATCATTATATAATTAATTTAATGGTTGATTATATTTTAATTAAATTTCTATGCATGGTAAATCATATATGTGTGTGTATAAAATACCTATACTATATTTGTATATATAATTAGAATTATAAATGTTAATTATTTATATTTATTAATGTTTTAATATTGGGCATTAACTTTCGCGCATCGCGCGTACAAATACTAATATATATATATAGATGCCAATTAATTTCGCCACGTAAATCTTATCCATTCCCATCATTTTAAAACTTTATTTCTTTTACGCATTTTACTATTCTGAGTTCCAACATTAAGAAAAGTTGGGAATTGAAAGAAGGATATAAGATTGTGAACCTTTTTATTTAGGAGAAATTAATGCAATATGTTGATGGGTGGCTAAAGTTGCTTGCAAGAAATCTATACTCACATAGTCACATCCCCATCGCCCATTCCCGCCGGTCTCCATCCCATCCCATCCGCATTCCCGTAAAAATTTTTGGGGAAGGGAATTCCTATTTCAGTTAACTTTAGTCAAACGAGTTTTTTTTTTAATTAATAGTCAAAATACTACTCCCTCCGTCCCATTTTGGTTGTCTGGTTCGTTGAATGAGGCTTGACTGAAGTTATTTTTAATCCAATTTTTCATAATATTAAGTTTAGTATTAATATATAAAATTTATATATTTAGAAACAACATCAAAAGTACTATTAAACACAAAAAATTAAATTTAAAAATAATAAAAAATTACTAAAGAAAATAAGCAATGAAGAAAGAGTTGGTTTAACTAATGAATAGTAAATAGGACAGGTAAAATGGGACGGAGGGAGTATAATTTATAATATTTAAATAAAAAAATGTAAATATTAAATTTTTAATCTTAGAATAATTAAATATTTTCAATTGTCAACTACTATGTGGTGTGATAACATCTCGATTACCATTTTAAATAGGTGATCGTGGGTTTAAACTTGGGTCATGAGTATTTTTTTTTTTTAAATCTTACGATTACGAAATGTAACACATCCAATATACAAATTCATTACAAACTATATACAACCTTAATAATAAAATGATTATTAGTATTATAGTGGAAGTTTTTTTTATCGGTGTAGTATGATCTGGAATTTCTACTGATGATGAAATGTAATTCAATTTTCCTTAAGGCAGTGATTGACAACTTGGCAACAAGTTTTGAACTCTATATTCATAGAATTTAGAGTAATTTTTTTGGTTGTTGAATTTTTCCTATGATCACTTTTTACCATTTAATTATTACTTCGGTGATTTTTATTTTTTATTTTTTGTCATAACTAGATGAAATTATTTAAACTTAATCAAAATTTCATAAAATTTAGAGAGTACAATTCTATGCATCCTGAAGTTCCAAATGACAAATTGTTTCTTTGTTAATTTATGTTGCCTGAAAATATCGTGAGAGTAACATTTCATCATTTTCAAAAAATTTGTGTGTTATGGGTAAGCCAGTGCATTCATGATAGAGTAGTACAATGAAACAAGAGATCATAAATGACCTCATTTAATAAAAGAGGATAACATTAATGAATCTCATTATTTTTGTCCTCCATAACCCATTGTCTTGTACTCTTGTTGGATCAGTTTTGCAATTCCTTTTGGAAAAAGTATCAAATAGGCTACTGAAACATTTATACATTGTGCAATTGAACTATCGAACAAAAGGTATGCAATTAGACCATTAAAAACTCATAAATTATGCAAATAACATTTTTTACATATTACTTTCAAGTTTTCCTTAAATATGATGTCATAATGTCAAATAATATTTAAAAAGTATTTTAATTATTATTTTTAAAAATTAAATAACTGTGAATAAATTTTGATAAAATAAATTTGGGAGACTACGGAACTAAAATTTAATGCATGATCTTCAACACAAATCATAAACAATCACAATAGTAAATTAAAATAAGTAATTAGTGATCCATTCAAGATCAAATACTCTTATATATATATATATATATATATATATATATATATATATATATATATATATATATATATGATTGGTTGTAAACTTAAAATATTTTGAGTCCGCAAAAAACATATTAATTTAGTCTGCATGCATAAATGGTTAGGAGGACATCAAATCGTTAATTTACTTTTGGAATCACATGCAGTAGCTAATTTAGTTACACCAATGGAATTGAAAAGTTTTCTATGGTTACCATTAAAATTTTCATATCACATGATATGCACTGGCGGAGCCAGTATGGGGGCAGTGGGGGCAGCTGCCCCCACCCCACCCCCACCCCTATATAGTCCTTGTATATATATGTGTATGTATAGTACATTTTTAGATATAACTATATAAAATCAAATATAAGAAAACAGGTGGTCACTTGGTTGAGATGGCTTGCACGCGCTATAACCAAGAACGGGGCGTGGGTTCGACTCCTGTTAGTAGTAGGTGTGATTATTTTCTGAACTTTAACCTTATTCAAACCTTTTTCCATTCCCTTCTAACAATATTTACAATTATGGTTGTGTTTTTTTTTTTTTTTTTTTTTATAATAAATATATATAACTTTTTTATATTAATAAATACATATATAATTTATAAGAGTTAATTTCATTTTTGGTCCTAGATTTATAGGTGACAATCCACTTTTAGTCATTTTTTATCAAAACATCCACATTCGGTCCTAGTATTATTGTGGCATGACCATTTTTGGTCCATCGTCAACAAAATTATTAAAATGTCGTTAAATACAACGTCATTTTGATCATTTTTATAAAAAGAGAGTTGATCCCATGAGTTCAAATGAAAATAATTTCCAAGTATGGACAGATATATGATGTTTATCCGGTTCATCAATAGTTTAAGATTTAATAAAATAATTACGAACTTTTTTTATAATTATTGAAAATTTTTAATTTTATAATATTTATGAAACTAATCCCATCATTTTTTTTCAATTATTTATTGGCATTACTTAATTATTCATCTAACTAAAAATGAAATGACTCTATTACAATGTAACCTCTTACTAGAATTTGAACTTATCACCTTCAGTTTAAAAAAGTGGAAGTACCATTAACTCACAAGCTACTTGTCATAAATAAATGTGGAATGTTAGATATAAAATTTATTAACTCATTATCATTTAATTTATTCTCTTTCAAATCTGATCTGTAGTCCATATACATATTTATAATAATGAGGTTCATTTACTACGAACCCATAATTATCTTAGCTATACAGGTTACTATTCTATGAGTCTACCCTACAACATTAGAACCAAACAGCTATATATATATTATAAAGCAGCACTTGCAGTGCCTAGGTTACTATGAGTCTACCATACAACATTAGAACCAAACAGCTATATATATTATAAAGCAGCACATGTAGTGCCTAACTTGAAAAGGTAATATACTAATTAGCACTTCCTTTTTTTAATCAACTTTTTTACTTCAAATAAAAGTTGTAGGAAAAAATATAGAGAGAGAGGGGCACACTCTGGTGAGAATGGATGCACAAGAAAGAATTGAGAATTAATTGCAGCCGTACACTTGTTCCATATTTAACGGATCAGATATAATTAAAAAAAAAAAAAAAAAAGAGGCGGTGACATTTTTCACAAATAATTCAAACTTTTTTTTAAGTAAAATGTATTAAAAGTGCAAAGTAACTGGTTTAAGTGTGCACGTAAAAAGTGTAAGTAAAATCACTTTTTATAATTATTGAAAACTTTCAAGTTTATAATATTAATAAAATTAATTCCATTTTTTTCACTATTTTTTAGCATTACTTAATTGTTGATCTAACTAAATGCAAGGATCATATAAGTCATCAATTTTTACTTGAGAGATTTTTTTTACTTAAATCATCCCAAATATATAAATTACACTTACCACATAAATTAAAGTCTAAAATAATGTGTAATTTTCTAATTTTCCATTATATTTCTGTAGTAGTGCAATAAACAAACCACACATGAAGGAAATCATTAATTAATGTTGATGCATGGACCAACCCTAATTAATATTGCACAACCTTAATAGGAAATTAAAGCTAACTTGATTCCATTAATTACCCAGCTACCTAGTATATTATGTATGACTCTGAATGATGATGACCAATTATGGAATCCAATTCTTACCCCTTATTCTTTCCTATCTACTTCACCTATTTTGTCTTCTTTTTTTTTTTTTTTTTTTTAAAAAAAATTTCTTCCTCCCAACGCGTTAATCCTTATAAACTTAAATTTAACTAAATTGGCAAAAACTTGTGTGAGACCGTCTCACCATGAGACGGGTCGGGTCGGGTCAAGATGCAAATGTAACACTTATATGCGCAAATGCCATACTTATATGCTCAAATGTAATACTAATCAGGAATAACATTTTTGTTACTTATTAGGGTAAATGTAATACTTTTATGGAAAAATACAATACTTTTACATTTCGATTTAAAAGTATTACATTTTTCCCTCAAAAGTATTTTTTTTTTTTTTGAGAATTCCTCAAAAGTATTATATTTGCCCTTATAAGTGAGAGACACTTGTCAACGTTACTTATTATGAAAAATGTATTACTTTTTCTATTATAAGTAACAAAAATTGTATTTTTGATTAGTGTTATATTTGAGCATACAAGTGTGAGATTTGCACATATAAGTATGACATTTGCATGGGGCTTTGACCAGACCCGACCCGTCTCACGAATAAGAATCCGTGAGACGGTCTCACACAAGTGTCACCCAACTAAATTCAAATTCATGATGACAATTTCTCTTATCTCTAATTTTTGCTCAACCGAGACCACGATACATTTTCCACCTTGTTTGGTTCTTAATTTTTAATATAATAATAATAATAGTAGTAGTATTATATTATTATTATTATTATTATTATTATTATTATTATTATTATTATTATTATTAATGTTGTAGATTGTTTGTAATAGTACATCTATTTTGTTTCTTTTTGAATGTAAAATTTGATTTGTACATTGGTCTATTTAGATGATTGAGTTAGTTAAATTGAACAAAGGTTAGGTAAAAGTCTCATATAAGGTTAGGTAAAAAAATCTTCCATCGGTCTAATTGTCCCCGTCAAAGGATATCTCATCCGTCTAATTATATTATGATTGTGTGTATATATATAAGTATTAAATTTGTAATCAATTAATCTTCATTCTCTATCTTCTTATCTGATTGAACCCTTCAATTCCATCATGTTGGAGGATGAGGCAGGCAGCGACGAACCAAGAGGAGATTAAGCAAGGGTATTTATGTATTTTCATATCATGTATGTGATCCCATCTCCCTTTCTTCCTTATATATATACTGGTTCGAATAATAATAACAATCACAATATAGAGTTCCTTCCCTTCACTCTCTTGTGATCTCCTTCTCTGCTCTGAACATTACAAACTCTCTCACATCACAACATCACTTGTACTACTAGCCATGGCAATTCATCCTCAATGGCTATCTTTAGGGTTTAGGGTTTAGGGTTTAGGGTGCCCCGGAACACCAACATAATTGGTTGGTTTACATGGAGGGCGGCGGATGGTGCCGCAGTGTAGAGGAATGCAAATCTATAACACTGGGTCATAGGGGTTCATCCAAACACATGATGGAGAATTCCGCCTTGTTGTTTGGTGGCATACTAAACGACAACCCCAAGTATAATCCTTCAGAATTTCGGAAATGGAATGTTGTCATAATGAGATACTGCGATGGATCCTCGTTTATCGGGGATGTTGAACAGCCCGTTGAAAACCTCTACTTCAGAGGTAAAAGGATATTATTCGAGGCCATCACAACTGAGCTGCTTAGCAAGGGATTGAAGGATGCTAAGCAGGTATTTCTGACTGGGGGTTCCGCTGGTCACATAAACTTGCCTGCACCTGTATATCAAGTCCTCAAAGGTTAGTTTCAATACCTTCTTCTGTTCTCTGTTCCTTTGCTTCTTATTATCTTCTGCTCATTTGTTATTTTCTTCTGATCTGGGCATATACTGACTAGGATTTGATTATTTCCTTTTGATTATTTGTTGACTAGGATGCTTTCTTTAATGCCCAAGAAAGAAACTCAACTCTTTTAATTTATTGAATAATGCATTTTCTACGTTTTCATGGTTTCAGATTTCAGATTGCAATTCTTAGATGCACTGCCGCCCAGCAAACCATCAAATGAAATCTTTATCAACAACTGCTTTGGTCATACCGAGATTGCCTCGAGTACTTGGAATGAAGATGGTAACCAAGTAAACAGTGTGGTAAGAAGCACAAGAAAATTAATATGTAACGTATATTAAGTTATAAATAAATTTGCATCTTCTAATATGCATATATATGCAGATGCTTAAAAACGCAACATGGGATTGGTACTTTGACCGATTGGAAGGAGTGAATTTAATTGAGAAGATAGACTTGATTAAGAATTGCACTGCAGATACATACTTGGCTTCTGGATGATGTGGGTGGACAAGCTATGCATGATCTGAAGATTCTCAATGACAACAATTAGTTTGTATTTAGTAGTTGTGCCAAAAAAAATAAACATATATGACTACATATGGTTATTTGTATTTTGTTCACGTACAATTACTAAATAAAATAAGCACTTGAATGCCAAAAAAAAGAACTAAATTTGCAAATTATAGTATTATGAAGTTGTGAATTTGTATTTTCAAAAAAAAAGTTGTGAATTTCTGAATTATTTATGCAAAAAAAAAAAAAGAAAAAAAAAAGAAGTATATATTAGTGTTAATAACGTGGAAAAAAATAATAGTTTGAAGTCAATTATATTAAATACTTAGGGGATTTTTGACAAAAATAAAAACATTTAAATTACCCAATAAATTGATCTAAGGCAGTATATATATAGATGCCAATTAAAATCTTATCCATTCTCCTCATTTTAAAACTTTATTTCTTTTACGCATTTTACTATTCTGAGTTCCAACATTAAGAAAAAGTTGGGAATTGAAAGAAGGATATAGGATTGTGAACCTTTTTATTTAGGAGAAATTAACACAATATGTTGATGGGTGGCTAAAGTTGCTTGCAAGAAATCTATACTCACATAGTCACATCCCCATCGCCCATTCCCGCTGGTCTCCATCCCATCCCATCCGCATTCCCGTAAAATTTTTTGGGGAAAGGAATTCCTATCTTCAGTTAACTTTAGTCAAACGAGTATTTTTTTTAAATTAATAGTCAAAATACTATAATTTATAATATTTAAATATTAAATTTTTAATCTTAGAATAATTAAATATTTTCAATTGTCAACTACTATATGGTGTGATAGTCGGCATCTCAATTACCATTTCAAATAGGTAATTATGAGTTTGAACCTCGGTCATAAGTATTTAAAAAAAAAATTTACAATTACGAAATGTAACACATCCAATATACAAATTCATTACAAACTATATACAACCTTAATAATAAAATGCTTATTATTATTATAGTGGAAGTGTTTTTTATCCGTGTAGTATGATCTGGAATTTCTACTGATGATGAATTGTAATTCAATTTTCCTTATGGCAGTACGTGCTGGGCAACTTGGCAACAAAGACAATTGCATGCACTACCTCCGTCACATTTTGTTTGTCTGATTCGGTTAACGAGGCTTGATTGAAGTTATTTTTAATTTAATTTTTCATAATGTTAAATTTAGTATTAGTATATAAAATTTATATATTTAGAAACTACATTAAAAGTACTATTAAATACAAAAAATCAAATTTAAAAATAATTAAAAATTACTAAATAAAGAAAATAAGCAATGAAAAAAAGAATTGGTTTGACTAATAAATATTAAACAGGACAGGTAAAATGGGACAGAGGGATTATTAATGTATTTTTTTGACTGTTTGAAACACAGTTGTGGTAAGGCAAGTACATTTGGGCTAATATACTATACCATGCAACAGAAAACTTATTATAGTGAATTAGTGATGAGCATCAAAGACGGAAAAGCATTGTTTTTACTTTTCATTTCATTTTCATAGCTTTTAAGGTGACCTATATAATTACAGCTTGCACCAACGAGGAGGGGCATCATGTGTATGAATTATGATATGATGTTAGTCTTACACGTATATAGTAATGCCTACTTTACTATATGCCGTATCTATTTAAGTAATTGATATTTGGTTGTTGTTTTATGCATGGCTCGTGGATGGCGCAAATTATATCGTGGACCGTGGTCCACAATGCATTGTGGACCGCGCATCAAAACGACGTCGTTTTTATTAATGAAAACAGACGGATGAATTCGCGCCACTCACTTTCAGTTCATATACACTGTAGTTACATTTCAACACAACTTCAGGTACATTTCAACACAACTACAGTTACATTTTGATATAACTACAGTTTCATTCGATAATATAAAAACACAAATGTGAAACTGTTATTCAGTTCATATACACTGCAGTTATATTTCAACACAACTACAGTTACATTTCGATTTAACTACAGTTTCATTCGATAATATCAAAACAAATGTAAGGCAGTATCTTTTGAGATGAACTGTAGTATCAATTACGCGCTCCGTCTTTCACCTACTGAAACGACGTCGTTTTGGGACCACGGTCCATAATGCATTGTGGACCGCGGTCCACGATATAAGAACTGCGTGGATGGCTAGCCTGCAAGGCTGAAGACAAAACGTTAAGTTGAATAATGGAGTTGGGGTAGCAACTAGCCAGGTAAGAAAGGGAAAAGGGAAGTTTAGTTTAGTCTACTAGGAAATGAAAATATTAGTCTTGATAAAATTTTAATCCCATCATCAGTTTGTGAAGAATGTTGTTTAATTTGTTTTGGCCTTCTTGGGTTTACTTAACATGAAATTTTGTGTTTTGGATTGTAATTTGGTGATACATATAAAAATTTAATTTGGTTTCGTGGGATGCCTTATGTAAACTATCTTGGTTGTGATCGTGGATAATAGTTTTTATTGTAGCGTAAATGATTATGAGTAGTTCGGTACGTAGTAAATATCTATGTAGTAAAATTAATTAAACTATTATTCTTTAATTTATAGAATTCTAAGATTAATATTCAAAAAATAATATATATATATATATATATATATATATATATATATATATATATATATATATATATATATATATATATATATATATATATATGAATTGACCATATTATAAAGAGTGAATGCCTTTTTTGGTCCTACTTTTATTGGCCATTTTCCAATTTTAGTCCGCTTTTCTTATTTTTGCCACATTGCGTCCAATGTTATTAAACGTGTTCCAATTTTGGTCCACCGTTAACTTTCCCGTCAATTGGCCGTTTGGTGGAGGGCTATTTCTGTCTTTTTACTACGATCTCCCATCTTTACCCTTTGAACCTTAATGCCGACAATAGACAAACGAGTTTAGGGCTAAGTAAAACGAAATAGCGAATCCGTGAAACCTAATAGCGAATCCGTGAAACCTAATAGCGAATCCATCCGGTCGAAGCATCGAAGCATTGAAGCATCCAAGCTAATCTCACCAAAATCGGCGAATTGGAATCTGGGTAAACGAGGAGGAAGCAAGGAAGATGGACGACAGAATCCTAGGTAAATCGAATTTCTGTATGTTTGGTAATATGTATTCTGTGTGTTGCGCTTATATAGTGAATAAAGTAACCTAGGTAAAGCATGTGGTAGTCGTATTGTGCTTTGTGTCATTGTCCTTTGTTGTCTGCAAATGCTTGTACATAGCTTTTTGGTGTTTTATGCTTTACTAATTGAATTTTTCTGGGGACCACATGTGTTGTGGGGTAGATGTGTTAGTTAATCCAATTAACAGGGGACCACATATTCTGGGATAATGTATATAAATTATTGTTTTGGGGACCACATTGTGTTGAATTGTTTGTATCTGTTGGTAGAAAAATGTTATAATTGGGGACCACATTGTGTTTAATTTTTGTTGTTTTCTTTTCTGTGTATGGACAAACTGCAGATACATTTAGTCTGAGGTTAAGACATGGAGGTTGCCTAAAAATTAATGGAATAGGATATGTTGGAGGGAGTCTTGAGTGTTATAATATGGATATTGATTTGTGGGGAATGATAACTTTAAGGGAAACTGTTGAGGAGCTGGGATATAACATGTTAGATAAATTTAAATACTTCACACCTACAAATGGGATCTTATTTGAATTACAAAGTGATAGTGATTGTTGGGCAATTAGTGATAGTGATTGTTGGGCAATTTGTGATAGTGGGCAGTTTCCCGAAGAGATAGAGGTTTGGGTTATAGGTGATGAAGAGGGGACTGGGACTGGGACTGGGACTGTGAATGGTGAAACTCCAGTAGAAGGGCAAGGGCAGTTTGAGTCTGAAGGTGATGAGGAGTTTGATGGTGATGATTACAGTGAGGATAGTGGGGAAAATGATGACTTAGAGTATGATGATCATGTAGATGAAAATGTAGAGTTTGCAGGGATTGGGGCTGTTGAAACAACAAGGGAGAATATTGGGAAGGATGGGAGTGGTGCTGTGAAGGATGGGACTGGGAATGTGAAGGTTGGGACTAGTAATGTGAGGGATGGTTCTAGGGCTGTGAATGCTGGGAATGATGGACTGAATTTATCTGATGAAGACAGTGGGAAGGATAGTGATGAGGATGAAAAGTTTAAGTGGCCAGAGTTTAGGGCAAAGACTGAGATGAAGTGTCCTAGCTTCTGTGTTGGCTTAACTTTTGGAACCAAGGATGAGCTTAAGGATGCTGTGTATAATTACGCTTTGAATACTGTGTGAGGCATCTGCATGGAAACTTGAAGTTGGCGGGATTTGTTGGCAAGGCAATTAAAGATACACTTTGGGCAGCAGCCAAGGCAACTACAGTTAATGGGTTCAAAGATGCCATGGCTGAAATCAAGAACCTAGATGTGGAAGCCTATGAATGGCTAGCAGAGAAACACCCATCGGAATGGTCAATGTCTCATTTCAATACTTATTCAAAATCTGATGCACTTGTCAATAATATTTCTGAGAGTTTTAATGCTATGCTATTAGATGCTAGACAACAGCCACTGATTTCATGCTTAGAAACTATTAGGAAATTAATGATGTCAAAAATATTTGAGAGTAGACAAAAGGCACAGAAATGGAAGGGACCTTTCTGCCCTACAATCATGAAAAAAATTTCTGTTATTGAGCATGCTGCTGCTAGCTGTATAGGGACTCAAAGTGATGAGCATTTGTTTGAGGTAAGGTGTATGGCAGCCAATGGGAGTTTAGAGCAGCATAGTGTAGATTTGTTAAGGGGGGCTTGTAGTTGTAGGGTTTGGGACTTAACAGGAATACCATGTAAACATGGGGTTTGTGCCATATGGATGAAGCATGGTAAAGGTGGGACAACTGTGCATCATTATGTCAATAACTATTACTCAATTAATAGTTACTTGAATGCTTATGGAGGAAGGATTAAACCAATTGCTGGACCAAAAGAATGGCCTAAATCAAGCAAGCAACCACCCCTACCCCCACTGTACACAAGGAAGGCTGGTAGGCCTAAAAAATTGAGAAAAATGTCTGCTCCTGAAATGACCAATGATGGAATACATTTGAACCGTAGTTTGATTGTCAAACATTGCAAGAAATGCAACAAAGCAGGACATAATGCACGAACATGCCCTACTGATCCTACTGTCAGAAACACAAAGGTATTTTTGTTGTAGTTTATGCAGAGTAAATTGATTCTGTTTGCTATATTACAGTTTAGTTGTAAATTAATTGGTTTTGATATTATTGTGATCTAGAATAGTCCTAGAAAAAGGAGAGTTGGGCAGCACACTGCTAGTGGAAATGGGGCTGCAATTGATCCTAATGCAAGAGCAAGAAAGGTAAAAATAGTTCATTGTTGTTGTAATTGACCCTAATGCCACTACAAAACTAATCCATTCTTCTTGTCAACTAGCTTGATCCTAGAAAAAGGATAAGGAAGCCAACTGCTAAGCCTGCAAATGACCATGCTGGACTTCCTACTGAGCCAACTGAGGTTGACACTGGAATGCCTCACACTGACACTGCAAGAGAAACAGAAGTTGCTATGGAGGATGATATTGCCTATGATTTTTGGTCTGAAGCTGTGGATGTAGCTGCTATGTTTGACAGTGTTCCTGAAGTTGAAGTTGGTGTTCAACAAGAAGAAATCACAATTACTCAACCACAAATGGAGTTTGACAACACTCAGTCACAAGTGACAAAATCTGCTCCAAAGGTCACCAAAGCCTCCAAGACTTCCAAGACTTCTACTGTTCAACCTCGCAGAAGATATGGAACACGGAGCACTGTCAAGCCAAGGTTCACCAACACCATAGACACTGCTGTTAACATTGATTGAAATAGTTCTAGTATCATGTTGTTTTGATGTATTAACATTGCTATAGCTTTTGGTACTTTGCTATGGATTAACACTGTTAGCTTTTGGATGTTTTGGTGCTATAGCTGATGCACTGCTAGCTGATGTTTTGGTGCTATGGATTAACTAGTTGTTAGCTTTTGGTAGTTTGCTATGGATTAAGTAGTTGTTAGCTTGTTTTTATGGTGCTGTTAGCAAACTGGTAATTAAAGCAGTAATGAATGCTTTTTGGTCCTACTTTTGCTCACTGTTTTTGGTCTTAAAGTTGTCTGAATTTGGTCCTACTTTTGCTCACTGTTTTTGGTCTTAAAGTTGCCTGAATTTGGTCCTACTTTTGCTCACTGTTTTTGGCCTTAAAGTTGCCTGAATATGGTCTTAATGAACAAGCAGTTTAACCATTACCAATAACAAAAAAGCACAATGTTCTAACCATTACCAAATGCAAACTAATTAATAACACAAAGCAGAATGTTCTAACCATTACCAAATGCAAACTAATTAACCATTACCAATAACAAATTTTATTACCACTCAAACCAAACACTAACTACAAACTAATTATGGGAGCATAGGCACCCCATAGCTCTCATTTTTTCCTATAGCCAAACAACACATTAACACAACAATAACAACTACAACTACCATCTTGCTTGTACAGTTTCTGCCCATATTTTTTTCCTTCATTTCTTCCCTTGTTCGCAAACTTTTCACCATGGCTTTTAACTTGGCAATTTCTTCTTCATTTTTGACAATAACTTCTTCATTTTTGTTAATTCTCTTCAGTAGCCCCGGTATTATCCTCTTTGACCTAGGGCACATCGGGGGATCATACCACTTCACAAACCCACATGATCCATCCTGAAAAAGGGAAAAATTATACTTCGAATTGCAAAATTGCAAACTGCACAATTCTAAACATTGCCCCATCTCAAAAATTTCAAAACTAAATATACAAAATACGAACCTTACAACTTGAACATTCTCAATACCGTCTACCCGGGTTCTCATTTGTCCACGATGTCTTCAAAACCATTTCTTGCCGGCATTGACATTGTTCAATTGAAACCCATTCACCATACGCGTAGCTCTTCCGTGCTGTTTTCGACGAACTGGAAGAATTCGGACCCTCTTGATGGGAATACATTGTCTTTCGTCAGTTTTTCACCTTCATTACGCTTCATAAATGGACGACACTTACTTTAAAGATGGGAGATCGCAGTAAAAAGACAGAAATAGCCCTCCACCAAACGGCCAATTGACGGGAAAGTTAACGGTGGACCAAAATTGGAACACGTTTAATAACAATGGACGCAATGTGGCAAAAATAAGAAAAGCGGACTAAAATTGGAAAATGGTCAATAAAAGTAGGACCAAAAAAGGCATTCACTCTATTATAAATGTAGAATACAAAGAGCACCAAAAGAAAATATTTAATGCCACTTATATTACAAACAGATGCTTAATTTCAATTTGGGACTAATGTTAAAATAATGTGTGCATTGCGTGATTAAATTAATTCCTACAACATAAAAATTTAGAATGATAGTTTAGAATGATTTTAGGCTATCTATAATTATTTTTTTTCTTTAATTAATCACAATTATGTATGTCTTTTCCTTTTGACTTTATTACTATTTTTTTTTCTTTTTTAATAGAGACTTAATTCCAAATAAGTCAATGAGATCGAATTCAAGTTCTCATAAAATCAAAAAAATGGTCGGGTTCCAGCTTTGAAGCCTTTAGTGAAATGAATTCAAGTTTACGTTGAAGTGGATCATCTAAATAACAACATTACATATGCACATGCCTCAAGCCAACCACCTGACCTTAATTATTGCTTTTATTTTAAATATAGACCTTAATTCAAAATAAGTCAAGGTGAATTCAATTTCTCATTAAAAAAAAAAAATTCAACTTTTAAGATTTTCTCTATCTATCTAGTAAATGACTACAAGAATGTTAGGTATCCATATATTTGACGAGTTCCACTCAAATGACTAATAGACAATTCATTACCTATAGCCAACCATGGAAGAGACAAAGAGTGTGTGTAAAGAATGGAGAGGAAGGTAAGTGTGTGATATGATGGAAGAGAAGAAGCACATGCAACCTAACTTGAAAGAGTAATAAATTAATTACCCATGGCTACTACTAAATTGAATTTGTCTTGCATGTTTTAGTCCCTTAGCTAGCTTACTAGAAAGAGTAATAAATTAATTACTAGGGGCTACTAATAAATTGAATTGATCTTACATGTTTTTTTTTTAATACAACTGACCCTATTACATTGTAGTATCTGTTCAGATCTTACATGTTTTAGTCTCAACTAATTATATATGATTGTATGTTTGTGGTCGTATCTTGTGTCCAATTTATAAATTGATAATACTTTTAAGATAGTAAAATAATATTTTTGGTTGTTAAATTATTTTTAAGTTGCAGACTTAATTTTTTATTTTTTCATAATCATTTTTACCCTTTAATTGTTGCATTGGTGGCTAGCTCTTTTTGTCCATGAAACAGTTAGAATTTAACAGGAATTTTATAAAACTTATATTAAGTTTTTTGGTTGTTGAATTTTTCCTATGGTCACTTTTTACCATTTAATTATTACTTTGGTGATTTTTTTTTTTTGTTATAACTAGATGAAATTATTAAAACTTAATCGAAATTTCATAAAATTTAGAGACAGTACAATTCTATGAATCGTGAAGTTCCAAATGACAAATTAAATTGTTACTTTGTTAATCTATGTTGCCTGAAAATATTGTGAGAGTAACATTTCATCATTTTCAAAAAATTTATGTGTTATGGGTATGCGAGTGCATTCACAATAGAGTAGTACAATGAAACAAGACATCATTTAATAAAAGCCTCATTAATGTTATCCTCCATAACGCATTGTCTATTTGTCTTGTACACTTTTTTTTTTTTTTTTTTTTTTAAATCCACTCGGACTTTCTCCGTCCATTTAACAATTTGGGTCTTGGATCAGTTTTGCAATTTCTTTTTAATAGCTTAGCAGCTTAGACCTTTTCTTTTTCTCTAGCCTAAAACGTTAAAGAAATACATCTTGTTGTAATTGGGACATGCAATGCTTCAACTTTTGACATTAATAGTATGATCAATATGAATAAAGTCAATTAATGGACTCTTGACCATTCATTTTGTTGAAGTGGATGAGAGGCTTCTCCAACCCTACTCAGGGTGTTTTTTTTTTTTTGAAAGAAACAAACTCAATTAATCAATTGAGAAATACAATGAGGGGGACACCAAACCAACTATGAAGATCAGTGTACGAACGTGCAGCTCGAGCTAAAGTGTGAGCACACACATTCACTAATCTATTGATATAGCTAATGCCAAAAGCCTAAAAAAAAAAAAAAAAAAAAAAAAAAAAAAAAAAAAGAGAGAGAGAGATCGAAAGACTATCTCTAATCACAGTACTAACATATGATAAATCTTGAGAAGTATCATTGAAGCTAAGACAAACTTGCTGGCAGTCGGTTAGGATGCATATTTTCTGCCACTGTTTACTCAGGGTGTGTTTAGTTTCATGGTTTACATATTAGAAATGTGAATCAAAGTCACAATTAGTGTTTGGTTGACAACTTTTTAAAACACAACTATATGATTTGATTACACATTCAATTAATAAAAATCTCATTCTCTAATTAAAAAGAGGTATCATTCAATTTTATTGGATGGTAATCTTTTTTTTTTTTTGGAAACGAAATACACCCTTAGTAATGTGTAAGCCAGTGCAATCCACGATATGATAGAGTATAATGTATACTATTTTTGCACAACGAGTCAACAGTTGACTCCACTTAAGCTCAAACCCACTCTCATCATCCATGTGGGAGTGTTAAATGGGACATCGGATGCCACTTGACCACAAGGTCTTTGGCAAGTATAATGTATACAGTACAATGAAAAAAGATGATTGTGGGAACCTAGTAAAGTGAACCTCATGCACACTAGATATGAAAGTCGAAAAAATTTAATGATATTTGACAAATTCTTTGTAGTTGAGGAAATATGATAATGACATTTATATCTAACATTGCACATTTGTAGTAGAGGAAAAAATGATAATACCTTTTAACAAATTTTATATCTATCATAAGGAAAAAAGATAGCAAAATTTAACAAAATCTAATATTTTAACATTCCACATTTGTAGTATAGAAAAAATAATAATGACATTTAATAAATTCTATATATTTAACATTCCGCATTTGTAGTAGAGGAAAAAGATAATGACATTCAACAAATTTTAAATTTAATGTGGAAATTCTATATCTAACATTTCACATTTGTAGTAGTGAATATAATGTTTTATATATTAATACTAAACTTATAATTAATAAAAAATAAAAAATTTAATTATAATTAACTTATAATTAACTTTTGTTAACTGTTTCTAACTAAATCAAACATATAAAATGGGATTGGATAAATACTTAATTAATATTCTAGCTAGCTCAGCTTGGGTAATTTATACATATCCCGTTATCCGACTCAAAAGATGTTCCTTCATCGACTTTAAATGGTTGAAGATGAGATGGAATAGTAGTACACAAGTGCTAGTTGAGCATTTAAATCACAATAGTGTAAGAATTGGAGCTTTAATTTTCACTAATTAGGCCAAAGACCTTGTGATCAAGCGGCATGAAGTGACCTTTCCTAAATGGGAGGTCATGGATTCAAGCCTATTGACAAAAAAAATTTTGCCTCGATAAAGACTAAAAAGATGCGTTTGTTACTTGCTTCTTCCATCTCCACCTTAATATTGGGATGCCTTTTTAGAATAAACAAATTACACTAGACCGCTGACCGCCTAAGCGCCTCCTAGATCGCTTAAGCGCTGATCACCTAGGCGTCCTAGGCGCCAACTATCTCTTAGCTAGGCACCGACTAGGCACCGACTAGACATCGTTTTGAACGAGATAAACTTAAATTGTATGTTCACTGTATGCGGCATATATGGTAGGGGCATAAATTGATTGATTCACTGTTAGTTGTTGCCAAACATACATAAATATATTTTACTCCGAATCCTAGTTTAATTAATTTGTTGGCTAATTAGCAGAACATACATATATTTTAATTTAGATAGCTAAGCCAGAGATTTATGTGAACTAAAAAAAATATTACTTCTTTTCTTTGATAAATCTCTTCAATAGTAGACACAACAATGTCATCACTCACAGATTGTGTAACAGACATAGACAAAGAGAGTCTAGACCCTGAAAATATACTCCTCATAGGGTGTGTGATGTTCTGGCAAACAGGAAACAAAAAACATGAGGCAAAAAAAAAAAAAAAAAAAAAAACAATTTTAAAACAGTTGTATATCAGTTAACAAAAAGAAATTAAGGTTATTCTAACCTATTCCTGAATGCCTGAAACTATGGGGAATCATGGTTGAACAATAATTGCATGGCATCAAAAGAGCTAGCAATATGTAAATCACCATCTGAAATAAAAATAGGAGCCAAACTCATTAAAAAAAAAAAAAAAAAAAAAAAAAAAAAAAAAAAAAAACCAGAATTGTACACAATCTGATAAATGTTCACATAACTCATTTTAAGCCACAAATCTTTATAAATACATACTCTCAAATCTGAATTGCTCTGTGTATGTACACAATAAAATCACAAATTTGAAATTTGAATACAACACTTTATACAAAATTGTTAAGCCTATATGTGGCTGATATTTTCTACAGTTATTTATCTATTCTATATTTATTCATGTAGCTAGACTAGTTTCTATTGTAACTTATGCTACTTCATTCTCCTTCATTGTATACTATTTATAGCCTGCTCATTTGATCATTAATAAACAAGACAGTTTTTACTCCATATCTTTACATGGTATCAAGAGCCAGTATCTCGTAAGAAAGTTTTTTTTTCTGTTCCTTTCTTGTGACTTTCATTCATCAATGGCTTCTACCACCACTGACATTGTTCACCTCACTGCCCCATCCAACTTCCCTATCAAACTCACTGCCAAGTTCGTTCCACTCTTATTGGCTTTAATCTCTCGGGTTACATTGATGGTACAACCAAAGAACCAACATAATTCACTGATACTGCCCGAACCACCCCAAACCCAGCCTATTTAGTCTGGTTTCGCCAAGACCAGATCATTGTTAGTGCTCTTCTAGGGAGTTGTTATGACACAATTCAACCCCTAATATCTCAAGCGACAACAGCCCATGATGCTTGGACACGGCTTGTCGCCAGTTATGCAAGTGCCTCGCGAGGAAGGATCATTTCCCTCAAGGACAAGCTCACGAATAACCCGCGCGGTTCTCGGTCTATTACGACCTATCTCAATGATATGCGAGCCATAGCTGATGATCTCGCATTGGCTCAATGCCCAGTCAAGGACGAAGACGTGGTTGTTTACATATTGACACAACTAGGGGATGAATACAGTCCTATAATCTCTGCTGTCCGTGTTCGTGAAACTCCCATCTCGTTGGGGGAGTTAGCAGATGTTCTCATGGACCATGAACAACATTTAAAAGAAACTGATGATGCTCAGCACTCTCTGTTGGCCACGGCTAACGTTACTCAACGTGGTCCATCTCCTCTTTGGACCAATCACCAGTCTGCACCCAACCGCAGATTCCGTAATAATAATAATAATAACGGAAATACCAGACAAAACTGGTCGCAAAGGGAAAACAACCGATCAACTGTCGTATGCAAGTTCTGTAATTTTACTGGTCATGAAACGCGGGTTTGCCGTAAGCTAGCCAGGTTCTTAAAAGAACATAATGTTTTTCCCATGCAGGCATCTCCGTCTAACCAGTCTCCTACAGCTAATTCAATGGTTGGGTCATCTTCACCATGGCTGTTTGACAGCGGCGCATCTCACCATGCCACCCCAAGTGTGACTCCGCTACAGAGCCTTTCTGAGTATAATGGCCCCGACGAAATTTGCCTGGGTGACGGTAATTCTTTACACATTTCCCATATTGACCATTCTACCATCCCTACTCCCTCTTCCGTGCTTACTCTACAAAATGTTCTGCATGTCCCACAGTTACATAATCATCTACATTCGCATACACTATACTCTACATTCACAATTTGTAAATTCCACATTCACAATTTCTGGGCAACTCTACATTCACACAATCATAAATCTACATTCACGATTTCTATACTCTACATTCACACTTTGAAACCTATACATTCACACATTTTTGGACAACTCTATATTCAGCAATATGTTTACTAATCTAAAAATAAAAAATAAAAAATAAAAAATAAAAAAAAAATAAAAAAATAAAAAAAACGAAGACGACGTAGTTTTGGACCCAGGTCCACCTTGCAAGGTGGACCTGGGTCCACAGCATAATTTGCCATATTGACAATTACAGAACTCTATATTCATAATTTCATAACTCTATATTCAACAATATAACACAATTTTTGAATTTATATAACAAATTGTGAATATATAATTCAAAAATTGTGAATATTGAGTAATGTAATTTTGTATATTGAGATCATAATTGTGAATATATATTTCTAAAATTGTGAATATAGACCAGGATCCACTTTGCAAGGTAGGCTAGAGTCCATAGCATAATTTGCCGTTCTGATTCGATCCGATGGTATATATGTAATCTGAACATTTTCGGACTGAAACTTTTAAAACCCAAATACCCGAACCGAATATGGAGCAATATAGTATATATAACACTTGTATTATATTTATCTATACGTAGTTCTTATTGCTATCAATTTCAACAAATTTCCATTAATTACTACAAATTAATGAATTAGAGTAACGTAACAAATCCATTTTAGCTTTTAACAACGTACTAGGCAATTAATGATGGTTTGGCGAATCACTTAAGCATTTAATAAATTTATGTTATTTATTAGCATTAGGACTTGTTCAATTCATTGTCATTTGTATTTATTTTGGCATTATATACAACAAACGCATACGTTTAAGAGAACTCACTTACTTAGTAGAAATAAAACAGAGGTAATCAACAATAATAATAATAATAATAAAATGAGTTATAATAAGCTCATTGGTATCTTGTTTGTGCTTACAATTACTTTCCCTTTATTAATTTCTGCAAGAACTATACCTCCATCCCCACCTCCATCCTCTATAGATATTTCAGAAGAAACTGCTAAAGCTCTAGTGGAATATATAAAAAGTTGTCATGAGGGATTTACAGGACATGCATATGATTATCTTGATCCCCGAACAATATTATTGACGGATATACGTTGCGTAAAATCAGCGAAATGTGACCTTCTTAATCAAGGGTGTAATAACTTTTCTTAATCAAGGATGTTAGAAACTTATTAAGACCAAATATTGTATTGTATGTTGGTAGCTAGCTATTGCTAGTAATTAATAAGGTAAAATTTGTTTTTCTTTTGAAAACAAGGTAAAATTTGTTTAATTATCTACAATACACAATATATATATATATATATATATATATATATATATATATATATATATATATATATATATATATATATATATATATATATGATACATTTTTCATGACATATTCTTTCGTATATTAGATAGCACGGATTGTTTTTTTTCTTATAGGTGAAAAATTTAGACCTGGCAATTATGGACACGATTCGTTAACACGACACGAACCTGGACACGAAAATAACGGGTTAGTATTTAGCTTTAACGTGTCCTGGGTCATTAACGGGACCCATTATGTTTCGTGTCTTAACGGGTCGACCCGTTAAACCTGTTAAGAACCTATTTAACTCGTTAATATTATCGTGTTAACCCGTTAGCACACAAACCTGTTTACTACCCACTAAGAACCATTGTCATGAATGAGATTACAAAAGATCATGAACATGACTAAGGATGAATTTACTACATTAGGCCAAGATCCTACACCAATTATTGATGTTCAACAATTTGAAATTTGAATTTTTATTGTGTTCAATTTTATTCTAAAAACTGTTATGGACTTCTTTAATTATGATTTTTGGATGCTATTTTATCATTTTATGAATGTTATAAATTGAATATTTTTTTAGTTTGTTTAGTGCAATGAATGGTACGTAGGTTTTATTTCTTTTTAGGCTAAAGTGTCATCCACACCATGAACTATATTGGATTATTCATGTCGCACCCTGAACTTTCATAACATATATTTCGACCCATAAACCATTAATTTTTTTTCATCTAGCAATTTTCATAGGTTACCTACAAGTTACAGGTAATCTATGCTAACGTGGATTTCTTCTTCTTCTTTTTTCTTTTCTTTTTTCTTCTAACAACTATATATATATATATATATATATATATATATATATATATATATATTCCATGCGGTTCTCTCACAGCATCGCAATATAATGCCAAGAGCAATTGTCATCCATAACGTTCTGCTTGTATATAAAGAAGTAGCTATCATCCGTTCAATTTGATTTGAAAATAATAACAAAAGGTAAACAGTAAAGTATTGCATTCTTTAGTAATTAGTTTTATTATCATTCCAATTTGTAGTTCATCTACGTA
This sequence comes from Ipomoea trifida, assembly GCA_003576665.1. NCBI lineage: Eukaryota > Viridiplantae > Streptophyta > Magnoliopsida > Solanales > Convolvulaceae > Ipomoea > Ipomoea trifida. Next base: position 18,359,106 of record CP025644.1, on the reverse strand, counting down.
AATACACTGTAAATCTCAATTGTGTGTATAAATAAGTTGATAGTTATTTAAGATTATTATATTCAATATAAATTAACTACGTATTAACAATAACATAGAATAAGAAAGAATTCAAATAAACATAAAAATGAAAAGTTCAATTCGCATAAAATATTCAATTTAAATTTAGGGTTTAGGTGCGGAATGACACTTTAGTCTTCTTTTTATATATATGACTTAATTTTAAATTTAAGTTTTATATATATATATATATATATATATATATATATATATATATATATATATATATATATATATATATATATGTATGTATATATATATATATATATATATATATATATATATATATTAATATGTTTAGCGGGTTTAAACAGGTTTCGTGTCATATCGTGTTGACACGATCCAAAACCTGTTAATAAAACGTGTCTATCGTGTCAACCCGCTTAACCCCGTTAACAAATTGTGTTCGTGTTCATGTTAAAATTTTGAACCCGTTAATCTTAACGTGTCATGTCCGTGTTTAGCCTTATCGTGTTCGTGTCAACCCGTTAACAAACCCGTATACACGAATTGCCAGGTCTAGTGAAAATGTGGAATTATACCACGGATGACGTCACTATTAAAAATACGATTTGGGCATATTATTCCCCCAACTAGGGAATTAAAGGAAGAGATCTTGGCAGAATTTCCACATATAAAATTGAGTACAATTTTGCAACGCGATAGCCCCTTGTTTCCCGAGAAGAGATGGGAAACATGGTCATGTTGTTTGAAGAAAACCCCCTCTTCAATTGGTCTTTTTTCACGAAAAAAATAGAGATAAGATAAGAAATCCACTCTTTGCTAATCTTTCCAATAAAATAGGATCAAACAATTTCCAATCATATTGAGTCAATACCACTCTTACTAGAGCTCAAACCCATTACCGCCCTCACTAGAGATTGAACCCATTACCTCCCTATGAACCATTCACTAATGCCTTCATCAAGTTTTTAAACCCTCAAACTATCATGGAAATAATGTCAAATATAACTAATTAATAAAATAGAAGCCACAGTGAGATTAATATGCATTTTAAAAAAGTTTGATACAAATATATACTATATAGAAAAGTAAAATCCTCTCATTTCGTTTTCCTGCCCAAACTTTTGTAGTCAATTAATTAAATATTTTATTGGTCAAATAATTAATAAAGCTTATTTGGTAAGAAAATGTAAAATGGAAATAAACTAATACGGAATATCTATTAATTGGTAATATTGTTTCTATATTTACGTATCAATCAATACTATTAAAAGTAAAATCATCACCTTCAACTTTCCCGCACAAACTAATCACTACAAAAAAACCCGAAAATAGCGACGGACAGTTTCCGTCGCTAATCGGATAAAATCTGTCGCTAAACTAGTTAGCGACGAAAATCGTCCGTCGCTAGAATTTAGCGACGCAATTTTTTCCGTCGCTAAGTTTTAGCGACAGAAATGTCTGTCGCTACGTTAAAATAATGCGACGTTATATTCGCTCTGACGACGATTTCGACGCTAATTTTTGCGACAGATTCACGACAGAAATGTCTGTCGCTACGTTAAAACAATATGTTGTTATATTCGCTCTGACGATGATTTCGACGCTGATTTTGCGACAGATTCACGATAGAAACTTCCGTCGCTAAACCCATAAAATTTCCGTTGCTAAACTACTACGACGACGATTTGATGACGAACTTTGCGAGGGAATAGCTACGAATTTTTCCGTCGCTAGTTCATTTTTATTATTTGAATTTGATGTAATTTAGCTACGATTTAGTGACGGAATGATCCGTCGCTAAAGTTAACTACGAATTTTTCTATCACTATTTCATCAATATTTTATTTTATTAGATACTTAGCTACGAATTTACTATAATATTTGTCTGTCGCTAAATTGTAAAATTTTAAAAAAATATATATACCCGCTAATTAATATCACATGCTTGCGTTAAACCTATAATATAATACATCAATAATATAATTGTAAAATATATTATATTAAAACATCCATACTCATAAACAATAAAAAAAAAAGTAAAGTAATATAGTTAGAAACAGTACCAAGTATCAATCGTTAGAAATAATAACATTCATACTCATAAACATAATCTAATTATCTCCTAGGTTTTCATCATTTGAATTAACAGAATGTTCAGCTTGCTGAGTATTTTGAGGTGGTGGCATAGAAGTGGATAGAATCCCATTGCGACGCAACTCATCCATCAAACTTGTAATCTGAGCTTGTATTTGAGCATGCATTTGATTTCTTTCAGCTTATAGTTTAGCATCCATTTCAGCTTGTAGTTTAGCCTCTATCTCAGCTCGCATGGTCTCTAACTGTTGGTTCATCATATCTTTCATTGCATCTTGATGAAGTTGTGAGGTAGCAAATGAACCACAACTATTTCCATTGATAATTAGGATCCCTTAGTCCCTAAGCCATAAATACGCTATTTTTTTGCCCCGCCAACAACATCCACATACAATTGTGACATGTTTATATTTGGTGACTCAGTTGAGTCTTCAGCTTCTTGTGTTGCAGCATCATGGTGTGCTTGTACTTCTTCCTACAATTAGTATACACAATAAAATAAGTATACAATGACATATAAGAATTTTATCTATTTAACAATATATGATTGGTTATGTTATACTTATAGCAATTCTCTTTTACCTCTCATCAACAAACATACCATCTTTCTTTTTGTGCATTTGGGCACAAACATATTAGGCTCCTTTTGAAGTTCTTCTCGCTATTATAAGGGAAATAGAGAATTACCCTTCTCTAATATTTCAACTTCATCTAAGTTCTTCTCAATTGAGATTGGCTGATTTGGTAACTTCAATCAATCTTGTGCACAAAGAAGGGCTTCCACTATTTTTGGAGTTAAGGAACTCTTAAATGCATCAAGCACCCTTCCACTTGTACTAAATGCACTTTCAGAGACTACTGTGGAAATAGGAATTGCAAGCACATCTCTAGCCATTTTGAGAGAATAGGAAATTTCTCAATATTGACTTTCCACCACCTTAAAACATCAAAACTAGCAGATTTATCATTCTCCACAATCTTTTCACCCAAGTAAACTTGCAACTCAGTCTGCTTACTGCTTCCACCACCAATCTCCATTCTTTGTTTTTGTAGTTAACTCTTTAACCTTGATTGATGCCTACTAATGGTAGGATTTGTAGCCTCAGACTGGATAGAGTGGGTAGATGGTTTTGCCTGGGTAGAACTGGCAGGGTATGTAGTTGCATAGTTATTTTACAACTCAGTCATTGCAGCTTGGACCTTGGAAAAGCACGCTTTGCCTTTCACTTCTCTATACAGATGGATAAATTGATATGGCATGTACTTCTCCTTATCCCTGGGGTCCAGAATATTGGCAAAAAAAATGACAAAGTTCATTTTTTTTTCTGGATCCCCCAGTATTTCTCAAACTTGTTTTTCATTTGTGTACCATTTCCTTGTTAAATACAGATCACATAAATACAGAAAGCATATAAAAAAAGTACAAGTTAAAACAAAATCAAGAAAATCAAATAAACACATTAAAACATATTACCTTTAATTTTCAGTCCCAGCATCAGCTGTAACCATATCTTCCAGCAGGCAACTAAGATCAGAGATATCAGAGAAGAATGTGTTAGATGTGACATAAAGAGAACCATATGTTCTCACTGTCATCTCATAAAAATTTATGAAAAGCTTCACTAAGCTCTCCACAGAACACCAATCCAGATAAGAGAGAACAAAATCACCCAAATCAACAGAAAAAGAGGGATCATTTTGCTCATATGCTTCAAACACCCTTTGATACAGAATTGCAGTGTTTAGCATAATGTAGGTGATGTTCCACCTTGTAGGGGCATCTAGTTGTAAAGCTGATTTAGCTTCCACCCCAATGAGATCAGCAAGATCTCTAAACTTTTTCAACCTAACAGGTAAATTCCTAATCCATCTCAGTACATCCCTAACCCTTTTCACTAACACATCTGCAAACCTCAAACTATCTTGGACCATTAAGTTTAGGATATGGGCTATGCACCTCATGTACATGTACTGCACCCTAATAGAAGAAGAACCCCAAGATAACAACTTGCTCTTGAAAAACCCCATAGATATATCATTAGAAGAAGCATTGTCCACTAATGAAGTAATTTTAACAGTGGTGGTGGAAAGTGTAAACGGAGAGTGAATCCTCGAGTGTCATTCTCTAAGGATGGCAAATTGGAGTTAAGTTAAGTGTGTGGCATTCAAGGAAGTTTGTAGCAAAGAGTTGCAAGAATCAACTAGAGCAAAAGGTAACATGGAATGGTGGTTTTGAACAAAAGGAAAGCAAAGGTAAAACAATCAATTAAAATAAGGAGGTGGATGCCTTTACTAGGTCTTATGCATGTGGTTCCCTAAGGTAGAATAGATGGAATGCAAACATGTTTCATTCAAAAAAGTTCAAGGCACATTCACCAAGTGGCGTCACCCTTGAACTCCCATTTCTTCAGTCGGTTGAGGCATTTTATCAAACAAGTTGTCTACCACTCCTTCCAAACCTCGTCCTCTCGGACTAAGGGCAAGAATGTGGATGATCAAGATATGTCACTACCTCCACTTTCTCCCTCTTTCTACCTATCTTGGCCATCAATAGGCACAAATCTAATTACAACATCATCAACACATGAACAATTGAAACACAATTTCACAACATCAATTCAATTAGACAATTCTATTCACATCATGCATAAGCCCTATCTAGGAGCATCCAACTCCACTAAGAAATTAACTATTCATTAATTGAAATTGAAAAGCAAAAGCAAAAGAAGATTGAGGTGCAAGAGATCAAGAGATGAAATTAAATGCAAAAGCTAAATGAAATAGGAAATTGTAATTGAAATGGACATTGTTACTTAGAATTGAAATCAAAAGCAATTGAAATCCAAAGCTTGATTTTCAACAAATACAAAACCTAATCTAAGCTCACAATTGAGAGAGGAAATATGAAAATAAAATGAATTCCAAGTGCTAAGATGTCTACCAAATGAATAAACCTAACTTAAATAGCTTTTCCTCCAAAGCACTCTTTAAAACCCCGCACTCTTTAAAAACCCGCACTGGAACTTTCTGGAAATTTTCCATGTCTAGTTCCACGTAGTGGACCTGTTCAATTCGTGGACCCTTGCGCTCTGATTTTGCCATTTTTGTCTTCATCAAAGTTGTATCCATTGAAGTTTCCATTCTATGGACACTTGAATCACCTCATTTGAACATTCCTAGCTCAAGATATGCTCATTTTACCGAACTGTCGCCGGCATGCCTTTAAAATTACAGCTTTTGTTATATTTCACAAATGCAACCACAATTAGTCCTTGTGTCTATCTTTTTATCAAAATGAGCTATTCTAAACATGTAATAGGCTCAAGGGATTCCATTTATATCACAATATGTCTCTTAAATACCGCACAAAAGGTAGTATCTTTGGCACTTATCAAAGTTTTCACACTTTATTCTTGCGCAAGCCTCAATCAAATCAAGATCATTTAAGTGCCAAAGATACTTGCAAGATAACTCGATCAATCAAATGGTCAATCAAGAATGAATGTGAAAGAAAACAGAGGTGTGAAATCCCTCATGCTATCTAACAAGGGTGTTAACTATGTGCCATACACTCTAGGAATATACAAACGAAGGAAAACACCTATGGTCTCATTTGGATAATTGAAACACTCTCTTCACACCACATTGCCAAGCATGTAAACAAATTTGGGTTCACCTCCTATTTTTCAAAGGCCTTCAAGCAAAGCCCACTAGTGGGAACGATGTGCACACCTCAACCAAATCAACCACCCAAAATGCCAAAGCCCAACATATGATTCCTCAAAGAGGATGTGCCATGTTTTTTAGATTCACATGCAAACTGTTTTGCGCAGTAAAGACACTTACCTTTAACCACTCTCCCCTTAGAATCTAGGATCTTTTCAAAGTGATCCCAGACTTTAGATCTAGATTCAATTTCCTTCCTCTTCTTAGCAACAGGAACAGTAGGAGTAACCATAGACTGTTGAGTATCTGCCTCAATGCTTGGGGTTTGTACTCCTTGTTCATCTATTGTAGAGGATGGAAGAGGTCCAGTTCTACTGATACTTTGATTACTTTCCATCTATAAAGGATAGACAATTGAGCACCAGTCTACATATTTACATATTTACATAATACAGGCTACAGAGTACAGACAGATTGCTTCCACCACATGTAAAACTAGGGATGGCAATTCAACCCGCCCCCGACGGGGAAAACCGATCCCCGCCCCGACGGGGGTGGGTTCGGGGAATTATTTTGGGTAACAGGGGCGTGGATGGGGAGAAATTCCTAATCCCCGCGGGGAACGGGGATGGGGACGGGGAGGGTATTCCCCGCCCCAACCCCGACCCCGATCCCCGCTCCCCGCCCCGTCCCCGATTCCCCGTATATTATTATATTATATTTTATATTATATATTATTTATATACAAAGTATATAAGAAATTAAAAGTTAAAATCCTAGAAGTTCATTTGTTTTGTTATGTACTTATTATATTTGGACAATGGACTTTGAATGAGTTTGAAACAATTTAAAGTGTTTTGGGCATTTTATGATTATGTATTTTTGTTTGAAAGTTTGAAACTTTGGATATTTATAGTAATTTTAGAGTTTGGATATTTTAATTTTATTGATTTATGTATGTTGAATTTGGACTTTGTTTAAGGATTCAATGCTTAGTTTCTTTTCTATAATATTAGTTTTTTTTTTTTGAATTTACATAATTAAAAAAATCCCCGCGGGGATTCCCCGTCCCCGAAAAATCCCCGCCGGGGAACGGGGCGGGGACGGGGAATGGGGTGGGATTTCGGGGATGGGGACGGGGACCCCATTCCCCGCCCCGTTGACATCCCTATGTAAAACATTAAACATGCACAAATAGTGAAACAGATTACTTCCATAATCAGACTTTCATCATCATTTTATGGAATTGCCCATAATTCTAGGCTCATACAATAATCAGTCAAAAACGTACAATTACTCATAAAGCATATTTCCATAATCAGGAATTCATATATATTTCAAAATTCATCATATTAATGGAAATGCTCAAATATTAGGGCTCAACATATTACATACAGAATAGGGACACTGGGACAATATACTTCCACCTCATCATTCAATACTAGAAAGGTAGAAATCTAGAATTAAACAATTAATCATTCATTCAATCATATATTTTTTTCAGAATTCATCATATATTCATATTAATGGAAATACCAAACAGTAGGCTTCCACCATACACTCATACAGTTAAAATCATATACATAATTATAGGATTAAGGGTCCTCTAACCATAAACTTGCATATATACTTTAGAATTTATACAAATTCATCACGCATATAGAAAACCCCAAAAATTAAGGCTCACTTACAAATTAGGGTTCATGCAACATCATAAATTAAAATCAATCAATACATCAAACACGTGATTTAATAATAACAATAAAAAAATCTTAGTTTTACTTGTTTTCTCAAAGTTTCCCTATGAGAACTAGGGCTTCAAATATCAACAAGCGAACAAGACTTCTACGCGATTGGCTTCCACCGTGACCGACTGACCGGTGACTTTGCAATTTTGCGACTTTGCGATGAGACTTCCACCATGGCAACAGCCAACAAGTCATTAACAACGAGTCAACGACTCTACGAGACGGAGAGTTCAGACTTCAGAGTATGAGAATCAGAGGAGAAGAGAAATGGAGTCTGGAGTCTGGACTTTGAAGAGAATCGGAAAAGAAGAGACTAAGTAAGAACTCAGAGAAAAGTAGACAGAAGGGAGAGAACGGAGAAGTGAGAGAACTCTAGCATCAACTGCGCGCAAAGGGAAATGAGATAATAGACCTGGTCTGAATCACAAAACATATATATATATATATATATATATATATATATATATATATATATATATATATATATGTGTGTGTGTGTGTTGTGTGTGTGTGTGTGTGTGTGTGTGTGTGTGTGTGTGTGTGTGTGTGTGTATACATATATACATATACATATGTATGTATATATGTATACGTGTGTGTATACATATATATATATATATATGTAATATATATATATATATATGTATATATATATATATATATATATATATATATATATATATATATATATATATATATATGTATGTATATATATATATATGTATGTATGTATGTATGTACATATATACATTTGAACATATATATATATATATAGAGTTAATTCCAGAAATGGTCCCCCGACTATGTTGATTTTCCAAAATTGGTCCTTGTCTTTTAATTTGGACGAAAAAGACACTTGACTATTGATTTTGTTCCGACATTAGTCCTTCCGTTTACAATCAGTTATGTTAGCGTTATGTCTAGGGGTAAAAGTGTCTTTTTAGTATACCACCTTCTCACAACCGAATTGACTTTGGTAAATCCCCAATTCTGCAATATTATTTCCTAAATCTCAAATAAAGAGAGAGGGGGAGAGCGTTACTAGCAGAAGGAGAAGACGAAGTGTGATGGAAAGATGGGGGATTACGGCCGCGAAGAGAGTTGATCGGGTGTTGACAGAGTCTAGGGTATAGACCCGGCGGATGATGAGGTTGGCTGGGCGGCAGATACATGGGATGATGTTGGGAGGAGGGTTGTGTACTGGTTGAAGGAGGGCGGCCGTACACTGGCAGCTGCGAATCGTAGGCGGCTCCGACCCTATTCCGGTAATCGTAGTCCATCAGATCAGAATGAGCAGAGAGATTTCGTCGAAGAAAGTGGAAAGGAAGGGTGCTCTTCTTTACACTCAAATCAGAAAGCAAATACTCGCCAGGAGGGTGGATATTTTGGAAAGAAATGTTTATCATTTAAAAGCTGAAAAGATGGTTACCACTAGTATTGAGCTCATTTGAAGACACATGAAGTTAGGTCTGTGAAGTCCTCTTCATTTGTCAAGACATCAGTAACAATTCAGCGGAAGTTGAACCATAAAAAAAAAAAAAAAAAAAAAAAAAACCAGTATCCTGTACTCATTGGCAAACCACTCCAGAAGCGGCATATTGTCTTAAACCTCCAACTCAGCACACATGGCAGGATCCTTGAAGTTGCTATGATTAGTTTCTTGGTCCTTGTTAAAGTGTTTGACAATAATCTCATTGGTAACACTGTTTTTCAGCATATAACGATTAATATCAAGATTCTCCCACACAATAAGTGTTTCAACAGCTCCCATTTCGAGAGCTTTTATTGTGTCATCCACACCAAATACATATTTCCCAGTATCTTGACTAATTTCCTCAAAGAACTTCCCTATCAACTTCTTTTCATGTATAAACTTCACATTAGACAGAATCTCAGCAGACAACTCGATTGCCTGGTTGAAACCATTCTCCCCACCATAAGACACATCAACCACATTAAGGATCTTAGCTTGTAATCGAGGATCAAACATATCTGATAGACTTAGCTCAGTCTTGAAATCAGCAGATCCAGCAAGAATTAACCCAGAAACATTCGGCTGGCTTGTTGTAGGGTTAATAAAGAACTGTGTAGTAAGCTCTGCTGTCTTCCTAACATAATTGTGTCGTTTCTCCATTCGAAGACGAGCAAATCAAAGAGCTGATTGCCCTCCTCTTCCATGCTTAACTAGTAGCAACTTCGCTATTCGGGCAGAGTACAAGGATCAGAGACGTGCTGGTGGTAGTGAATTCATTGTTGGATTCCTTCTGGGAGGTGCAATATTTGGAACGCTTGGATATGTTTTTGCCCCACAGATAAGAAGATCACTGCTAAATGAAGATGAATCTGGTTTCTGAAGGGCCAAACGACCAATATACTATGATGAAGGTTTAGAGAAAACCATATAAACCTTAAGTGAAAAGATAGGCCAAAAATTTATATATAAAAAAAAAATACTCGCTGGGAAGAAGACTAGCCGCCTCTGCTCCGCCGAAGGAGATTTGTTTGCGCCGAGGACGCCGCTGCTTTGTCGGAGTTCCACCATAGCAGGCGTCGCTGACCAACAAAGCGAGATGAAGGGAGAAGAAAGAGAGTCGGAGGTTCAGCCGTTGCCGCCACCCGCTATGCCGTAGCTTCGACGCCACCGTCTGTTGATGCCGCCGTCCGCTCTGCTAGTCCGAACGAGAGACATGAAGGGGAAAGCTGTTGGGGTTTTTTCTTTTTTTTTTTTTTTTTCCTGCTATGTCCGCTTTACACTGAGAACAAGAGGAAGTAGAAGGCATATAATAAAAAGACTAATTTACCCCAACAATTAACGCCTCACTAACTGATTGTAAACGGAAGGACTAATGCCGGAACAAGATCAATAGTCAAGTGTCTTTTTCGTCCAAATTAAAAGACAAGGACCAATTTTGGAAAATCAACATAGTCGGGGGACTATTGCTGGAATTAACTCTATATATATATATATATATATATATATATATATATATATATATATAGATATACATACTTAGGTAAAATGATGCCGTATAGTGACATGCTACACAAACCCTAACAAAACTTTGGATATTCGAGCAGGTCGGATATGAAAATATCTAACCACACCCAAACCCCCTTAACCGACATCGTTTAGTGTCTCGATTCGGTTATTGCATTTCAGATGTGGATCGGATCGGTTCCTCTTATTTCGGAGTTCGGGTGGGTCGGTTTTTTTAGGTGAGTCGGATATTGCACATGCATATTTTCAACATCATCAATGTTTTCTCCAACAGATATATGTTTATTTTCTAACCTCAACCAATCCTGTGCACACACAAGTGCCTCAACAATTTTAAAAGTTAGGGAACTCCTAAAGGCATCTAGTACCCTACCACTGGTATTAAATGTTGATTCTGATGCAACAGTAGAGATAGGAATAACAAGTAAATCCCTTTCCATTTTAAATAACACAAAGAACCTATCACAATTCAGCTTACACCATCTGAGAATGTCAAAAAAATCCTCATTATCCACAATAATCTCAGCCAAATACACTTCCAACTCAGTTATTTTTCCTGGACAAATCCCCACTCTCCAATCTTTGTTTCTTAATTTGAGATTTCAATAATGATTGAGGTCTCCCAACAGAAACATAATCAAATGTTATTGAGGGAGCAGATTTGCTAGAGTGTTCCTGAACAGACTGGACAGGAAAACATGCAACATAATCTTCAAACAACTCCTTAAGGCAACAATAACCTTATCAAACATTTATTTACCCTTTTCCTCACCAAATATCTGGTTAAACTGAATGGGCATATATTCTATTTTGTCCTTGGGGTCTAAGATATTTGCATAGAATATTAGAAAATTCATTTTTTCAGGCTGACCCCAATACTTACCAAACTTTGCCCTCATAGTTGTACCCATCAGCTTAACATTACCATCAGCTTCCACCATATTTGTCAACAACCAAGATAGATCAGAAACCTCAGAGAAAAAGGTATTAGAAGTCACAAACAGTGAACCAGAAATCCTAACAGTCATTTCATAAAAGGATTTCAGAATCTTAACCAAATTAGCAATAGACTCCCAATCCATGAAGTCAGGTATATTTTCACTTAAATCAACTTTAAATGAACTGTCATGATCTTCATACACTTCAAATACTTTATGAAATAACAAAGTAGTATGAAGTATCATATAAGTGGAGTTTCACCTTGTAGGAACATCAAGACACAAAGAATTCCTAGCTTCCACCCCAATTAGATCAGCTAGATCCCTAAACTTTTGTACCCTAATAGGTGAGCTCCTCACATACCTAACAGCATCCCTCACTTTTTTAACAGCACTATCACATTCTTTCAACCCATCCTGTACCACCAAGTTAAGGATGTGAGCAATGCACCTCATGCGCAAATACTTACACCTAACAGTAGTACAACCCCAAGACATCTACTTCTTTTTCAAGAAACCTAGGGTAGTACCGTTGTTGGAAGCATTATCAACTGTCACACTTAAAATTGATTTTAGACCTCAGTCCAAAAAGCAACTTTCTAAAGCCTTTGCAATACTTTCCCCCTTGTGGGAATAAATAGGAACAAATGAAATGATCTTCTTTTGGAGATTTCACTCACTATCAATGAAATGTGCAGTTATGCACATATAGTTTATTCTCTAGATTGAGGTCCAAGTATCAGTTGTGATACTGACACTAGGGTTGTCAAAGTGGGCCAAAGCCCACGGGCCCGTGAAATAGCGAGTTAGGGTTTAAAAAAAGTTGGCCAACGAAATAGAGGGCTGTAGGCCTAGCCTATATATATATATATATATATATATATATATATATATATATATATATATATATATATATATATATATATATATATATATATATATATATATATATATATATATATATATATATATATATATATATGATCATAATCAGGTGTGCCCACCCCTTAACGTGCGGTCAGTGCGGCCGCACCACTATGTATACAAATATACACCACTCAATGTTAGAAAATGCAACACACAAATATGCATAATTAGGTATGCATCACTAAAAAACACACCACTAGGTATGCAAATATACACCACACAGTGTTAGCAAATGCATCATTAGGGGCAGGGGAGTTATGGTGCATTATTTTGGGTGTGTGGTGTGATTTATGGTGTTTTTGTGTATTTATTGTGGTGCGCTTTTTAACATTGAGTGGTGAGAACCACACCGCGAAGACAAATTTGTGAAGCTTGCAAAAAGGGTAAGCAAATTAAGTCTTCGTTCAAGTCCAAGTCTCATGACACCAATTCTAGACCCCCTGAGTCTGTTGCACATGGATATATTATGTCCAATCGACCCTGTCAACCTAAGTGGTCGAAAGTATATCTTAGTGATAGTAGATGACTACACGAGATATACTTGGGCGCTATTCTTGAGAAAGAAGAATGAGACCGAGAAGATGTTACCCGAATTGTTGAGGCCTTCAAACAAAAAAAAGGTACGAGCATAGTTAAGATTCGATCAGATCAAGGTATAGAATTCGTCAACAAAGTGATCCAAGACTTCTGCAGTCAACATGGCATTCTACATCAGCTTTCACCGCGACAATATCCGGTGACCGGAGACGGCTCTAGAAGTTGTCGGCTTCGAGCGGAAAATTGAGAATGGTCGCCTCCATGGAAGGCAAGCAAAGTTTCTGGTCGCCTTCCTGGAGAAGGCGACCATTTCTGGTCTGCTCGCCAGAGATGGTCGCCGGCGATTGATTTTTTAATTGGAAAATATGCTTGAAATCTAATAACATGTTATCGCAAGTCACTAACTTGTTTTTGAGAGTTTAATTGAACCTTTAAACAGTTTAGGTACCTAATTGATTTTTAAGTAAAGTTTGAGGGCATCCTTTTTCCAATTGTATGTAAATTTTGTTGGTCAGTTGTCACATATTCAGTGGCATTTTGGTCAATACACACAAATTCATTCGCCATCTCCGTCCACCAAGTTTTCTAAGCGGGCCAAGCCATTGCCCAAGCAACCTATTCCTTCAAAATTTCTCCTCTTTATTCTTCTCACCAATACGCTCATGAACAATCTGCAAGCTGATCTCACTGTTTATCTCGGGTATGCGGATACACTACGAATTTAATTTTAATTTTTTTTTTTTTTTTTGTGTTTTATTCTTTCATTTGTTATGGCCTGTGGAGCAAGTATGATGCTGTTTCGGTTTTGGATTAATATTTTTGAATTTTTTACGAATTAGGTATTAATGCAGGGAAGATTTTTGTAAAGTGAAGTTGTAAGGGGGCTAAGAGTCGGGCTCTTGGTCCCCTGCGAGTATGGAGATTTGAGTGAAGGCATTTCGATTCAGAGAAAATGAGTTGTAGACTAGAGAGTTCATTTATTGGCTTCCCGCTTACGCGTAATTTGAATGGAAGGAAAAGGGGGAGTTTGGGCTATAGGAATGTAGTAAGGATACCGAAAAGGGATACTTACAAATTTAAATGTTCCAAGAAAGATGACTGGATATCTCGGGGGGTCAACTTTACACATTATTTTGGGAGAAACGTTCAGTTGTTATGGAAGAATTTTGCCCTGAGAAGTGGGGGATTGATGTATTCTGTTAAAGAGCCTTTGGTTCTAAGTAAGAGCTTGGTGAAATCTATGGTTCCGATATGGCAAGAGAGATTACTTCTCCTCCGATCTCCTGCCTTTTATGTTGTGGTATCTGGATTTTTTTTATTGTTCTGGTATAGTCTGAGGAAAGCCAAGAGTTATGCTGAAACCAAGCTTTTGCCTTCTGTTTGCGCATCATTGAGTGATTATATTCAGCGTGATATAGACTTAGGTAAGGTGCGGGGAATTTCACCTTTAAGCATTACTCTGGAGTCATGCTCGATTGGGCCTCATAGTGAGGAGTTTTCTTGTGGGGAGGTTCCATCCGTGAAGATACGTATTCTGCCATTTGCTAGTTTGAGGAATAGAAAGATTGTGATTGATGCAGTCTTATCAAATCCAAGTGTTTTGGTAGCACAAAAAAAGGATTTTACTTTCTTGGGGATACCCTTTTCTGAAGGCAGTCTGCAGAGGCATTTGTCTGATGAAGAAGGAATTGACTACCGTACAAAAACTAGGAGGATTGCCAGAGAGGAATCTGCTGCTCGCTGGGCTAGGGAGAGAGACAATGCAGCTAGGGAAGCGGCAGAGAAGGGCTATGTTGTTCGGGAATGGATTTCTTGTTTGTCAGAGGGTGACTTCACCAAGGATGGCGTTAATCCTCTGGAAAAATTGGCCACCACAGAGTCATTCTTTTGTATGGATGAGAAACTGCACTGGAGAGCTCGGCATGCTGTGGACACCGGAGGGGAATATGATATGAAACATGCAGATCTAGAGAAAGCATTTGGTGTCAAAATTCCTCCTTCAGGGGCTACATTTTGGTCTAGAATTATACCACCTTCAGTAAAGCATAAGTTCAAGAAGGCCAATGGAAAAGAGTTATCTGCAGCTAGTGTTGCAGCTAAAAGAAGAATTTTAGAACGTAGTGCATCAGCAGCTCGCATATATTTTCAAGCTCTATCTAATGGGAACTGCGGAAACTGTACTCAATCTTCTGGAATTTTTGAATCAAAAAGTGATGTGAACTCTCTGGTAAAAGGTGATGGGGGTACAACTGCTGTGTCTGAAGAAGGTGTAACCTCAGCGGATTATGCTGAAGGGATCAAAGGTGCTGATAACACAAAATTAGAATTGTTCATGCATGATTCTACGAGTAAGGAACTCAGGCAAAACTTGAAAAGTGAAGATATCTGCGGGAAAATTCTGGGAGGTTATCTTTTGCTTGGAGAAAAACTTGACAGTGGTTGCATTGGTAGTATAAGGATCTTGCGTGATCCTTTTCTTTTTACATTGAGTAGACTGTGTAAGACTACAAATCTTAGTGAAAAGTTATCAGTGATGGATGTTACCAGATTGAGAGAGACCAGCAGGCGTGATATAAATTGTGAAGAATTAGGAGTTCATATCATAAATAGAGATTCTAGTGCAATTTGGGAATCTAACTGGTCTACTGACTTGGTGCAGGAGTCTCATTCTGGACCTTTAGGTAGTCAAGGAGACCAAGAGGTTGGGCTGTTCAGCCTAAAATCAGTACTGAACAACATGAGAGAGGCTGTTTGTCTTTTGATTACTAATCCTCTGAATAGGCCGAATTTGGAGATGACTCCAAGAATGGAGGATATTTCTGAGCTTGCTGAAGATATTGAAGAAGATGTGGTAGGCATAGAAAAACCAAATCCTGTAATTCTGGATTCTGTTCATTTCAGGGGCGGTACCCTAATGCTGCTTGCATATGGTGACACAGAGCCTAGGTAATCCTTTCCTGTACACTCCCAATACTCTATTACCTTGTTCCTGGTTTTTATTTTTATTTTATTTTATTTTATTTATTTTTTAAAAGTTTTATTTGTGAGGTGTAATTCTGAATTTTTGAAATACTGTTTCTATTGAAAAATAAGGATTTGAATGCCTGGTGGGTGGTGAATAGGCACTGTCTGCCAGTGAGACCAAATCTAATACTCCGTACTACATATAGTGCCTGGCTACACCATTGAATTTAAAGGTTGGATGATTATCATCTAACCAGAGAATAAACCTAGGCTGTATTAATTTAGGAGTCTTTTTTCTTCTATAAATACATAGGCATGCACTCCTATGTATGCTAACAACAACATAATATTTACAACATTACTATATTCTGTCCACTTGTTTTCATATACTCCGTATAATTTTCTAAGACAGAAATCACTAGAGTATTGTTTACTATATTCTTGAATAGAAATGTACAATTTGGTAGATCTGATATTAATTTTCATTTAAAATATCTTTCCATCAACTTAAAAATAATATAGACATTTTTTACTAACCAATAACAACAAAGTAAATTATAGAAATTCTCAATTTGAGAGAAATAGCTTGCTTCATAATCGCATTGGACAAAGAGGAAGAGACAAAAAAAAAGGCAGTGTAATTCATTATCAGATTGGGAAGAAAGTCAGAAAGAAAAGAAAATAAGAGAGTCCAATATTTCACTCTCACGTATACGGAACCTTTTAAACTTGGCACGACAAAGCAGAAAGAAGATTACAATATGTCAATATTATAATTAGTCAATTTGTTTTACTTTTTGCTTTTAAAAATTGCATCAAATAGAGGATGAAAGAGAAAGGTCTTTGGAAGTTGGAACTAACATAATCTAATGTAGCTAATCTTGAAAGATGACATACCACTGTATAGACCTATAGCAATACTTGATGGAGGGTGGCAATTAGGGGTTGTCATTCAGTTAATTTGGTTAATTTTGAACTAAATTAACTGAAACTGATTAACCAAATTTTCATTTTGGTGAAACCCTTTTGTCAAACTGAATTATAATTTACCAAATTAACTGAATCAAATTATATTTCAATGGTATTCAAAAAAAAAATTATATTTCAATTAAGAATTAACCAACAAAACTTCCATTGCATCATTTAGGAGAAAAAAATCATGTTGGAAAAAAGCAACATTGTTTTAGGGAAAAACAACGATGTTTTGTGAAAAACCTGTTAAAATACATAAAAGTTTAAATGTAAGATGTATGACATTTTTTTAAACATGTAGTCCCACATCATTTTGGTGAAAGCCAGCTTAGATACAATAGATTAGGAAGTCTAAACAGGCATCATTTTTGGGATAAATATATATGGTTTATTACATGCATTGATATAGATTAGATACGCATGGTAGAAACATGCCTCGTTTCAGTCAAAACCCACACTGATTTGGCCTAAATACGTATGGGTAGATTATGAATCCTAAACACACATCATTTTGGGAGAAAAACACATGGGCTTGTGCTTATTTACAGAAATGCCAACGCCTCTTGATTTTAGACATAGATAACCAATTCACCATCCTTATTTATTTATTTATTTATTTATTGTCGATTGACAACCGAGATTCATTCTTAATTTTCACAAGAGGCACCTTTTTTTACTTGATCTCGGCTCTCTCTCTCTCTCTCTCTCTCTCTATATATATATATATATATATATATATAAATTGGAATATTGGATTTTTTTTTCTATAGAAGCTATATAGTAATGTACAGTGTTATAGAAGCTATATCAATATTAGAGAAGCTGCACTTCCAAGGGTATGGTCACCCAAATGGTTGCTTGTATATTCCACTTTGAACATGCTCTAGATAGTATGAATTTCATATGCCTTTATGTCAACATTGCTATATGCCTATATTGACTCCATGATATGGTTTACACCAAGATGAGCCCTTCTCTTTTGTGCAATATGGTATTATTATTATTATTGTTAATATTATTGTTGTTGTTATATCGTTGTGCCTTTCATAGAGAGATGGAAAATGCCACTGGGCATGTCAAGTTTCAGAATCACTATGATCGTGTGCATGTACAAGTCAGTGGTGGGTGTAAGATGTGGAGGTCAGAGATGACATCTGAAGATGGTGGCTGGTTGTCATCTGATGTTTACGTTGATATTCCTGAGCAGAAATGGCATGCAAATTTGAAACTTGTGAACTTCTTTATTCCGGTAAATTACTTTTTCATTGTTTTTGCCTAATTATGAATAAGTAAATTAAAGATGTAAAGAACTCAAAGAACTATTCTTTTCTAAGAAATGCCGAATTGGTTTTGGAGCATAATACTGAATTCTATGCCCATGTGCAGCTTTTTGAGAGAATACTGGAAATTCCAATCACATGGTCCGAGGGAAGAGCCAGCGGTGAGGTGCTTCCCTAACTTTCTAGGCTGTTGAATTTGATGCTACATCAGTGCACTAAAAAAAAGTCTTGCAATCAGCAGTTTGCTTTGTATTGTTTGTTTGACTTGTTTCATTTCGATGCCAAGATGCTGAATTCTCAACATATAGAGTTGTAAAGCAGATTCATATGCTGTTTTTGAGCAATGCTCTCATCATAGCTGCATTATTTGATACAGGAGATGACTTGTTTGTGTGAAGAATGACTCTTTAGTTGGTCAGAGGAAGCATTTTTTTTTTTACATTTTCTGTTTCAAATGATAATGCAGTTAGGGATTCGTGTTGCTATTATGCTACATTCTTCGATAACATTTTAAGAAATGTTAAGTGGACCTTTTTGAAGAGGAAGGTATGTGTATGGTACTGTCTTATCAATTTTTATTTATATTTTTTGACAGGTTCACATATGCATGTCAAGAGGAGAGAATTTTCCTAATCTTCATGGGCAACTTGATGTAACTAAGTTGGCGTTTCAGATATATGATTCTCCATCATGGTTTTCGGTGTGTCCTATTTAAACCCATATCTGCATCAGTGCCACAAATACTTCATGGTTTTTCTTGTTCCTTTTATAATGTTGTTTCCTGTTTCAAAGGAAATTATTGTCAGTTTATTTGTTTTGTTGATGGACTTTATCTTTTAATTCCTACTCGAAATTGTTGCCTCTAAACTTCTCTCTCTAATTAATTGATTGACATTGGAAAGTGGAAACACAATTAGTCTGCCTACATTGTTATTTTATCCCATTCTAGGATGATATTGAGAGCAACTGATAGTTATATTTGTGAATATTTTGATGAACTGAAATCCTTTCAGGACTTCTTGCTTCTGTCTGTCTTTCTTCTCACTTTCTCTCTTTCAAACTATGCCTAATAGTTGCTATGCTTATGAGAATAAGATACCTACTTGGTGGATCAAATATGTGTCTACATTTTCTTTTTTCAGGACATGTCTGCCAATTTATGCTTTCGTGCTCAACGTATATTTTTACACAACACTAGTGGTTGGTTTGGAGATGTTCCTTTAGAAGCTTCTGGAGACTTTGGCATTGACCCAGAGGAAGGAGAGTTCCACCTTATGTGTCGGGTATAGTCTTTGGGCTGTCTTCTGAAAGAAAGATACTGAACCATATTAACACTATCATTTGCTGTTAAAATATATATAAAAAGCTCTTTGGCTAATGAATCTCTTGCAGTATGAACATATACAAGTCTAAAACCTAAGTACTGATTAGTTCTGGAATATTAGTCCTCTCCCTTCATAATTTTTTTCTGGGCTTTTTCTGTCAGTAGTTTGCCAATACTTTCATTTTCTTTTATTAAAGATGATAGTTATCCAGGTGTTCCCTTCTCTCTCCTTTAATTGTACTGATCTGTTTCTGGTTCATTCTTTCAGGTTCCTTCTGTTGAAGTAAATGCATTGATGAAAACTTTCAAAATGAAGCCTTTATTGTTTCCGGTATATTTTTTCTTTCTGTGGTTTTAGCTGCATCTCTCTTCAAACCTAAAGTCAAAATAAAGTTGGTCTTACTTTCAACCAAAAAGGACTAGTCACTCTGATATTCTGCTGCATTTATGTTGATGCATAACTGCATATTACTTCCCCTAATAAAATTTGTCAAGTTAATCTCACTCTGGACCATAAAATTTTGTAAAGATAATTTTGGCAGTGCATATTACTTATGAGGGTGAAAACCGGTGGCTGTTGTAACCAATTTTATTTGTCAAATAATGGGAGATAAAAATAAGCCATACATTCAATTATTAAAGCTGATAGAATAAGCTTCAGAGGAAAACAATCTAAATTACATTTTTAGTCAAATTGCTCAACCTTTGGCTGTTTGGTCATTGGTTCTAGCTCTGGAAACTATTTTAAATACAGAGTTAAGGATGCAGAAAACCTTGCACAACCGTGGAACATTTGTACACTTGGTTCAACCTCTTACATAGTAAAAGTTTCTGTTCCAAAGGTTAGAACTGTGTGCTTGATCCTGTGAATTTTCAGCAGATTTAGATGCACACTTATACATCTGTTTTGTTTTATAAAGTTTTATAGACAAAACAAAAAGAATTGGCTTCAAATGTTGGAAAACAAATTCAGTTTTTTGTTTTCCATTTTTCTGTTTTCATTTTCTACAGTTTCCCTAGTTTTCATTTTCCATTAGAAAAAAAAACAAAAAACATGTTCATTAACATTTATTTTCCATATCATTTTCCAAGTTAGAAAATACGAAGTTATTTGAAATCCAATCATTTTCTTTATATTAACATACAAATGTTAGTGATAAGTGAATAATATCAAGTTGCAGTATGGCATGCGCATGTATATGGGTTGGGTTAGGCAGGTGATGATATCTGAATTTTATTTTGAATATTGAATGTTTCTGGTGATATTTTTAAACATTGATATCCGAAATATTGTTGAATACTTTAATATGCCCGGTTTGGGCAAAAATATAAATAACGTCTAATTGTATGTGCGAGTAAGTAGGTTATATTGGGATAAGTAGATGAGAATAAAGTAGATAGATAATGGTGGGTAAAGTAAGAAAAGATGGTAATAAATGAGTGTAGTGGTAGATAGAATGATAGATACATAGTGACAATAATGGTGGCAATGGGAAGATATGTAAGTAGAGAGGGGTGATGGTTGGGTAGACGGTTGGGTAGATAGATAGATAGGTGGGTGATGGTTGGGTAGATAGATAGGTGGGTTGGGTGGGTAGGTACATAGGTTCTAGGGGTAGATAGATAGGTAAAGTGGAAGTTCGTTAGTAATGATAATGGTAATTATAAATGAAGTTATGTGTGTTTTTGTATTTGGAAAATAAGAAAAAAGTGTTCTCCAAATTCTTTTCTTAAGTTGGAAAAATGGAAAACAATGTTAAGAAACACATTTTTTGTTTTCCATTGCTTGTCTTCCAGTTACTAAATGCACCCTGAATTTGGAATATTTAGCTCAGGAAAACTGGAACAGTAGGAACATTTATCAATGCACTTCTCTCATACAGTATTGTTTGACTTAATTTGAGTTTCACTCATTGGAATGCAAATACTGATTTGAAAAGTTGCATCAAGAGTGATTAATAATTAAGGCAATTACATCCTCTGGTGCTATTGCGAGGATGCATCTCACTTTTGTTTCAGTTCTTATTAACATGATGAAGCCACCTTATGCATGCCTGTGCCTCTATACAAAACCTGGGAAAAGCTTTAGTTTTGTTATATTTGTTTTCATGGAGCAGCATTTGGGGTTGCTTTACTCTTCATTGGCTTGATGCTAACCACTCTTTCCTTTCCTTCAGATAGCTGGTTCAGTAACAGCCGCATTCAATTGTCAAGGTCCCTTAGACACACCAATTTTTGTGGGGAGCGCAGTTTCTAGAAAAATAGCTCATTTGGCCAATGAACTTCCTGTATCAATTGCATATGAGACAGTGATTAAGAATAAAGAGGCTGGTGCTGTTGCTGCAATGGATTGTGTTCCATTCTCATACATCTCAGCCAATTTTACTTTTAACACTGACAACTGTGTAAGGGGATTAATAATAACTACAATTCAGTGCTAAGTTTCATTTTTATGCTTTTTACTTGAGAAATATTAATAATAGGACCAATCCATGTATTTTATAGGTTGCTGACTTGTATGGAATCAGAGCTAGCCTTGTTGATGGGGGTGAAATCTGTGGGGCAGGGAATGCATGGATTTGCCCAGAGGTGATTACTCATTACTCATGTGCGCGCACACACACACACACAAACATGTATTGGCATAAAAGCATTGAACAACATTAAATGCAATGATTGTACTGTTATCATTTCTCATACTTTCTTCTAGGCATCAAATTTAGAGCTCTTAGATTGAATAACTAAAGTTCGTTTATCTTGTCTTAAGTTGTTAGACATGCTCAAGATCAGTAATTCTCTCATATAGTAACTCAAGCTTTGAGTTATTATGGTATTGAATCTTGTAGTTGCACTGTCTTTTTCTTGTTACCTGATGTTTTAGGGAATTTGCTATTGTATAAAAGTGTTTGTGCCATGAATTGAATAATGCTTGCAGTCCTGGCACTGAGAACTCAATCATTGCAAATGCAGGGTGAGATCGATGATACAGCAATGGATGTAAACTTTTCGGGCAATTTAAGTTTTGATAATATCATGGATCGCTATGTCCCTGATTTCCTTCAAGTGATGCCCCTTCGGTTAGGTGTTTTGAATGGGGAAACAAAGCTTTCTGGGTCTTTATTGAAACCGTACGATCTCTTTACGTATTTTATATTTGCTAGATATCTTCTGTTCACATATCCAGTCAGATTTTGCTAAGATGTAAACTGATAGACCCTTGTGGTTGTAGACGGTTTGATATCAAATGGAATGCACCTAAAGCTCAAGGATCACTCACTGATGCTCGTGGAGATATCATACTTACACATGATTACATAACTGTCAATTCCTCATCAATAGCTTTTGAATTGTATTCAAAAGTTTTGACATCTTATCCAGACAAATACTGGTTGATTCCCAGAGATTATTATGAGAAGACTGCCCTGCCTATTGTTGTTGAGGGACTGGAATTAGATTTACGAATGCGCAATTTTGAATTTTTCAGTTCAGTCTCTTCTTATGCTTTTGACTCACCTAGGCCGGTGCATCTGAAAGCAACCGGAAGGATTAAGTTTCGAGGAAAAGTTGTTAACAGTTTGAGTGCTACTGATGAGCAAGTCTTGCATTCCGATATGAAGTCAGAATATGCTGTAATTAAGGATAACAATGGTTCACATATTCTTTCTGGTGATGTTTCAATTTCGGGTCTCAAGCTCAATCAGTTAATGCTGGCACCTCAGTTAGCTGGAGTGTTGAGCATGACAAATGAGGGTTTGAAGGTTTGCTCCAATATCTTTTATATTTTATTTCTTAGACATTTTCTTCATTGATTGATGCACACAGTTAGATTACATTTAAAGCTGTTAGTTCATTATTAATCTAGGTGGAATTTCCTGTTCTGCCATGTATAAAATGGTTGCACGAGTATCTTTGTTAAAGCTAGAAAGATTCTGATACTGTAAAGATCTATAGTAGTTTTACCTTCATACAGTGATACAGGTTTCTGGTTTCAAATGACTACTGAACATGTGATATCTCTGAAAGAAAATTCATTTTGCAAAATTGAGGTTTGAGTCCACAGAGGCTAAATCCCACAGAAGTTCAATTTCTGATGACTGTCTATGCTGCAGTTGGATGCCACAGGTAGGCCAGACGAAAGTCTTGCAGTGGAGATCATAGGGCCTTTTCAGCCACTTTCTGAAGAAAATATTATTGGGAAATTGTTCTCTTTTTCCCTCCAGAAGGGGCACCTGAAAGCTAATGTGTGCTACCAACCTCTGCATTCAGCTAATCTGGAGGTACTCTCTATTTTTAAGTATCTAGGACAGTTATTTCGGACTCTAAATGAATAATAGACATTTCTGCTCCATTAATGCAACCAGATACGGAATCTGCCTTTGGATGAGCTAGAGCTTGCTTCTTTGAGAGGAACAATTCAAAGGGTAAAAGTTATTTACTGTGGAATATCTTATCTTTATATAAGAACAAGAAAATCCTAAATTCCTAATTGATTGATTTGAATTCTTGATAAACTGGTCTGCGTTATATACTTATTTAGAGATATAGTGATTTCCTGGCCTCCTGGGTGTTGAATGAATTAAACATAGTCTACAAGCTGACCTCTTTTAGTATGTGGCATGCGGTTTAAAAATGCTTTAAAAAGATTATGTTAAGTGTCATGGCTATAATATTTGATACCAACTCAATGCAGCTGCTGTAACCAGAGCATAGTTCCTTTCATCAATACAAGCATTTTTCAGGAATTTCTGGGAAGTAGCCACCAAGAAATTGAGAACAAGACTGAGAACTTGATTACAAAACCCTCTATGAATTAATTACAAGTTCCATTGTTAGTTTCAGTCCTGATCTGGGCAAAATGTCGATCATCTTCTGCCTTCTGGTGAATAGCACCTATCCAGCTATTCTTCTACAATATATCTGTCCAAATTAATGGCATTGGGAATTAATTATAGATTCCATTGTTAGTTTCACTCCTTAATCCTTATCTGGGCAAAATGTAGATCATCTTCTAATGAACAGCACCTGTTCAGCTATTCTTCTACAATATATTTGTCCAAATTAATGGCATTGGCCATGAACAACAAATATTCTTCTGAAATTTTATCCATCAACATGGATGGTGTGGGTCATGGACCCCTTATTTGCTTGGAATCCTTGGATATTCATTTTAAGCAAATATATGATGACATTTTCTTGCTAAGTTATGCTGTTTTAACTTCTCTTTTCATGTGGAGAGCTATGAGGATTGCAGTGTGTACTTTGCTCCTTTTCCTTGTCATCTCCTCTCCAAGCCATTTGATAATTGTCAATACATTCAATGCAGTTCCTGATCTATAATGTTCATTTCCTGTATTTTATGTCATAAGAGTAGAACTTTATCCTTCTTTTAGGCAGAAGTTCAACTTAACTTTCAAAAACGAAGAGGTCATGGTTTGCTGTCAGTTCTGCGGCCAAAGTTCAGTGGCATGTTGGGTGAAGCTCTTGATGTGGCCGCTAGATGGAGCGGGGATGTAGTAAGTATATGAACAATTCTTCTGAAAATTTCTTTTTTTCTTTTTTACTTGAATAAACAAGAATCATAATTTTTCACAAAGTGAGTTCCCAGGAGAAAATTCTGTTTTGTTTTTCAGTTAAAAAACTGGAAAATACATTCTGAAAGAGAATTCAGTTTTTCTTTAATTAACAGAATTCTGAATTTACTTGTGTATACTTTCTCAATTTTTGTTTTCCATAATAAAAAGTATTGGCACTTCATATTGATAAACCTTGACACTGAATCCAAGCTTTTTAATTAAAAATTATTTATGCTTTTTTTATGCTTATATTTCCAGATCTTTTTTTAGTCAAGCTAAGAGGAAAATGGAAGATTTGAATGAGCATTTGCCTGTTTGCAAATAATTTTGTATTGCCTAGCTGTAGTGTCTTTTCTTTCATTTGACATGTTAATAACTTATTAATCTGCCCTAAAAGGAACGCTTGCTTAATACTTCTAGTAATTTCCTTACAGTTAACCCACTAATAGAATGCTTGCTTAATACTTCTGTTTGAAATCCCAAAACTCAAAAGATGTTTACATTTCATTATCCATCAAAGACTAATCAAAGAAAAAATAGGTGATAAAAATGAACTCTCACAATCATCAAATTTGGTTTTTCATTTATCATTATTGGTAAAGGTTTTATAATGCATTCTTGTTAATATCAACAACTCTCTTAGCTTTCTTTAACATTTAAATCAATTAATGCTTGATATTGATCTGGTTCTTTTTTATTAGTGGAGAGGATTGACAATTTCGTCATGCATGAATGGATCACATCTTTGGTATATTGTGTCATGAACTCATGATACCGGGGAATATGGACATTCTTTTTAAAAATAAATAAATAAATAAATAAATTCCATTACGAGTTATATATTCTCTTTTATGAAATCCAATGATATGATTGCCTATTGCCACTTGTGCAGATTACAATTGAGAAAACTATTTTAGAGCAGAGCAACAGCAAATATGAGCTTCAGGGTGAATATGTCTTGCCTGGCTCCCGAGATCGGAACTCATCTGAAAAGGAAGGAGGTAGTTTGTTTCATAGAGCAATGACTGGACATCTGGGCAGTGTGATATCTTCCATGGGTAGATGGAGGATGAGACTTGAGGTTCCAAAAGCAGAGATTGCTGAGATGCTTCCACTTGCACGGCTTCTCTCTCGAAGTCCAGACCCTGCCGTTCAATCTAGATCAAAGGTTAGCAGTTTTCTTGTTTGTGCTTGCTATCAGCTTGTGCCTATATATACCCATGGAATCATATTTACCTCTGCATGGTCTAGATGATGTGCTGTAATTGCTAGCACATGCATGCTTGTGTGAATGGGGTCAAAGACAGAATTAGGACTGCTTCGCCAATAATTGACAATAATAGGAACGTTTTGAAAGCTGGACAAAAATGGGAAAAGCTCATTTGGGACATGCGTTTGAGGTCAGAAACGCATGTCCCATTTGCGTTTTGTTTTTTTATTTTTTATTTCGTAATACTGAATCCAAACGCAAGTGTTACTTGCGTCTGGAGTATTTTATACTCCTACCACTTGCGTTTAGTGTATTCTAGTACATACGAGAATACGCACGGAGATGCGTCTTACCTCGCCAGCAGCGGTGACTCTCCGGCGTATTCAGACACAAAAATTGCTTGTAACTGCAGAGAGTCGCCGCTGCGGGCGAGGTAAGACGCATGTGGGAGATGCGTTTCTCGTATTATACAAGAAACGCATCTCCCACGTGCGTATTCTCGTATGTAATGGAATACACTAAACGCAAGTAGTACTTGCGTGTGGAGTATAAAATACTCCAGACGCAAGTAACACTTGCGCGTTTGGATTCAGTATTACGAAAAAAATAAAAATTAAAAAAATAAAAAATAAAAATAAAAACAGAACACAAATGGGCCATGCGTTTCTGACCTCAAACGCATGTCCCAAATGAGTTTTTCCCATTCTTGTCCAGCTTTCAAAACGTTCCTATTATTATCAATTATTGGCGAAGCAGTCCTATTTCTGTCTTTGACCCTGTGTGAATGTGCCTCTACCCCCCAAATGAGGCTTGTCTATTTCTCCCGTTTTAACAATTAAAGTGAAGAAAAAGGGTTGGTTGGAGCAAGATTTACGGATGCATAAACCTTTATAAATTTATGTTGGGGAGCAATGTATTTACTTTCTGTAGCTAAATCATGCATGCATTTCATTTGTAATTTGCAGGATCTTTTTATCCAAAGTTTGCAATCAGTGGGACTATATGCAGAAAGCCTTCAAAAGCTGCTTGAGGTACTTACAAGTAAAGTCTTCTTTTTCGGTGTACATGATTAATCTGTCATCTATGCATGTGAGCTGTTGAAAAATCTGCAATCTAT
Organism: Ipomoea trifida; assembly: GCA_003576665.1. Lineage (NCBI taxonomy): Eukaryota > Viridiplantae > Streptophyta > Magnoliopsida > Solanales > Convolvulaceae > Ipomoea > Ipomoea trifida. Next base: position 18,331,731 of record CP025644.1, on the reverse strand, counting down.
TTGGTACTGAAGGAAATGATTTACATTCCAACCTGACATGCTTGATGATTCGCAACTCAGGAAATTCGTGTTCTTTTTACCCCCTTGGATGAAGTTGTCCTTGAGGACTTCAATCTTCCAGGTTTGGCTGAACTTAAGGGTTGTTGGCGTGGGTCTTTGGATGCAAGCGGAGGAGGCAATGGAGACACAATGGTACCTTAAACTTGATTACAGAGCAAAGTATCCTTTGTTTTATACCCTTCAATCTATAGGATCAGTTCAAAAGTTCTTGAGAATCCAATGATGGTTTGTTGTTGTAGCCTCATATTAGTAATTGAAAGTTTGCTTGTTGAGCATCTGGGTGTTTATGTAGGCCAAAATAATTTGGGTGCCTAATGATTATATTGTTTGCTGCTGTTTTATCTTGATATTCACAACATTATTCAATAAATTTCTTTGCAGTAATCTTCTGAATGCTTGTTTACTTATTCCTAATAAATTGATTTTGTAATTGCCAAAAAGTTGATTGTGAATGTTCTCCCTGTGTGAAAAATGCATAGAGCATGTTGTTGGTCTTTTGATTCCTTTGGCATCTATCAAAAGTCATGTGCTTTTTACTTAAAAAATGAAATGAGTTTAGTTTCCAATGCAAGCTCAATCCATCAAATTGATTTATGCTAAATTGGTGTTAGGTTCCAAATTCAGTATTTTTCACTTGAATCTCAGTACTGGAATTTTTTAATGACTCTATTTTAGGCTTTTCTTGACAAATTAAAGCATCCATATGATTAAGGAAAATATCACCAATTAATTGTTTGGTGACATTACAGGCAGAGTTTGACTTTCATGGCGAAGAATGGGAGTGGGGGACCTATAAGACCCAGCGTGTTCTAGCAGCTGGTGCATACAGCAATAATGATGGTTTGCGGCTAGAGAGAATCCTTATACAGAGGGATAATGCCACAATACATGCAGATGGGACTTTGCTGGCGCCAAAGACCAATTTGCATTTTGCTGTTCTGAACTTTCCTGTTAGTTTGGTTCCTACATTGGTTCAGGTCATTGAAACTACAGCCACTGAAGCTGTTCATTCTCTGCGACAGTTTTTAGCACCAATAAAGGGCATACTGCACATGGAAGGGGATCTGAGGGGCAGTCTTGCTAAACCAGAATGTGATGTGCAAGTAAGGCTTCTTGATGGCACCATTGGTGGAATTGATCTTGGGCGAGCTGAAGTTGTTGCTTCCTTAACTCCTACATGTCGTTTCCTGTTCAATGCTAAATTTGAACCAACCATTCAAAATGGTCATGTCCACATTCAAGGAAGTATTCCTGTAACCTTTGTTCAGAATAATGTTTTGGAAGAAGATAATACAGAATCAGATAAAAATGAAGTGATGTGGAAGCGTAGTTGGGGCACAGGTAGGAGTAAAGGACCTACAGATGAAGGTAGTGATAGAAGAGGGCCTAGGGAGAGAAATGAAGAAGGTTGGGATATTCAGATGACAGAGAACCTCAAAGATTTGAGCTGGAATGTACTGGATACAGGAGAAGTAAGGATAGATGCTGATATCAAAGATGCTGGCATGATGTTGTTGACTGCATTATCTCCTTATGCCAACTGGTTACAAGGCAGTGCTGAAGTTATGCTTCAGGTAATTCAAAATTATTGTATCTTAAAGTCTTAGATTATGCAGAGATGTTGAATCACAGTTGATAATAAAGGTCATGCATGGGTTGATTTGAATTCTCAAAAAATTGTTCCCAATTCATGAGATTTCTTTTTCTAAGCCATGCATCTTTTTTTCCCCCTTCTTTTGGTATCTATATACGTGCCGTCTGTAAATTTTATAGGTACGTGGAACAGTTGAACAACCAGTACTCGATGGATCTGCATCTTTTCACAGGGCAACTATATCTTCACCTGTACTTCGAAAACCTCTTACCAACTTTGGTGGTTCTGTTCTCGTGAACGCAAATAGACTGCGCATCAGTTCAATGGAGGGCAGGGTAAACAGAAAAGGGAAACTGTCTGTGAAGGGTAATTTGCCGCTCAGAACAGGTGAAGCATCTGCTAGCGATAAAATTGACCTAAAATGTGAAGTCTTGGAAGTACGGGCAAAGAATATCTTTAGGTATTTTACTAAGCCTTTATCATGTAATCTCATTTTGTGCTGTGGAAATTCTGTGTTAGTTCTGATCTTTGGTAGGTATCCGCCCTTCCAACCCAGTTTTCTGGTTTCAATGGCAGTGATTGATATGAAGCATGTATATGGACATTTCTTGAGATCATTCTTACATTTTTCCAGTTCATCAGTTCATCCTGTATTCATTAACATACATGTCTTTTCTTACTCCTTTTCACTTTACTTTTTATTCTAGGGAAAAATGCAATTTTAGTTCCTCAATTGTTCCTTGCTAGTTGTTTTACTCCCTAACTTTTTATTGTTACAATATACACCCCTAACTTTTCAAAAAAGTTGCATTTTTAACCCCTGGAGCAACAAAACTATTAAACTCTATTAAAATTTCACTTAGTACATGTGTATTTTAGTACTTTTTAATATTTCTTCTTTAATTATAATCTTGTTTAGTCTCGATATTTCATTTGTAAAATAAATAACATGATTTTAACTGGGCTGTGTAGGGAAATAGGGAAGATGTGCCACAAATGAAAAGGAAAATTTTAGGAAAGAAGGCTGTTAATTTTCTATTTTACAGATTAAATATAAAAACTGACAATGTTATAAAGAACAAAAAAAAAAAAAAAATAATCATGTATTAAGTAAAATTTTAATAGAGTTTAATAGTTTTGTTGCTTCAGGGGTTAGAAATGCAACTTTTTTGAAGAGTTAGGGGTGTATATTGCAACGGTAAAAAGTTAAGGACTAAAAGCTCTAGCCAAGGAGCAATTGAGGGACTAAAATTGCATATTCCCCTTGATTCTATTGGTTCTCTTATTTATTATTCATAAACATACATGTATTTGCGTACTCCTTTTTACTATACTTTTTATTCTATTGGGTCTCTTATTTATTACCTTTTGAAATGATTTGTCTGCCATTCATAGTTTTCTTTTCTTGAAATGGTTTCCATTGTTATAGTGGCCAGGTTGATACTCAAATGCAAATAAGGGGCTCTGTATTGCAACCAAACATTTCTGGAAAGATTAAATTGAGTCATGGTGAAGCATACCTACCCCATGACAAGGGCAGTGGAACTACTCCTTTTAATAGAGGCACAACAGATCACAGGACACCTCCTCCTGATGGTTTCGATCATTTGGTTGTCTCAAAGTATGTTTCACACTTTCTCAATCTAAAGCCTGCTGCCTCCAACATTCAGTTTCATCAATCATCAGGTAATGAAGCATCTGACCCTTGCTTTTACACATTGATAATAAATGCTTGAATTGAGGATGCCTGGACATGGGTGATGAGGTTGTGGAAGCATTCACCCTATTTTTCCATTTCTGCACACTGCTTGTGCTTGGTGATTAGAACTTAGAAGTTGATTTTGGTTTGCGAGAAGGTCAGTGTTAATATTACCACAATTATGATAACCAAGAGTATTGTAACTTGCACCAATTTGGGCATGACCTTATTTGATCCAGTTACAAGTTTTCCAGTTTATTTCATGTACTTATGCAAATACTGCTCATTTTCTGTATTTTTTTTCTTGGTAAAGCTTTTCTTAATATGTGAAATTTTACAAATCAAATGGATGCTTGCTATATATAAGGGATATCACATGTATTGTGTTTCAAACTCTTTACCAAATGTTCTTTTGGCTGCTTTAGGGAGACATGTCTCATGTTCTTGATTGTTGTTACTTGTGTTCAATGATTAAAACTTGTATTTTATATTTACTATTTTACTTACAGGTAAACATGCTGAAGCTGATAAGGAAATGGTGCAAATAGACAGCAATCCTAAATTTGATATCCGCCTCTCGGAGTTGAAGCTTGTTCTGGGACCAGAGCTGAGGATACTTTATCCTTTAATCCTCAATTTTGCTGTCAGTGGAGAGCTCGAGTTAAATGGCATTGCTCATCCAAAATGGATAAAACCTAGAGGCATTCTGACCTTTGAAAATGGCAACGTCAATCTTGTTGCCACTCAGGTTAATCTTTTTTAAGTGTTATTATTGGTGCTGTTGCTTTCCATAACAATAAAATGAAAAGTAGTTGTTTCTTTCCATGACTTAAGAGCAACCACAACATAGTTTTTGGGGTGGGTTTTCTCCTTAGGTGGAGGGGAGAGAGCATGAGGTGGAGGGTAGAGAAGGGAAGACAGAAGAAAAATGAATTTGCAGGAATTGGGTTTATGTGGGGCCCGCAGAGATGAAAAAAAAAAAAAAAAAACCTGGCTGGTGCGCATTGGGCGCACCAGTAGCGCCCAGTGGGTGTGTTTCACGCCTTTTGTTGTTGTTGTTTTTTTTTTCTTTTCTTTTTTTTTTCTTTTCTTTTTTTCTCTCTCTCTCTCTCTTTCATTTTTTAACCCTTTTCCTCTTTCCCATTTGGCAAGAAAACCTAACAAAATTTCTACACTATTGAGGATGCTCTAATTCAGAGTCTGCAAGCTTTTCCTTCTTTTTGAGTGTTCATTTTTATGATCCATTTTTATAGATGTACTCCACTTTGTTTTCTCTTCTTTCTCATACACTTGGGTTTTAAATTTTAGAGAAAATATGTGATTTGGACAAACTATTGTTGTTTCTCTTGTAATTAGCACTAATGAATGAATTGAAATAGATTTAACGGAATAATAAGGAAAATAGAACTTATAACTGGAATTAGTGCATAATGTTCTTAACAATTTCGATATCTTATCTAATTTTAACCTATTATATCTGCTTTAATTCTGATTGTTCTGCACTTGTTATCTCAAGTAGCTCCTTTTGTCTCAAGTAAAAAAATACGGAAAGCAAATGGTAAATCCGAATTCGTACTATTTGAGGCTGAAAGGAAATTTAAGTGAGAATTAATTGGAGGGAATTATAATTAGTAGTCAAATGAATACATTTCGGTTTTGGGGATTTTTGAAACCAAGACTATATTTAATAGTGTAACCAATGGCTTCATTTTTGTCATTTTGATCCAAATGGGCTGCAGCGGACAAAAGAAAAGAAAAATAAATATTGAGTGTAGAAACCATTGCTGTTTAACTTCAAGCTTTTGTATAAAGTATAAAATGCATGATACTGAATATGACATTTGATCTCTGTTTATTCATTTTTCTTAATTTAGGCAAGGCTTAAGCGTGATCATCTAAACATAGCGAAATTTGAGCCTGAGAATGGACTGGATCCAATGATGGACTTAGCTCTGGTTGGTTCAGAGTGGCAATTCAGAATTCAAAGTAGAGCCAGCAAATGGCAGGACAAAATAGTTGTGACATCAACACGCTCTGTGGAGCAAGATGTCCTGTCACCGTATGAGGTATTTTTTTAAGCTGCTTTTGCTTGTTCTTTTGATTCTAAATCTTCCACGAAGGTAGTCCCAACTTAGAACTTACTATTCGATTAACTTCAACAACTGAAGAAAATTACACGAGCAAAATTATTAGATGGTTTTTTTTACTGCTGTTGACTGTTGCAAAAGGGGCTAGGAGAAAGTCCCAAGATCATGGTTCCCTAGTGGACAGGAAGAAGGATTCTCATTGCTTTCTCATAATGCACACAAAAGGATTTTACATGTTATCAAAATAGTAATGGCATATTTTCTTCAAGTTAACATGAAATTTCTCTCTTCTGTAAATTATGCACTATTGATTAATCTCACATACAATCGCATATTTTTATGTCTCAACAGTTCAAATTTATATCAATATAGAAACTAGGTTTAAAAAAAAGTAATTATGCATTGTTGAACAGGCTGCAAGAGTTTTCGAGAGTCAGTTAGCTGAATCCATCTTAGAAGGTGATGGGCAGCTAGCTTTTAAGAAGCTTGCAACTGCAACACTGGAGACACTGATGCCTAGAATTGAAGGGAAGGGTGAATTTGGACATGCTAGATGGAGGCTTGTTTATGCACCTCAGATTCCAAGCTTGCTGTCCGTTGATCCCACTGTTGATCCCCTTAAATCTCTAGCCAGCAATATTTCATTCGGCACTGAAGTCGAAGTACAACTGGGGAAGCGCCTTCAGGTGCATGATTTTCTTAATCTTTCCACTTCAAATATTTCATTTTCTTCAAGTATGTATACCAGAGAATATTCCTACAACGCTCATATATACCCCCTTTATGCCCACTAGTATCAAAATCCTTGCAGACAGAAGATATAGAAACCGTCCAGAAAAAGAAAATAGATTTCCCATAGTGAAACCCAGCTTATGTATTAAGTGCTCATGACTCATCCACAAAATTAAACTGATCCACTCACTTGTTATACATTTCACATTCCTTTTTCATTTATAGTTATGAAGTGGTTGCTTGTCATAAAAAATTCTTCACGTGGGAAAATAAGGATGAAATTTTAGGAAATTGGACTGAGATGTTTTGTGCAATGAACATGTAATTACATTACCGGCATGAATGATTTAGTTTGGTGATCCTTTAATTTAACGAATTGAAAACCTTGCAGGCATCGGTGGTTAGACAGATGAAGGATTCGGAAATGGCAATGCAGTGGACTTTGATCTACCAACTCACAAGCCGTCTGCGGCTACTGCTGCAATCTGCTCCCTACAAGCGTCTGCTTTTCGAGTATTCAACTACATCACAAGACTAGCGTAGCCAGCTAGAGTTTTGCAACGTGGTCATCACAATTATGCTTTATGAGGGTAAGTAGTTTCTGTAGAAAGTTTAAACTGTAAAGAAAGAGAAAATAGATGAAATTGTTATTCTCTTTTCATTCATTTCAAGATTAAATGAAATGGGCAGTCATAGACAGTGTAGATGATGTAAATCAAGTGTAAATAGCTAGCATAATTTTTTTTGCTCCTTTAAATGAATGAGCAGAGCATTTTAATAGTTCTCCCTTAAAACTGTCTGCGTGTGTTCAATTACAGGATATTCCTGACCCATGAATGTAATCTGGGTGTTTTTAACTGAAATGGTCAAGTTTCCAAAAATAGTGACAATAATAGGAAGCTTTTAAAGCTTGTACAAAATTAGAAAAAATTCATTTGGGACTTGAGTTTCTTGTCAGGAATGTAAGTCTCAAATTAGTTTCTTAAAATTTATGAAAACATGTTTTTTTAGATGGCTAACATGAAACACTAGGGGCGCTTGCGTTTCTTGCAATATACTCTTGTCCGTAAAGATACGAACGAGACATGCATGTGGCACTTGCGTTTCTCGTATACTATGAGAAACGCAAGTGCCACTTGCGTTTCTCTTTCGCCGGCTCTAGTCAGAAGAGACACACTCACTCAAGTGGCACTTGTGTCTTTCCTTACCATTAGATTTTTTTTTTTTTTTTTTTTGTTTTTTTTTTTTGTTTACGGATTAGAGACCCACTTTTCTTATATTTGAAAAAAGGCAAAAACTTGTGTGAGACCGTCTCACCATGAGACGGTCGGGTCGGGTCAAGATGCAAATGTAAAGTATTACATTTTTTCCACAAAAGTATTATATTTGCCCTTATAAGTGAGGGGCACTTGTCAACATTACTTATTATGAAAAATGTATTACTTTTTCTCTAATAAGTAACAAAAATTGTATTCTTGATTAGTGTTATATTTGAACATATAAGTATGATATTTGCACATATAAGTGTGACATTTGTATGGTGCCTTGACCCGACCCGTCTCACGAATAAGGATCCGTGAGACGGTCTCACACAAGTGTGACCACGAAGTCATCTATTTTGAAGAACTCTAATTGGATAAGCATTCATATATCTCTTTGTTAATATATTTGAAGCCATCGGATTCTGAGAAGAAAAATAGGAATTATTCCAAGAAGCAGTTGTGCTATGCTTATAGATACTTGGCGTAATATATTTGCCTTCCCTTGTACTGTTTTCTCCTCTCCAATTAATAAATACGGCGTAAGTTTATTTTCAGTCCGATTTGATCGATTTAAAAAGTTTGGACTAAAAACGTTCAATCCGATTTGATCGATTTAAAAAGCTTAGGACTAAAAAGGTTCTGATCTAATTAAGAATACAAAAATTAAATGTTACAATTTATTTGTATGAAAAAGCAACAATTCAAAATATAGTAGATAAATTTTTACAACTTTCAAAATGAATGTTTAATGATATAAAAAACATGTCGTTGAAGAATACTTAGAGAAAAGATAAACAGTTGTTGAGGTGCAACCCCTACTACAAAGAAGTCTGATGTGCAACGAAAGCTTGGTTGACAACACTACTCAGCAGCAACTTGCAAACACCCATGTTGTTGTTAACGTAGTTAATATGTTATATGTATTTAATTTATTTAAAGCAAATATACTGTTAACTATAGGTACTATATATGTCAACTTCAAACGTATAATTTTTGGACTAGGGTCCACAATGCAAGAAGGACCCTAGTTTACGGTATAACGAGCCCCAGCAAGCAAACCAAATCAAACCCAAACCCAAACCCATCAAAGACAATTGTTATACCCTGAACCAGGATTCACCTTGTCAATCATTATTCCATGGTCCATACATTTGTGTGAACCATAAATAAAAGTACATTTTTAATATACTAAAAATACATTATTTGTATACATAATGTACATTATTTAAAAGTACATGATTTTTTATATATTATCAAATAATGTACATTCAGTACACAAATAATGCATTTTTAGTATATTAAAAATGTATGTTGCATTCATGGTTTACAGAACTATATGAACCACAGTCCACACAATAATTTGCCCCACTCACATCGTGAATCCTAGTCCACAATGACATTCAAATTATTTGTTCCACTGCACAATGACATTCAAATTATTTGTTTGCATTTAATATATTATTATGTTGATGTAGTTAACAAATTATGTCTGTAAATAGATATAATATGTTAACTGCAAACACAGTATAATTTGCCCAGCCAAAGAGCTCCATCCATCTGTTCTTACATTTAGAAATAAGCATGCTGCCCTAACAAGATCATGAACTACATTATACATTGAACACTTATCGAAAGAGACGTTAACATTAAATACTTGTTGCAAGATCTTTAATATTATCAAAGTAAACACCTGAAGGAGCGCAAACTGACAACGAACATAGTTCCTGGATAACCTGTTCTAAAACTCCAGCCAATGCCATGCAATAAAGTATTCCCTCTTTTGAGACCCCATCTGCTTTGCTAACATTGCCAACTTGAAACCATTTACATGATTTAATTCCTTATTTTTAACATTTCAGACAACCATCTGTTGCAAAAATAACATTCAAATTTTGTATCTGTAGTTGACATATTCTATATATGCAATTGATAATTTTTGTACTTGAAACTATTATATTATGTGTCAGCAATTAAGTTATTTGTTTACATGCATGGTTGAAAAAATCAACACCCAAGCGTCTGCGTATTATTTATTTTTATTTTTTTAATTTTTTAAGACTTAATAATTAAAAACTATTTAATACTTTAATAGTTAATATTAACATAAAAATATTAAAAAAAAAAACATAAAAATATCTAGAATTTGAACAATTTAGGGGTTTTTTTTTAAAAACAATTTAGGGTTATTTACCTCAAAACAATATCGTTTTAAATGAATTAACTCATTAAAAAAAACAATAGCTAATCAGTGCCAAGTGCCACAGAGGCCTAGGAAGTCAGCGTGTAAGCAGCCGGCCAAGGCGAAATTCTATTCGTACATACTTTCTCACAAAGAGTCAATTCTAAGACCTCTCATTTGAGAAACCACAGCTATGCCACTCGACCAAAAGGCCTTTGGCCAAGCTCAACAAAACTAAACACACGCATATATCATATATTTGACTTGAAGAAATTCTTGTATGCATACAAAGTAAGTTCAAGTCTTACTGAGAGATTCTGAAGACCACAAATCCAGTAAGAATACCCACACAAGTCTAGTTGCATAGTGATTTTTGAGGCCTCTGGAACAAATTTTGGACAGCACCATTAGCATACATGATCCATAATCAATCACAAAAACGACTGGTGACTAGCGAGGCAGTAAAAAACTTCTAATTGAATAAGCATTAAGCAAGGAATCTCCCTAGGAACAAGCAAAGAGATGTATCATGTATAGCTATATATACAAGATCATATTGATGATGCACTTTGCTCCATCAAAACCTCAAACTACCCTTACTCTATTCAATTTAAATATCTGAGCCAGATAGACGAAAAAATAATACCTCCCCGAATGGTCTTCACATCCAAGATATTCCACCATTGCAAGAGTTGCTGCTTTCGTTCTCGTGCATCACTCAGATATACAATAGCAGGAGCCAAGGAAAAAGGAATATATCATAAATCGCTTGAGCCAAAGTTACATTTGGCAAGTGTAGTTTCCTTTGTTGACTCCATCTCCGGCATCAACATTTAATTTGTTCCAAGCGACACTGAGATCTCTTATTCACCAAAATCTCCAAGGATCCTTGTATGGAGGAACATAGCTTTCTGTAGGAGGGAGAAGGCGGAAAGAAGCGACGCTCTTTTCTAAGAACGGTCCCATCTGCAGCAAACAGTGTCATGTCAAATTTGGGTGGGACGGCAAACAAATCTTTCCATTTTCTATTTCCCCAGTTTATAGAATGATAGCTCTTGCAAGATTTTAATAGTCATGAGGAACTGAGCATTGTTATTATTTAAGTACTAATAGTCATGAATATCTTAGTAGTCTAGTGTCTTGCATAATGCAAATTTTAGGGAAAGGAGATATCCACAACCCTAAATGATGTATTTGAAACTTTATAAATTTAGGATCCCAAAGTCCAGTGTAGAAATTTGAGTATCTAGTTCTTACTATTTTTTTTTTTTTTTTTGTTAAACCACGAGGTGTCCTAAGTAGGCCTTAACTGTGGGAGGTACTTTTAAACCCGTACCATACTCAGACTAATTCTTGTTCGCACTAGGCTAGCCGCTAGCCCAATTAAGGGGCAAAGTGCTGGCCATATTGGTTTTTCTGTACGAGAGAGGTTTTGAACTCCCGACCTCTTTTAAGAGATAATAGTGCATGACCACTCACGCCAACCAAGCTGGTTAATTTAGTTCCTACTAATTGTTTTTTTTTTTTTGGGTTTGCCCAAAGGTATCCCTCCAGCCGACAGCCAAAATACTAACCCTCGTCCCAACGATTGGCACACTAATTAAGTGGTAGGGGACTGGCCAAATGGTTTGCTCCATTCACATGGGTAGGATCGAACTCCCATGCCAACCTCATGCTTAAGGGACAAGGTGCTGAACCACCAGGCCGACCATATTGGTTAGTTCCTACTAATTGTTAATGTACAGAGAATGCGCATTTACTTGAGAATGGATTTGTAATCTAAATTCAAGATATAAAAACAAGAAAAGGAAGTTCCATTGGGAAGTTGAGGTTATTAAAGGGCTTAATTTAGAAAGCATGATCCCACAACCCACATTTAAGCTACTTGACTCGGAGAACACAGTACTTACTTGGTTCCATTGCTTGCTAATTGCTGATGCACTAAGAGTATACATGTAACCTGAAATGCAGAATACTTTATTAAAAAGCTAAACCAGAAAATATAGATTATTTCTTCATTCGGATGGAGTGAGGACAACTTCTGTAATTCCAATTTTTTTATTGCCACCTAGTGGGTTAGGATCTGATACCATCAGCTTAAAATTTGTTATGCATGAGAAAAATACCCTACAGTTAAATCTCACCAACCAATGTTTTCCAGTAATAAGCATATCGTTTTGAACTAATAATAGTTTCCTCCAAAGCTTGGCCTATGCCAAAAGATGTTTTAGAAGATTCTTTATCCAGACATACATGATTATCATTCTTCTAGTCTGTATTATTGGTACTTAATAATGGCGAAACAATTAACTTAAGCTGGGAATTCAAATATGAGAACAGTATTCACATCTTTGCTAGCTTGGAATAGGAAAATGGACAGAACTACTTAGCTTCGGCACTTCGAATAAAATGGACAGAACTACTTAGCTTCGGCACTTCGAATAATGACGAGTCATATGCAATTTTTTTAGCTCAGATTTTATAATTGAAAATCCCCTTTTTGTGTTCATCCATGCAAACAGTGGGGTTGTTTTCTAATATGAAATTACTTTTAAACCCAAATGTGAAATTCCTGAAGACGAAAACAAACAATTTTTTAAATCCTAACTTAGAAGGCAACTTCTTAAAATGTTTAAAGATACAAGGGAATAGCATATCCTCAACTGTTATTTAAATACTATACCAATAAGAGAACAAGTATGCTTGACTAAATCAAGACATCGAGATTGAAGTGAATGATGCTATGGAAAAATGTGTCAACTAGGGCCTTACCATCTCGTTCAGCCGTTGAAGCAACATAGTGGCGGAAAAGATTCGACTCTAGAGCCTGGAATCATTCAATATTAAGTACACCAATAATTGGACATTACTGATCATTTTGTCTCATCTTGTTTTAAATCAAGAAGGAAACTCACCGTTTTGGTTGGTGATTTGCGAACAAGGTACTCAAAATACCAATATGGATCACCATCAATCTGGTAGAAGACAGGTCCCATAAGCAGATATCAATTAAAATATTAACCTAAACTCCTAAAGTAGCAATTTGATGCACATTTCCAAGAACAGGAAAAAAGAAAAGAACTCACTTGGGAAGAATGTGCATCAAGAAGTGAACTTTCAGCCAACCGTTGACTTGAGGTTACCCGCTGTAGAAGATTACATAAAATATTATTTCAAAATATATTCAAAGAGATTGACCAAACTCTGAAAAGTAAATTCTTTCAGGGAAAGACAAAATTATGCATTAAGCATAAACAAAAATTTATGGACAAACCAAGTGTCTATTAGTGTACACAATTAAAATACAAAATAGTGTGTATAACTAACTCACAAACTTACATGGCTATGTTGTATTGAAAATTTCAAATATATATATATATATATATATATATATATGAAGCATCCACATTACTTGAAGAGAAACGATAGTTCTCAAGACTCCCTCATTGTAATAGAACGGTTAGCACTTGATTCAGTTTTAGCAATATAAAGAAGTTGTTATGACACTTGAATTTATGCAATCTAGGTTTAAGCCAAAATATATGGAAATATAACATAGAAAATTGCTGGATCTTCAGGAGATAAATATGCGCATGATGCGCACCACATAGCATTTTTTTTTGGCCAGAAAGTGGCCACGAATCTATCTAGAGACAAAGGTTCAAATTACCAAAGCAGATTTATCGGCTAAAACAGAGTCAGCGACATCCTTAGCACTCCAGGTACTTTTCTCTGACTTTAGGAATTGTGAATTGAGTGGACCTATCTGAACCAGATAATATTCAGTTTAAGTTCTCTAAAAAAATTAAAACATGATCAAAAAGATATTCTTCAACTTTGAATTACCGTAACAGAAATAATAAGATTATCAATGATGTCAACTCTTTCAGACACAATGCGGAGCCGTGCATCCGCTGCATGATATACCAACTAATATAAGAAAGTATTGCTAGAAGACTAGCTCATATTAAATTCACCCAGAGTTACAATGTGGAAATTCTCCATCAAGAGAAAATGAAGCAGTAGCCACTGCATATGAAGGATATGGGGGAACTTACGTGACAGTGGTGCAGCCGATGAATAACGCTCTGGTTTTCTGGATTCAACCCTTCAAAGAGAAGAAACAAGTAAGGTTCCTAAAACTTAAGGATCCAGGATACAAGAAACGAGACCCTTTGCATCACACAACAAGATAATAAAACAGAATAGTATTTGCATTAAAGTAAGTGAAATGAAAAGAATGAATATAATACCAATGGTTAAGTTAAATCACATATGAAATTATGCAAATGGGAAAGTTGCTTTAATGAAAATTTCTTTGACTTAATGAAGGTTGTTTCGACTTTTAGAATGACAGAAAGTAATATTCGTATAGGTTAGCTGACAAGATGACAAGAATCAGAATTGTAAAAAAGTTGAACTTTCTTTAGCCAACAAAAAATTTTTTGCGAATCCATGGTTCAGCCATGAATTCCAATGTCAGTCTTCCCAAGTATGGTAGAAAATAGGACAGAAGGGATGATTATAAATATCAGCTTAATTCAATAGTGCTTACCATTTGAAGACAAATCCTTTGGAAGGAAGCTCTGTGGGGTACAAATAGGAATAAGAATTAATATTATCAACAAATGAGGCTATTTTCACATCTTCTTCAGCACTTGAGCCTGCAAGTATTTAGAGCATTGTCTCTAAGAAAAACTAACAATATCTAATTCAAGATGATCTCTCTGAATATGGTGTTCTAGTTCAATATTATATTCATGATAATATCCTACACTTATGGCTTACCAATGTGCAGTACGAATATAGCACTGTAATGCATTCTGAAGATGATGATAAAAAAGAAAACAGACCTGTCATGCTAATCAATAGTTGAATTTTGGAGGATCCCTGGTCAAATGTATACGGTTTCATGTATTTTATGTTAAACACCATTCAGAAAACTACACATCACTTCTATAGCTAAAGAAGCTCAGAAGAATAACCCCTAATTATACTAGTGTAAACTTCCCACAGTTCATTGAAAGAATGAAACTTTTCTATTCAATGATTCATTTTGACTTGTTCGCATGCATTTAGCTAGAGTTGCTAAAGTTGGGGAAAGAAAGAAGACATAACAGTGTAGTAAAACCTATGAAATCCAACTCCAAAGTGAGGAAAGAAAAAGGAAACATAACCCAGACCATTAGGCAAACTCTCTAAGGAATTTGCAGCCAAATTAGCCTTGAAAAGCACTATTATGTCTTGTACTGGAAAAAAGGGAATAATCAAAAGGTGTGTTTGGTTCATGGTGTTAGACACAACTCACACAAGGAATGGGAATAAAAGTCATACACATAGTTTGTTAGACAACTTTTTAAAACACAAGTATAGGATTTGATTACCCCTATAATTACAAAGCCCATTACCTAATTTAGATAAGTATCATTCATTCATTCCATTAATTCAACCTTATCCCTCCTCATTTCATCGCCTCCTCACTCATGACTCATCTCTCCTCACTTAATCGACTTCCTCACTGCATTGCCTACTCACTTCATCACCACTCTTAAAATCAATTGCCTTGATTTTTTGTTTTTGTATTTTTAAAACTTTTATTCCGATTATAGGATTTGCATAACCAAACATCAATATTGGTAATCATTCCAATTGCACCCTACTATGAAACATGCAAAACACTTTCACCAAAACTCATTCCAATTACCAAGTATTTGATTCCCATTCCCATTCCGATTCTCATGTTCGAACCAACACACCCTAACTCTCTTGTATGCTAAACCTCTCATTGTAAATATCATTTTGTCAATTTAGGATCTTTTCTTAGTCTAATCAAAATTCAACTTCTTTGGCCTATCAATTTCAAACTTCAACATCAATTCCCTTGGCACTATTTCTTAAGCATTCCTACCTTTCAATCCAGACCTTGTTATCCAATCAGAAAGCACAGAACTGTACTAAAAATGCTTAATACTTTTAAAAATTTAAACAAAAAGGAGTCCATTCTTCAACATTGAAAATGCAAAACAGATCAGTGTGTACATACTACTTAAACAAAGGAATAAAATTAGGCTCAGCAAAAGCACAACAGTGAGAAAATGAAAACGATGATAGAAGAATTATTAAATTTGCCGGCTTACTTAAAGATGGGAAAACCAGTGAAAGTGAAGATAAGCCAGTGAACACTAAATCCCTTCTTGAAACCCCATTCTGCTGAGTGGGTTCTCTGCCATTGGTCGAAAACGCCACGATTTTCTCCCATTTTCTTTTCTTTGGCGTGGCCAATGAGCTCTGGTTTCTGGAAGAAAAACAATAAAACATCAGACTATATGTGTAGAGGAGTGTATATATGCATGTATATATGCGCTCCATGGAGAGAGAGAGTACTTTAAGATGGGGAAAGAATGATTGGAAGATGTAGGGAGGGGAGGGGAGGAGAGAAGAAGTATTCTAGCAGCCATGCTTCTTCTTCCTTTTTATCTCAAACTTGTCAGTGTCTCAGAGATATAGTCGGACGGGTTTGGACTTTGGATAGACCCGCCTTCAATTTTATCATCTTTTTTTCTAAGGAGTACTCAGTTAATTACTCACACATGTACTAAAAAAAAAAAAAAAGTCAAATAAACCCTTAAATAATACTTGAAAAGTCAATTAGACCTCTTAAACATTTAAAAAGTGCAATTAAACCCTTTTAACATGTTAAATTGGAATAAAGAAGTCCAAAAATCAATAAATGACCTGCAATAACACGTCATTTACTATTCAGGGTCAAATAGGCCCTAAACATTACACCAAAAGTCAATTAGGCACTTAAACTTTTAAAAAGTACAATTAAACTCTTTAACATGTCAAATTGAGTCAATGAAGCCCAATAACCGGTAAATGACCTGCAATAACAGATCATTTAAACTCAGCCAACAAATATCGACGACGGAGGACTACCCTTCCGATCGCCATCTATCTCCAGCAGAAAGCGACCTTTCTGGTCGCCGAAAATGTTGCTTTCTCTAGAGAAGGCGACCAGAAAGGTTGCCTGTCGCCTTCCACCGAGCCATCGACGGTTGCTAGATTTTGTTGCTTGAGTTTAAATGACCTATTATTGTAGGTCATTTACTAGTTTTTGGATTTCATTGACTCAATTTGATATGTTAAAGAGTTTAATTGTACTTTTTAAAAGTTTAGGTGCCTAATTAACTTTTGGTGTAAAGTTTAAGTGCCCATTTGACCATTTTCCCTATTTTAATTGATTTAAAAAACTAAATCATAGTTTCCAACCTTTTATTTCTTTTTATTTTAATAAAATTAGGATATATAATAGTCATGACTCCGTGTCTTTGGCTATGGTGCATGAATTAGATCAACAAATTCATAGTCTTCATGATCAGCGACATGTGTTTTGGTGGCAACGTGCTAAGCAGCACTGGTTATTGTAAGGTGATTGCAATACTAAAGTCTTTCACTCTTATGCTACGGCTAGGAAATAGAGGAACGTGATTTCTAGGTTACAGGATGGTGATAATAATAATTGGATTGAAGGAATTCAGCTAGTTGACTTAGCAAAGCAGTACTATGTGGATATTTTCTCGTCGGCCAACATTGGATCAAGACTTACGTTACCTGATTTAAGTCCAAAGGTGACGGTTGCTCAAAATACAAAATTGCTTCATCAGTCTCTTACTTATGATGATGTAAAAGAAGCAATTTTTTCTATGGCCCTGGATAAATCTCCCGAACCTGATGGTTTTAACCCAGCATTCTATCAACATTTTTGGGATGATATCAGGCATAATGTGGCTAGCTTTATTCTTGATTGTTTGCACTCCTGTTCTATGCCAATGGGGATGAATGATTCCAATATTACTTTAATTCCTAAGAAGACAGTGCCGATTAGTATGAGTGACTTGAGACCGATAGCCTTGTGTAATGTCAGCTATAAGATCCTTGCCAAAATGGTTGCCAATCGCCTAAAGGATGTTCTTGAGAGTGTTATCTCTGAAACTCATAGTGCTTTCATTCC
Organism: Ipomoea trifida; assembly: GCA_003576665.1. Taxonomy (NCBI): domain Eukaryota; kingdom Viridiplantae; phylum Streptophyta; class Magnoliopsida; order Solanales; family Convolvulaceae; genus Ipomoea; species Ipomoea trifida. The sequence goes on along the minus strand of CP025644.1, from coordinate 18,314,104 downwards.
TGGACGAATGATTACAGATAATGTTCTTATTGCCTCTAAAGTCATTCATTATCTCAATCGTAAAAGAGAGGGAATAACATGTTGGTGTGCCCTCAAGCTTGATATGGCGAAGGCATATATATGATCAGATAGAATGGTGTTATCTTCGTTCTATCATGGAGAAAATGAGGTTTGAAAAAGGTTGGATTGATCTTATTATGCTTTGTGTATCAACAGTCCGCTATAATGCCATGGTTAACGGTACCTTCACAGATTACATCATTCCTACGAGAGGCAGGGTGATCCACTCTCCCATTGTTTATATTATGTGCTGAAGGGTTGTCCCATTTGCTGACTGAAGCATCCCAAGATGGCTGAGTTTCACCTTGTGTCGTGGCTTGGGGAGCACCAAGTATTTCACATCTATTTTTTTGCAAACGACAGTCTGTTATTCTTTAAATCCACATGTACAGTGCTTGAAGCTAATATTGTTAAGAGGTGCTTGCATGATTATGAATGCATGTCGGGGCAATCGGTCAATTTCAATCAATCTTGTATTGTGTCTAGTCGAAATGTGGGTAGTCAGACCCAGATGGATGTAGCTTCAGTTTTTGGTGTGAATTAGTCTGAAAATATAGGAAAGTATATTGGGTTACCTATGGGCATTGGTAGGAATCGCAAAGAGGTATTTTCTTACATAGAAGCAAAAATGAAGCAAAGATTGGGAGGATGGTGTAAAAAAGTCTTGTCTAGAGCGGGTAAAGAGATCCTTCTAAAGAGTGTTGCTAAATCTTTGCTAACTTATACTATGAATCTATACTACCTACCGGTGACTTTTTATGAACACATTGAGAGTCTGATGAATAAATATTGGTGGCAACCGAGTCATAATGGTGGAGGTGTTAAATGGTTCTCATGGAATCGTATAGCAGTACCGAAAGCTTAAGGAGGATTGGGGTTTAAGAATTTGAATAAATTTAATATCTCTCCCCTAGCTAAGCAGGGTTGGAGGCTCTTAGATAAGCCAAATTAAAGTCTATTGTTGCCCATCTGTATCAGGCTCGTTACTTTAATGGAAAATCATTCCTGGAGGCAAATTTGGGAGCTAATCCTAGTTACGTACTGTTGGCGTTCTATTCTTGCAGAGCAGACTTTTCTCCAACAAGGTTGCTTTCGCAGAATAGGGAATAGACGATCTACCAAAATTTGGCACCAACCTTAACTTTCGAGTACGGATAATCCATATGTTGTGACACCAGTTTCGGAGTTTCATAGTGAGGCCGTGGTTGAGGCTCTCATTGATCGGCTACTGAGCCTGAGCATTTTAAGAGAATGGTGGAAGATTGTTTACTTGAATTGGATAATCCAGGATTGGAGGTTGGACGTACTCAGCGGCATAATATATTGTTGAATCACACTTCTAACAATGATGATAACTCTGTTGCTTCTTCTACGTTTATTGTTGAGGTGGATGCCTCCCTTCCGCAGCATCATACTAATGGTTACTATGGAATTGTAGTTATGAATGGCAATGGTAATTTTGTAGCTGCTAAATGCGGTTCCACCCGTTGTTTGAATGATCCCCACCTAGCGGAGGCAATGGCAGTAAAAGAGACTCTTTCGTGGCTCCTTGCTCAAAATTGGCAGAATGTGAAAATTCAATCTGATTGTATGAGGGTTTGCAATCTTCTTAATGGTAACTTACCAGACTATTCATATGCAGGAGGCGTTCTTAATCAGTGCCGGTCTCTCAAACGACACTTTGAAACAGTGCCTATTAAACATGTTATGAGATCAGTGAACATGCGTGCTCATGTTGTGGCCGGAGCTACAAGTTCTTATTCTGGTCATGTTTGTTAGTGTTCTTCTATTCCTTCATGTATTGAACATCTTATTGATTAGTGCTATTTAAAGTTTCATTTAAAAAAAACAAATAGGAATGCTCATTTGATTAGTCAAATCTTTTTGTATTTGCTCTCTACTTTCTATATCTATTAGAGCCCAAAGAGTCTATCTTATGGAGTTTGATCCTAAGCTGTCATATAAACACAAGATGCTTAGTAAATTAGTTAAATTTCAGTTAACCAATTTTAATTTTGGTAACTTTAAACCAAATTAAAATATTATTAATCAATTCCGGAGTATATTTTAGTTATTTCGATTAATCAAAATTATATATATATATATATATATATATATATATATATATATATATATTTATTGATACCTTATTTTGAAATTATATAAATGCGATTAGACTAGTGCAGTTATCGTTTTTAGTATAAAAGATTGAGTAACAAATGCTATATCTTACATGAATTACGTGTGTTAATACTAACTATAGTTTTATTATCGAGTTGTAAAAATATATTGAGAAATCAATGAAGTAATTAAAATAAAAAAAACCAATTAACCAAGATGAGCAACGAGGATGATCAATCATTAAATAAAATGTACTTAAACTTATGAATTATCTGAAAAACATTTTCTTGTGAAAAAATAAAAAATTTTCATCCAACCAAATGTGTGAATTGAAGTTAAAAGATAGGTCCATTAGTTCATTGTATTTATTTTAGGTACCCAAATCAAAAGTCCGAAACGCAAAATATAAGAGCAGAGCAGTAGTTCCTTGTGGAAGTGGAAGTGGTGCAGAAAGAAGGAAAAACCCTTTCCCTCTCATAGTTGAATCAGATTCAGATCAAGAAAACACTACGCCATGGATGAGCTAACCTCTGCTCTCAATGCTCACATGGACCAAATGGCAGATCTCGTTGAGAAAATGTCTGCCGAGCTTCGCTCCGGACTCAAACCCGCCTACGACAATTTCATCGGCTTTTTCCACGCCATTGACTGGACGGTATTGCTACTTCAACTACTATTTTTTCTTAACCAAAATGAACTTGTATTCTCATGTATTTGCGTAGGCATCTCATCTTTAGTTTCAATACTTAACTGCTAGCACTTCTCACATTTTAGCTGTGCAGAAATTATGATTATGTTAATTCTTGTTGCTAGGAGACCTATTTTGAAGTTTCAGTTTGGGTAATATCAATAATTAGCCTTAATCTAACATTTAAGATCACTTTACTCCAATTTTCATATTCCCCTTAAAGATTATGTGGTCAAGTGTGACAATTACTCTTATAAACAACTTCTGCTTCTCCTTTTCAGCATTTCTTATTTGCTGGTTTGTATCCTATTTGGAAGAAAAAGTTGAAGTGGATCTTTGTTCCGTAACTACCTAGTAGTAGTAGTATATAGACTTGGAATTGTTTTACAAAGTTGAGAAATGCTACGAGTTCATATAAAACAAGTTCCTGACATTAAAGAAGACCCAATATTATTTTATCTGATTTGAGATTTATTTTTTCCTTTGAATTGCATTTTGATTTTTGTATGACCTGAAAGATTTATGTTACCAACCTGCACTAAATTTCTTGTCCTAAAGCTGTTCTTTTAATTATCTTATTTTTGTTTGTGCTTAAAATTTTTGACATGTTAAGAAGTTAACTTTGCATCTTTCACCTTTGTTTTCCCTCTCTCTCTCTCTCATCCTTATGATTTTTTTTTTTTTTCACTTTCATGCACAGGAACCTTGGTTGGTAGGGTTAATTTCCTTCCATGTTGTGTTGCTGCTACTAGCAGTCTTCTTGAGAAAGAACATCAATTCTCAGATGTTCTTATTCCTTCTTGCATGTAAGTTGGCTCTCTTTTAAAGAAATTCACCTTCAATTCCTAAAATTTTAGTTTAAGTTACAAATTTGAATTTTTATAAGATTAGGCTTTATGGTGCCAAATTGTCCATGGTTAATGTTTCTTATAGACGGATACCTGAGATTTTTGGCCCCTTAACACTTAGTAAATTCTTTTTAAACTGCATTTGATTCAAAATAGAAACGGTTCGATTGGTAAAACGTTTCGGGTAACTGAATTGTATCAAGTAACAAGGAGGAAATGCTCTGTACATGATATCATTCTGAAGGGCAAGAGCAGCCATATTGGGGAAAGGATATTATCATGTACTTAATGTCCTTTTACCAGTTTTACTAGCATTGAATGGTAGGTAATATGCAGCATCAGTTCTTCTGCATGCTTAGATAGTTTATAGTTATAGTGCAATTTATATTGGTTTCAATTGTAGAGCCAGTATTCTTTTTTGGATTGAGAGTGCTCAGTGTGAGCAACGCTTAGAGAGTAAATTTCACAAGCCAGTGTAAGAGACTTAAGGACAATTTTATACCTTGTTTCTGCCCAAAAATGATCCAAGAACACCATTTTATTGAATTTGTCTATAGGGCTGCAAACTTGTAATAATTGCATGTTATGTGCTGTGTTGTTCAATTATTTACTTAGTTTTTAGTTGAATGGTATTACTCTCAATGCCTAGTTGGTGCAGCCTTATCTCTACAAAATTGAAACTTTTTTCTTGGTTTAGCTGCAATTTTAAATTAAGTGGTTGGATTGGAATAAGTAATTTTTTTTTTTTGAGTACTACTGACTCCGTTACAATTTAGTATCTGTTCATAGCTACTTTCTCAACCTACTGAAGCACAAAGAGTCAACAGTTGCCTCCACTGAGGCTCGAAACCACTCCCATCATCCATGTAGGAGTGTAAACCGGGATTTGAATAAGTAATTGATTGGAGTTATTTGTGTGTGTGTGTGTTTTTTTTTTTCAAGTTGCAGTAGCTTTTATCTCTTTGTGTGGAAAAAGAATCAGAAGTAAATGACAAATAAGCTAGTCGCCTAGTCCTAATCCAAAACCAAATCATCATATTGTTAATTGTGAAATGTGCATACCTAGCCACCTAGGTATTGAAGATTTGAAGCTACATGTCCTTTTATTGATATCTGTATCTCCTAAGGTCTTGGTCCAAGAACTTCACTTGCATATATATAGTGTTATGCATCACTTCCTCTGTAGATTTTTTTTCCTGGAAACTCACTAAAACAGGGATGTTATGCAGTAGGAGGAGTTTACTTTGCAGAGAATCTTAACAAAATATTGGCTGCCAATTGGAAAAGCTTTGCACGCCAGAATTATTTTGATGCACATGGCCTCTTTCTTTCAGTGCTCTGGTCTGGACCTCTTTTGGTCATTTCAATCATAATCTTGGTAACTATTATCTGCCACTGCATTCTCTCTTGATCGTTCGTTCGTTCTTGTGCTTTATTCTTCATCTCATTCCGTCATATCCATTAATCTGTGTCTTCTCTTCGCAGGTGAACACACTATTTTCCATGTGCTACTTGATCGTTAGGTGGAAAAAGGCTGAGCTTAGACACCGTGCAAGACTAGCTCGTAACAAGGAGGACTGAGACAACTCATTTGATATTGTATTTTATGATAGTTCACCTTCTTTAGTCTTTACTCCCTCCTTTTTTCCATTTTGTTTACTTTTGGTTATAACTATCGGCATATTCTTCAAAGAATCGAAGACATGGAAAAATGAGAAGAATTGTATTGTGTAGCTTAGTATATACTTTTACAGGATGCTGATAGCTTCAATTGTGAGGGAAAAAGATATGTTTGGTCAACCAGAGAGCTTTTTGCTAAGTTGTCATCTGCTTGTAGTATGATTTTGATTCAATAGATGAACTATTAGAGAAGGGGTAATATAATTGTAGCATTATTATTATTATTATTATTATTATTATTTTAAATCCTCAAATTCACAATTGTATTCCAACGACGAAATAATTATGTTACATTAATGTGATGTTTGGTTTGGTTCAGGAAATATACTGAGAATGAGATGTCATTCCGTGGAATAAGCCTATTTGGTTCAATTTTTAATGCAGAAATAGAGTTTCACGGAATAGGCTATTCCCTTCGAATTCAGAATTACAGATTACAGATTGGCTTATAACATAAGCTCCAGAAACTCAAGAGGTCAATCAACTATAACATGATGAACAAGAGTGAGTTCAATTTGGCACTTTTACCCTATCAAAACTTGTAATTTATCTGGAAAATTTCATACTTAAATGAATAGATATAGCATAGCTAATCAATTTGGGTAATCTCAAAGTACAGCAGTATTAAAGAATAATATAATTGAAGCAAGGGTAGTTTGGGGTCAAGGAAAAAAATAAGCACTAAAATCCAGATACATGAACCTAGGATCCAGTCTCCTACATAGATCACAAATGTTAAGTGAATCAAACTACAACCAACCTAAGATCAGTAAAGTGAGTGCTATATACACATCGCCCCAACCCTACTTTCAACTCCAATAGGTTTTACCTGGTAATAGAAACAGATAGCGAGTCAATAGAATGTCAAAAAACAGTAGTGAGTCAACCCGAATTCATTATAACTTACCTCTTGTAAAGAGCAACGATGTCATCAGAAAACCGTGCTGTTTCAAGAAATTCATCGCCACATTGCTTTGGATCCATCTTCTCCATTTCATAATCGTCAAGACCATAATATTGGTTCCACTCGAACCACATCTTTGCAATAGATTCTTTTCTGAAACAGGTTGTATGGTCTTCCTCTTCCGGGGTACTAGATGCTATCAATCTATAGGTGTAAACTTTCTTCTCCTGACCAGGCCGGAATGCACGTCCTATTGCTTGGCGAGTTACCGAAGGGTTCAGGTGTACATCCAATATGATAATACGGGATGCCCCCACAAGTGATATTCCCTCACCACAGGCTTTGATGGAACCGAAGAAAACACGTGCATCTGCTGATGTGTTGAACCGCTCCATTGAAGATTCCCTCACTTCGTTATCCGAATCTCCAGTAATCATGAAAATTTCCTTTCCAATACAATAACCCTTAAACTTTATGGTCAATCGCTCCAGGAACTTCAAAGGCAATAGGTACTGACTAAATACAAGGAGTTTTTCCTTATGTGATTCGCACAATGCCAGAAGATTTAGAAAGAACTTAGCTTTCACTCCCTCTCGTACATCCAAATTATCTACAATCATATCAATTTTCTCTTCATCAATCCTTTCTTTAACAGAGTTTTTTGAGAGACTCTTCAATTGTGGGTGCATATATAATGCACTTCCTTCAGCACTTATTTTGAATTTTCTTCGCAGGTTCTTTAACCCAGCAACTTCAATTTTCTGTTTTGGATGAAGCTTTAGGATGACTGTGAAATCCACGAGTCCTGGAAGTTCGTCCAGAAAGTCTCCCTTGTAATAATGAAGAACTTTTCTTGTCATCTCCCTCAGATCTTGTATAACTGTAGCCTTCCTTGTTACATTCTCATCTTTCAGGAGTGTGTGCTCCACTAACTCGAAGAATTCATTATCTGAACCTTTCTTTATTAGGTTCCTTTTGCCTGAAATTACTGCTCTACTCAATATCCGTCTCTTGATTGCTTTAGAATCTTCCAACTTCAGAAACTTTGGACGAACAAGGTTCAAAATATTAAACACCTCTTTAACATGATTTTGGTACAGAGTGCCAGACAGCACAACCTTGCGAGGTGTCTGCACCTTTTCCAATGAAGTCAAAACATCAGTATCCTGGTTCCTTGGTGTATGACCCTCGTCCAAAATGAGAATTGATGGGACCGTCAACAAAATCTCCTGGCAAGCAATAGCAGCTCTACTTGCTTCATTGTCACACACTATTACTGAGAACTGTTTGTAGCCTAGGAACAGAATACTCCTTTCCCCAGCCCATTGCTTTAGAACTTCTAATTGTTGGGCTCGATTATCTGCTTTTACAGAGTAAAAATCATAAAGAGGAATATCTTCCACTTGCCACCTAAGAAACTCTTTCTTCCATGTGCCCAGGATTCCTCTTGGTAGCACAACCAAAGGCCTAGCAAATGGATACTTAGCCATGAAACTTTGCAGGAAGCTTATGATCATAAAGGTCTTCCCTGATCCAGGAGCATGGGCCAATATACACCCCCCTGGGTTATCCGTCACCAAGTTGTTTAGCAAAAAATTGAATCCCTCAACTTGGTGGGGTTTCATCTGCTTTTTATGCCTTGGATGAGCAGAAATTTCAGTTATTTCAAATTCTTGTGATGATTTGTTGGGCTCAAAAAGATTTTCACTTGGCCCTGAATCCTTGGTTGTTCGACCTTCGTATCGATAAGTTCTTGCATTCTTTGAACTCTAAATGAAGACAAAAAGCACTTCAGTTAAAGAAATCTAAGTGTTAAAAGGGAAACAAATCTATAAAATTTAATCCTCCGTTACTTACACCAAAGGATTAAATTGAGTAAATTTTACATAGTCGACGGACCATTTTGGGTGAATTGATAGTTGAGTACCCATTTGAGAATTATTGCATATCGATGAAACATTTTGGGTATTATCGTGGCAAAATATATGGAAAAAGGCCCAAAAGGAAAGGATAGATGGATTAGATAAGACCACACCTTTGAATACTGGTAGTCGATGATGCTTTCAATGCTTTTCTTTATAACTCCACAAATGCGACATACATGGCCAATATCCTCTTTTAAGATGAAAGAATGCTCACACTCTTCATCTTCATCTTCAGCTTTGTCCTTGTTAGAAGAAGCATCCGCAGTAACATCCTATTTGACATTAGGAAACTTCAATCTAACAGCACAGGAATAAACCAGTGTATAAGTTTATTCTAGCATGCAACACAAACACAAAAAAGGAATGTAAAGTAAGACACAAAAATACAAGATAGAGAAATGAAAAGGTCATCATGAGAAATTCATGTGATATACAATTATATTGAAGTACTGTGCCTAAAAATCTCAAAAGATAATAAATGCAGATTATAGGGGAAAAAGAAAAAAAGAAGACTTTCTGGTGTAGTTGAGTAAAGAATAAAACAACTGTACCTTAGAGCATTCTATAGCAAATGACATCTCATTCCATATATCATCCAAGCCATCAAAATTAGCATCATTTCCATCTTCTGTTTCTGAATCATCCTCCACACCAACGTACATACCTTTGTCTTTAATTTTTTCAGTTTGAAAAGCAAGATTTGCACTTCCTCTAGGTGTTTTGGTTCCAGGTGAATCCTGCACCTATGTCAGGTAATTATAGCAAACACATAAGAAGAGAACATACACATGTATTCACATAATAGAGAGAAATCCATTATATTGGATAATCCAAAATAAATAAAATTGATGCAAGAGCCTTTGCACACTAAATCTGAACTTTTGACTTGTCTTTAAGAAAGAATGGCAGAAATATTTTTGCATTACAGTATATCCCATGGAAAAGATTTGTAGAAAGGATAACATATCTCAACACAACAATGTTAAGTCAAAGATGGAGCATGTATATGTGAAGTGGAAATACATGCATCAATTAGAGCTTCCATCTAAATAAGTAAATTACATAATGCAAGTTAACTATAAAAAGTAGCTCCTTAAGAACGGAACCAAATATCATGTCAAGTTAGAGGTTACTTGTATTTTGAGAAGCATTACTGATTAAGCTTTAGATCCACACTCCACATTGGTAGCTGCTACTTTTAAAAGTGAAAGCTTAGTTTGGGGAATGCATTCACATATCTTAATGAGCCACTATTTTTCATATGCTTATATTCTTCCCAAAAATAAAATACAAACGATTAAAGGGCTTACAGATTTGTTCCGTTATCCGCTACAAGAAGTCTTGCATAGATTAACATACATTGAATATACTTACCAAATGATCTTTCAAATATGAGCCTCCGACAGTATTAATGGAGGGGATTCCCTCGAATGTACAATTGGGCTTTTTGTTGTCTTCATCATCTGAATCAAGGATAAGAAGAGGGCCGGCTGAAGGGACAAGCTGTGCAGGAGGAACAAAGCGAGCAACTGGAACACTTCTTGCAACACGCTCATCCTCCAAATCAATTACACTAGTAGAAATTTGGTGTCCCTTATTCTCTGTGATGTGATTCTTTTCCAACTCTAAAAATTTATAGGGAAGTGTAGGATCCCTTGCATAGCACGAATCTATGTAACGCCTGCTTTGAGCCATAAGCTCCTCAATTTCTTTTGTCACACTTCCAAACTTTCCACATTCCAAACTTTCCCATAAATTGGATATAGAATAGGGATCAGAATAGTCCAAAATTCCTGAAGAGCGTTTTAGGAGTCTCTCTTCAAATTCCCCGCGCCAGCATAAAGAAGATATTTGGTTACTTGGAACTTCACTGGTTTTCATCCTTTTCCTTCCCTTGGGAAAAGAATCTGTTTCAAAAATGAAATAATAAATGTGTAATGAGATTTGGGAGTAAAATAAAATTTTTAACTCTATTTGAGAAAGCATTCACTCTTCAACTGTATTGCACCATCCAAGTTTTTACCAAACAAATGTAGCAGACTGAAGCAACCACTATCAGATTCAATGTGAAACCATCATTCATCCTCCATGTGTTAATACATAGTGACGTGTGACGTGCGTAGGGGAACAAAATCAGAAAATCAGAAAAAGAAAGGACATCTAATTAAGTAGAAGACAGAGGATCACACTAAAAAAAAATACAACCATTGGCTCAACTGCTTCACAAAAAGTTTAAAGAACTGCAGATACACAAATACCAGAAGAGGCAAGTTTTTTTTTTTTAATAATAACAATAATAAGCAATCGCCATTAACATTTGAACAAAGATTACTTCCTAATGAATTTCATTTGTTTTGCGGATTCAAAAGTTCTGCCCCAATCAAACAGAATTAATGAACTCAAAAAAAAAAATCCCAATTAACATTGCAGTGAAATTTCTTCAAAACATAAACAAATACCCAAAATAAAAAATTCGAGAATGAGGGCTAGTATTTAAACTAACAAAACGAAGACATACCCACTGCCGGAAACCTTGCTGCAATCGGGGTAGGATAAATGCTCCCGAAGCCTTCCGAACCTGAAGCTCCCATGATCACTAAAAATTCACCGGAAAGTCAATGCGATTAATGAAATTGGGGTTAAGAACATCTATCTACACGAAACACACACTTCTTTGGGCTTCTACAGATTCTTTTAATATCGATAATATCATAACTTTGATACAAAAATTAAGATCATGGAAGGTATTTACACAATTGTTACGGAGTAATAAAAACCCTAAGTTCCAGAAATGAAATTAGGAAATAGTTTCTGACTTGCTGGGCATGTAAGTGGAGCAAGAGACTGAGAAAAGAGGAAAATGAACAATTTGACTGGACAATTTACCTGTATGGCAACTTGGCAGCATGCACCCATCCCCAATCCCCATAGTTGAAAGGCACAAGCTAATACGAGCTGATCAAGATAATACTAATTAGGAATAAAGTACTTATTATTTATACGAGAAGTATAATAACTTAGAAAAAAAATGTAATATTTTGATTTTGATTTAAATATATTTACCAAACATGGCCATTATATTTCTTTATAAATATTATATTTTCTCTTATAAATGACAAAACGTGTCAACATTACTTATACATAGAAAGTATAATACTTTTACATCATCTTCAAAAGTATTATATTTTTCATATAAGTAACAAACACTTTATTCCTAATTAGTATTATAATTGTTAGTATAAGTATTACATGTCTATATTAATTCGTTCTGATTTGACTCGTTTCATAGATACGTGAGACAGTCTCACACAAGTATGACAATTTCTCTGTATACACCTTTTTTCAACTTAAATTTATTTATTTTTCTATATGCACAAATAAAATAAGGCCAAGGACCATGTGGTCCAGGGTTCGAGTCTCAGTGGAGGCGAAATTGACTCTTTGTGTTTCAATAGGTTGAGAAAGTAGTTATGAACACCGTCAGTAATATTCAAACAAAAAATAAAATATGAATATATCATTAAAACGTTTCAATTGAAATTTTTTTAAATGACACTCATATTGATATATTTTTTAAATATTTAAAATAAATAAATCTATAGGTACATAAAGTCATTAATTTAGTGAAATGTTTATTTATATTAAATTTTGTTTTTATGAGCATATAAATTGAATATTATGAAGTTAATATAAAGTGAATAAAAATATATATGATATACAATTAATTTAGTACTTATAGATATTAAGATTTAGGTTTATGAATATGTAGAACAAATGTTATGAACATATTACATGATAAATGTTATTAAACATATGAGATAGGTCTCAAAACATCGATTAGTCTTTTTTGTTCAGTTTGAGGATGATATGTTATGAATAGGCTGAGCTTTATTACTTTTGAATATATGAAAGTGTCTTGCCAAATGGGCAAATTATACTATAGACCAGAGTTTACTTTGCATTGTGGATCCTGGTCTAAAAATAACCTTCAAATTTTATACTTACAATTGATACATTGGGGTATTTGGCAAATAGCTTTTAGCGGGTTTAATCAACTAATAGTATTAGCTGGTTGTAGAAATATGTTGGTAAATTATCTATTAGTTGATAATTGATTATATGTAAAATGACCTTTAAGGCATTTTGTTCACGGAATCTTGGATCACCCCATGCAATATGATTACTTCCAAGAAGGTAATGTGAGATTTTGGGAATATAAGATTACCTTATATGTGTTAGATTTGGATTGTGGAACATAATATTACCTTTTTTTGTAAAGGGTTATATAGATCAATTTACTATAATATCATCAATAATATATTTATTTATTTATATGTGTGTGTATTTATTTATTTATTTATTTATATGTATGAATGTATATCAATGCTTAAATATTATATATACATACATACACACACACACACACACACACACATAATAATAATAATAATAAACATAATAAATGTGAATGAAGATTATACCCCTCATTTGTGTCCCTTTTTTTGGTTAAGTTTTTTTTGTACATTAAGCTATTAAAGTTGTACTACCGAATATTTTGGACAAATATACCCCTACCGTTATAACTTCCGTTATCTTTTCCACTATTGTTACTATGCACATGCATCCACCATATATTTTCTTATCTTCTTCAATAATAACAATAAGATATACACATTAAATATTAGAGTTATATGTTAGTTATTTTTTAAAATATATATAAATATCCAATTTATAAAAATATTTTAAAGTATCATTATTATTATTATTATTATTATTATTATTATTATTATTATTATTATTATTATTATTTACTATATTAAAATTTGAATAAATTTAAAATTTTAATATAAAATACTAATATTGGACACCTATTTTTTGCGCGTCGCGCATAAGAAAAACTAGTATATATATACATACACACACACGTATATTTGATTATATAAACATTTATTACTATTATTATTATTATTATTATTATTATTATTATTATTATTATTATTATTTACTATATTAAAATTTAAATAAATTTAAAATTTTAATATAAAATACTAATATTGGACACCTATTTTTTGCGCGTCGCACATAAGAAAAACTAGTATATATATACATACACACACACACGTATATTTGATTATATAAACATTTATTACTATTATTATTATTATTATTATTATTATTATTATTATTATTATTATTATTATTATTATTATTATTATATAAGGATTAGTTAACAAGGACAAAGTTGGAATAATTCAAGGTAATCTAAAATTACCTAAGAAAATGAGGATAATCACATTAATGACATCGTTTTTGCTCTTAAGCATATGAAAGACCTTTTGGTGATTTCTGCGCAAGCGTTGGTATCGTACTCGAGCATATGGCAGGGTATTTACCTCAATCGAACGGTGTTGCCGAACTTGAATATCAAGACGTTGATAAGTTCAGGCCTACCTCAATAATGTGGGGGTGAGGTGATATCTCTATTTCTGAACCATTTTATTTACTCCTTATTTAAGTAGTTTTTGGTGCAAATTGTCTATATCCTAGTGGGAATTGAGACTTGTTTGTGTATTTTGTGTTCAAAGGTGTAATTGTCCACAACGAGTAGCAAAGGAAATATTTTGGAGCTTATTGGATCAATTTTGGAAGCTAAGGAACCCACTTAAGGAAGATAGGAACAACGGAGCACGAAACGGAAGGAAATCAAACAAGGAAGCAGCCACACGGCCACCCACACGGTCGTGTGATTGGCCGTGAGGCCATTTAAGTCACCGCCCAGTCGCGACCACCTCACGGCCAGGCTCACGGCCGTGAGGCCTGCGCTACCTGCTATTTAAGCAGCGTTTTTATGCATTTTTGGGAGATTCCGAACCATAGTTAGTTTTGACTTATTTTTCCTCTTCTCTTTAGATTTCCCTAGCATAGATTAGCATAGTTTTACATAGATTGCTTTTATTTCAAGCTTGAATTGCGGATTGGATTTGTTTTCTACCAAGATTTTATTAATGACATCGTTTTTGCTCTTGAGCAAAATCCACTAGCACTACTGTGTGCTATCGTTGATACTCCAAGAAGTACATCCGAGAGGTTACCCAAAAAAAAATACCCGGAAGATAACTCCAAAGGGTAAACTTCTTGACTAGTCCAAAAGGTAAACTTTCGCCTACGACTGGAAGGTACGAAAACTTCTCAGCCACATGGCCGAGAAGTGCTTCTAGCACTTCTAGCCCCGAGATGTGCGCTTCACTTCTAGATGGTTTTGCCACATATATGTGTTTACCATTAATTTGGAATATGGTTCATGCTAATTAATCTACGTGTAGATTATCTATCATGACCTTGTTTACCGTGCCACAAGCATGAAGACACAACCAGGCAAGACAAATTAATAAAACTCTTATTAATTACGGTTATTACACCGAGCTTATAGCCCATTTAGTAATTAACCTTTGCCTTCATTCCAAATTAAGACTGATGTGTAGCAAAAATGAGTGATGGTGAGTGTATGGGTGTGAAATGTCATTCCGCTGAGGATTGAGGATTATGGCACGCAATATGCAATCACAAAACTAGGCACTAGCACAAGAAAATCAACAAGAAGCTAAGCAAATGACAACAAGGTAGAACAAACACATATAAACAATGGATAAATACAAAATAAAGAAATATGACTCAAGTTAGGGGTATTACTCTATTGATGATTTAACACTTAAGGTTGGGGGAAGAACATTTTACCTAGGGTCATGAGGCAAGCACAAATAAATCCTAGTCAAAACAAGGATTAGAACAAGGATTGCCCCACTTCCGTGGTGTATCAACCCAAGTTCTTGAAGAACAAAAGCTATTTAAGCCCCAATCTATCCCTATTTCTATAGAAGGGAAATTGGGTTTGAGATTGGGAAGGCTCAAGTCTTCCATCCAATTCCCATTGAGATTAAAGACTTTCTAAACACAAACAACAATTGCTACGTATCAACTATTGCAAGATAGACTAAAGACCCAACTCAAACTTAAGAACCCTAGGTGGGGTTCTTCCCCTTTTTAACAATAATCACAACTTAAGCATCAAAATAGATAATACAACCCTAACTCAAGCCCATAAACTAATTACTCATGATTAAATAGCATAAAGAACACGAAAGCACAAGTAATAAACATAAATATTGCAAAAGAAAATAGATAAGGGAAAGAAACATTCTTTATTGAAATGGGTGGTAGAATCTTGAAATCCAAGCTTCAAATCCAAGATTACAAGCTCCAAAAGTGTTAAAAAAACATAGATCTAAGCCTAATATAACCTAAAAATATGAAAGGAATTGAACGGGAGTGTCTAGGGTTCAACGATGGGTAAAAACCGAGTTCAAAATGCTCAAAACGAGCTTAAATATACGCAGAGCAGATGCCAAACGGCTACTTAAACGGCTGTGTGTGTGCCGGTGTGCTTCCTCTCCAAAAACTGCATTTCTCACTATAAATAATCAGCCAAAAACACACGGCCAATTACACGGCCGTGTGGTTGTCCATGTATTTTAACCTTCAAAACATCATATTCTGGATTTATGGTCTTCACAAAAGTTGTAACCCTTCAGGATTTCTTTCCAATGGAGCAAAAATCACCTTATTTGGAAATTTCTAGGCTGAGATATGATCAAAATACCAAATAGTGTCAGATTTGGACGAAATTTGTAAGTTTGGACGATTTTGACCCATTTGGCTTCCTTTTTAATCTTTAATGTCTTCATGAGAGTTGTATCCCTTTGAGTCTTCGTTCCAATGGCACAAGAATCGCTCAATTTGGATATTTATTGGCCGAGATATCGTCCAATCACTAAGACGTCGACGTGCAGTGCAAGAATTTCAACATATTGACCTTTTGCTTCTCTTTTGTTTTAGTTTGCGCAAATGACAAATACCATTGAAAATAAAATTCTTAGGCTCCCTTGGAAGTGTTGGACCCATCTCTATAGCTTCTCCTTGACTCCTATTGACTCCAAATGTATCCAAAATGCATGAAAATCCTCGTCTTTGCTTCGAATGCTTTCCATTTCACATTCCTTGCAAAATAACACAAATAAGCACTAATTCTCATGAAATTTGGAATGATCTAAGCAAAATGACTTAGTGAAATGGAGAAAAATATAAACAAATAAGCACTTATCATAGACAAAACCTTGTTTTAATCAACAAGAATGACAACTTTATAAATCATTTACACCACTACTCGAAAATCATGTGGTTTTAGATTTATTTGTTCTCCCAACATTTTAATCATTTGTCACAAATTACTTTCATATTAGTACAATTTGGATTTTCTGATCAAGTTAATTCTAACATAATTAACAAGATCATGTCATCCAAATTTCCAAACTAGTTGAATCAAACTTATATAATTGTATTAAGAATATTATTTAAAATATTCAATACACTTGAGCTATATATGACGCTCACGATTATATAGCTATCCCAATTTTGACAAATTGATTATCCTTGAAATCTAGAACCGAAGTCCTTTACGAGATTTCAACATGCAACACGATTGTTACATATCTAGAACCGAAGTCCTTTACCAAGTTGTTAATCTCACCACAACTAGTACGAAACTAGTACAACGGACTTAATTTACGAAAAATTAATCACATCACATACTTGGTACGAAACTAAGAACAATATATATAAAATATATAACACGAGAGAAGTTTTCTAACCTGTGGTTGTAACCCAACCAAAGAACGAGAAAAGATAGGGGAAGTGTGAATCATGTGTACACACACTCTCCTTAAAGTCGATTCGCCACCTCCCGATCGTGCTAGAAGGGTTGTGGTGTCAGTCTCATAGGATAAAACAGACTACAACCTTGGTGTTTGAGCACACAAACCCAACGCCCGACGAACTAAAACACAAGCTGAGCACTCCGATGTTTTACGGAAGATGATGGCAGAAATTTTTCCAACAACCAAAACTGTTTCCATGGAGAGAATAGAGGAAAAACAACAAAAAGTTTTGAAGTTTCAAATCAGGCGTACATAACCTTCTCCCAAACATCCAAGGTGTTTATATAGGGGAAATGTAATTTATTAGTAGTTTCATAATGGCATATTAATTCAACATAAATCCAATTTAATAATTGGATAATAACGTTTGAAACGATCGTACTAATTATCCAAATAATATCAAAGGTCACGAAATTAGTACGCAACTAATTCGTACCGACCATACACAACCTGTTTTAGGACACCTGAGTGACTAAGAAGTCCGTAACTAGAGCCGTCAAAATGGGCTTAGCCCGCCGGGCTGGCCCGCCCCGCCCCTACTAGGGTTTCAAAAATTGAAGCCCGCCAAAGGGCAGGCTTTTTTGGCTCGCGGGCTACCCGCCTGTTTTTTATATATATAGTTTATTGTTTGCAATGTTTTATTATTGTTATGTTACTAATATGATTATGTACTTATGTATAATCAATTATGTAATGTTTAATGTTTGATGAATTATGTTTTATGTGAGTTATGTATAAATTATTTTAATTATTTTTTAAAAAATGTACAAATAACAAAATTTTTAAAAAGGAGTAATAAACTAACAATTTACAAAAAAAAATAATAAATAAATAGCGGGGGCCCGCCATGCCCGCGGGCCTTAAGCGGGGCGGGGTGGGCCAACAAAATTGGCGGGCTTTTTTGGCCCGCGGCCCGCAGAGCTTAGGCCTGCCCCGCCCCGCGAGCCCGTATTGACAGCTCTATCCGTAACGTTAAAAATTAACCTTCCGAAAAAAACCAACCGGAAAGCAACAAGCATGCACCTCTCGCAGGGTGCAAGAAACATCCCTGTGAAAGGTGAAAATAGGCACTACAAATTGCACCCTACGAAAGGTGCAAGGAAGCACCTTTCGCAATGTGCAATTTAAGCACCTCTCGCAAGGTGCAAATAGCACCTTTCGCAAGTAGGCTTTTCAAATGGCCATTAGGCCATATTAAAGCCCACTACCAAAAGCTTTTAATTTGGACGTAAATGGTGGTATTAAGTGCTTTATGTTATAAATATATATATTAAGTGGACAATATTATTGTAACGGATATAACGGTCCGTCATTAATCTATTCATTATTGTACTCATTATTACATTTGTATTATGTATATATGTATGATGTACACCATTGTAATGGATGATGATGGATGAAAAACTCTCAAGCTCCTTCTCTCCTCAATCTCTCTGCGAATTATCTTATTGCTCTCTTGCAATTCTTTTAGTTTTACAACACGTTATCAGCACGAGACTCTAACCAATTAAGCCTTGCCGTTACTGCTGTCGCCAAGAAGAACCAGTATAGAAACAAATAGAGACATGAGACGGTGCTAATCAGCACGTGGTCAGCCAGTGCATCGACAGATCGGATGCCGGTCGCCAGAGGAGGCGTGCAGCCGGCGATCCAGACCAAGCCTGATCGACCGCCAGCGATCAGTCTCCTCTCCGGGCTTCTAATCGGTTTTTCATTTTCGGGGAGATCCAGACCAGATGACGGTCTACGCCCTCGGTGAACGGGTGTGTTTCCTTGTACCCTTTGCGATTTTGTTGATTAGATTGATGGCATTCAAATACATGTGTTGTATACGTTGTTTGCGAAATTTCTGTCTATGCCTTCGATCATCGTAGCAATGCATATATTTGTTTTATAATCTATCCGTTTCCTTTGTAATCGCTGCATCCCCATCCCGGATCCACGACTGTCTATGCTGGCGGCGATCGAGACCGCCGTCCGTAGTCAGGGACTGAGGTTTGGTGACTCAGGGTTGGTGCGGGCGACGGTGTCCGTTGGTCCCCCTCCGGTGAGTTCAGCGGCGAGAACCACGGCAGAGAGAGAGAGAGAGACCGGAATAGCATCAGCTATTGTCCCCTACGGCAAGCTGAGATTCCTTCCAGTCGACGATCTAATTCCTAAGCAGCAACTGGGTCTTGTGGCGTGGACCTACTGTGAATGGCAGTAAAAGATGATGAATAGTGGTGAAGGAATCTTGATGGAGGATAGTGCAATACAACATGTGATTGATTTCTTGTTGGGTGTTTTTGGAAGTGTCCCAAAACAAGAAGATGATAAAAGGGGAGAAAGAAAAATGGTGAAGGATGTGGATGTGCTGTTGAAAATTTTGTTGGAAGTACAGTAGATGACAGAGCCAATGTTTTCTATTTAATGGTAGCAATGGATTACTAAGCATGGGGGTACATCGAGATTTAATTATTAAAATATTATATCAGAGTTTTGACGGTACTCTGAAGAGGCATGTCTCCTCTTCTTATAATGCCCTTATTTGATTATTCTGGCCACAATAATATAGTTATACATGCTATGTATGTTCATGTGATAATAGACTATTATGTGCAAGTGATTATTATGTGCACTAGTCATATATTATTGGGCATTGAGCATATCATTATGGCATACTTTAGTAGAGAATATGATATATATCTTTGCATACAATTAATGATTAAATTTTGAGAGCATTTGAAATGTGAAATATTGTGATAAGCATTTTTAGAAATAACTATTTCATATGGTGAATGCTATGAATATTATGTGACAATTATTTGTGTGTCACAACGTGCTCTCTTATGCTATGACCATGTGAATCATCATGACATAAAATTGGGCATAATAAATATTTTGCTATAGGCCATAGAGTTGATCCTATATATTATAAATGAAAGTTATTTTCATATACTTATCAAATCATGGGATAAATATAGATAGTTATGTTCATTTTGGTACATGCTATTTACAAATATCATGAGGATATTGGATGAAAGTCGTGATGTTCATGTGATGCATGACATAATTATTTTTGAAGGCTATAAGAATGCATCATATCAGTTTTGACTGGATCCAGGAACAATAAGAAAAATGTATGTGTTGAGTATAGTGAAACCACACATACAATATGTGAGCAAAAGAATCTTTGCACACCGAATAAGGAATTTGTTACTACAATATTTAGTAGTACAGAATAATTAAGGGCTCTAGTAGAGCTAACAAATATATTATTGCCTGGATCTAATATAACTTTGCCCAGAAGGTAAACTAATAGCACTGATTTTTATTTGTCACCTATTGGCACAAGTCTTAGATCGATTATGAATATTTGATCCACAGTCCTTAAATCAATCCCTGAAGGTTTGATATGATCAATAAAGTCATAACCTTCTATTGACTAAATCTGAGTTTTTATGATGGTGAATCTCTCTCAATATGACCAGTATAATATAGTATTGTTTCATACTTGAAACTATATTAAAAGAATTATAGAAAGACAATGTTGATATAAGACTCCATGGATTTTTAAAGGTAATTATCTTGTACTCCAGTAGAAGTACATGACTAATATTGTACTCCCGTAGAAGTACATGGAAAGGTAATAATTGTACTCCGGTAGAAGTACACAACTAACATTGTACTGTAGTAGAAGTACATGAAAAATCATACTAAATAATGTGAGTCTTATTGTCTTCTATGATAGTCATATTGTACTCCTGTAGTAGTACAAGACAATATTATGCTAAGTGTTTTTGAAGGAGTATTATTCTCCGAGTTCTAAATCTTCACACTTAGCAATACGTTTGGACATTGGGATATTTTTCTAATGAGGTCTGGAAGACCTCGAACAGGGATTAACATTCGGGTGACTAATGACTCATGATTCATGAACAAAGTCTGTAACTTCTATCTTTAGCATTATGCTATCCTACTAAAAATACTATGTGTTTGAAGTGAATCACATCATGATGATTTGCCTGAAGCAAATGGTGCTTGAGTCATGAATGAATTACATCATGATGATTTTGACGGAAAGCAAATGAGTTATGAATTTAAATGTGCTTGAAAGTCAGAAGTAAATCACAATATCATGATGGTTTGCTGGAAGCAAACAAGTTATGCATTTAGATACTCTAACCATCCATGGATTTATTTGGCATTCAAATAGCATCATTACCAGCTAAAGTTGTGAATGCTCCTTCAAGAGGAGAAGTCCCGAGGGACCAAGTATGCACACCGACGCTCCCTATCGCCAGAACGCGGGACACCGATGTGCAAAAGATATTAATTCACCGGAGATCTTCAATATTAAAATCCACGTACTAGTTAGACTGAACCAGGAGTTCAGAAAGATACTGGACTAGAAGTTTAGAAGGTAATATATTTGCCACATTAGCAAATAATCTGCCAAATATATATTGATCATGCTGATAAGAAATGAGTGACAAGGTCCCATATTTGATCCCCAATTTGGACCGAATATCTCTACTGATACTCCTTGACACCAGAAGTGTAGGAGGTCTATCAGCGTAAGAGATAAGAAGTGTAATACTAGATCTAGTAAAGAAACATTGTCACTCCTGTCTTGATAAGAATTATGTCCTGAAAACGTTCGTCCAGATGATGAAAACCCTAGTAAGGTGCACCAAACAAACATAATACTAGGGATGCAGAACGACCAGATCTCAATATCTTTGGGAAATGACAACAATCTGGTTAATTTAGAAATTGTCATGAATATGGGAGAAAATTATAATAGTTGTCGACAACACACGCCTATATAATTGCTCATTAAATAAACTGGATCCAGGTGAGGTGCCAGATGCATCCTCATTAGTTAATATTTAAAGGAGCAATTAAGGCATAGCTCAACTCGCTAAACTACATTCTCTTTATAGCACGTACACCATTGAATGTAACCCTGTTGGTTACAAATGGGCGTTTGTACGAAAGAGAAATGAGAATGATGAGGTGGTATAATATAAAGCGGGTTTTGTAGCTCATGGGTTCATGCAGAGACCCTTAATTGATTTTAATCAATTGCTATCTCCCACGTAAGATGTCATTGAGTTCCGCTACATAACATCATTGGCAGAATAATAAAATTAGATATGCAGCTGATATACGTCATGACCGCATAATTATGGGTCATTAAACTGAGTAATTTTCTTCCTGAAGAAGGAATTGGATATATTATGTGATTCTTTAAAGGATTGCGAATGGAGTTATTACCCTCATTTAGAAGGGATAATATGTACCATAAGTGTTTTTAAAGGGTTGCTAATGCGCGTAGAATTGCTACATTTGATAATGTTAGCTCAAGCCTAAAGACGGAGTTTTGAAACGAAAGTCTTGGGAAACCCCAAGTATTATCTCGACCTAAAGATCGAACTTCTTCTCGAAGAAGTTTTTATGCACCAGTTAGCCTACTTGAAAAATGACTTGAGAATTCTTATATGGATAAGTATCATTTACTTATCACACTAACGGTTATATCTCTTGAAGCAGATAACAAACCATTTAGACTCATGATACTTATCACACTAACGGTTGTATCTCTTAAAGTAGATAAAGAACAGTTTAGACTCAAAGAGTATAATAAGGATATCATGGAACCAAAAGTCCATTAATTCATTATTGTTGGAGCACCATTTTTTGGACCAGAAGTTCCATAATCGCATCAGACCTGATATTTTATATGCGATGAAATTTCTAGCAACAGTTAGTGTTCCTCCTACAATGAAATATTGGAATGGTGTTTAACATATCCTCTAGTATTTTTGAGTTACAAAAGATTTTGGCATTTATGTGAGAAACCAATGTATGGTTTTAATGGGCTATTTGGGTACTGGCTATTATTATTTTATCCCGATGATGCCAAGTCCCAAAACTGGTTATATTATATTTTACCTCCATTGTCTTATAAGGAGACAATAAAGATAGTGTTGCATCAATGATAAATGGGTATATTATGAAAAATTTAACTGGACGTTATGATGTCCGTATTATACCCACGTGAGCTCTAGAAGAGTCACGGGATTATTCACCCCATTGATAGTTGGACATATTTGTTCACAAATCCCTTTCTATATTTTGGAAATATATTTCATATAAGGGATTTGAAGAATGTTATCTTCAGGGGGAGTATCATTTACTTAAATCATGAATATTATGCCCTGAAGTTTATATTGGGGTTATGGTTGCACTCTTTTTCCCTTAGCTAAGTTTTTCCCATTGGGTTTTCTTAGCGTAAGGTTTTTAATGAGACAACCGGTGCAACACATAGTTTAACGTATATCATGTACTCTTTTCCTCATTAAGTTTTTCCCACTGGGTTTTTCTAATGAGGTTTTTAATGAGGCGTGAGTATGGTATAGTAATGTCAAAAGGGGAACATTACAAAATCCTGAAGATTATACGCTGAAAGTTTATGATTGGTTATCCTGAAGATTAGACCCTGAAGGTCATGAATGATTTATGGTTGTACTCTTTTTCCCTTAACTAAGTTTTTTCCCACTGGGTTTTCTTAGTCTAAGGTTTTTAATGAGGCAACCCTATATAGCAGATGTTTTGAAATACATCATGTACTCTTTTTCCCTTTGGCTAGGTTTTTTCCCACAGGGTTTTCCTAGCAAGGTTTTTAACGAGGCATGATTATGATGATAAAATAATGTCCAAGGGGGAGTGTTATAAATATATATATTAAGTGGACATTATTATTGTAACGGATATAACGGTCTGTCATTAATCTATTCATTATTGTACTCATTATTACATTTGTATTATGTATATATGTATGATGTACACCATTGTAATGGATGATGATGAATGAAAAACTCTCAAGCTCCTTCTCTCCTCAATCTCTCTGCGAATTATCTTATTGCTCTCTTGCAATTCTTTTAGTTTTACAACACTTTAAACACTACTTCCCACTACACTTAAACATTAGTGTTTCTAATTAGCACTTTAAAGTGTTAATAATACACTAGTCCGTTAGTGCACAAAACACCAACATGCTTAATTATAAATTAGTTTTATAATTAGCATTTCAAGACTTCTCACAAATAGGTTCACTTTGGAAATCTATTTCTCATTCACCTATTACCATTTTGAGCGTACACTGTATCAAATATCTCCGTCTCACTACGAAGAGTGCAAATTCACTTTGACCCGACTAAAATCGGAAGTGGATCCCACATACATTTGTACCACAAAATAGTCAATCGAAATTGCCATTTTAGCTAAAAATTCCAACACAGACTTCTTTGCTACCATAGCTTGCAGACAAAAATGTAGAGATGCCTAACTATTTTAACTGTCTTCATCAAACAATGGTTATGTTTGACAAATCTAACTGAAAAAGTATCTGAAAGTTGAAAAGTTATAAGTTAGAAGATGAAAACTTAAGGGCTGTTAAGCTAGCTCATTATGCTTAAAAGTGTTTGGTAAAATTAGCTTTGAGTAAATATTATTTTTGGTCCATTGATTATCATAGCTGAAGCATATTTAGTCCTTGACTAATGCTTTTTTCTAATTAGGTGCATGACTTTCAAATAAGTATCACATTTGGTCCTCCAATCTAACTTTCTGGCCATATATTAGCTGAATTCTAGTCGGAAAAATATTGGGTTATAATTAGAAGGGTATTCTTGTCCTTTCAAATTATTTTATTTTCCTACTTTATTTTTATTTTTCTTTTCCCTTTCTTCCTGGCTCTCTCGTTATTCTCACTTTCTCCCTTTTCTCACTGTCTTCATCCCGCATTTCTATTTCTCACTAAGCCATAAGAAGACAACACAAGCTTCTTCCTCTTTATTTCTTTCTTCCTCTCACCTTTCTCTCTCGTTCATTTCGTTTCTTCCTCTCCCTTTTTGTTACTTCTCTATGTTAACCCTAACAAGACAATCCCAATAAATGTCAATTTCATCTTCTTCTAGCCATAAGAGTTATTATGAATTTGGTGAATGTATTCCAGTAAAACATTGTTATTGTGGCCACAAAGTCAAGCTACGCACATCATGGACAAATGATAACCCAGTTCGGAGGTTTTGGCAATGTCAAAATAATGGGGTAATAAATTATTCATCAATATTTCTTTCTTTTAAAAAAAATTAAGTGAAATTTGTAATGTGATTTGTAATTTAATTTCATAACAATGGAGGTCGTGGATATATGGAGTGATTTGATCCTCCAATTTGTAAGAAGGCAAAAAAAATTATTCTGGGATTACTAAAAAGACTAAATCGGTAATAAGAAGATATTAGTAGACTAGAGATGAAGCTTAAAAATGGGGAGGCAAGAGTTGGCAATGAAGTTCAGTGGAAGCTTAAGAGCAGGGAGAAAAAGTATCTAGTTGTAGCAATAGTTGTGTTTGGTATTGTGTTGCTTAAAATGTCAAAAAAATATGGTGAAGTAAGTTTGATGCAATTAATGTAATGACAATGTTTGTAGTTTTTTTTTTTTTTTTTTTTTTTGAGTACTGACTCTGTTACAATGTAGTATCTGTTCATAGCTACTTTCTCAACCTAGGGAAACACAAAGAGTCAAAAGTTGCCTCCACTGAGGCTCGAACCCACTCCCATCATCCATGTGGGAGTGTAAACCGGGACACCATCTTGTGTCAAAAAATCCACTTCCACAAAAGCACTATCATCTCCTTCCATATATTCACTTTCTGAAGCATTTGCAATGTACACTAAATTATAATTAGAAAATAATATGATTAAAAGAAGTTAGTTAAATACTCACCAACTGTGTTCTGAAGATGGCCTACAACTTCATCAATGACATCTTGTGCTTCTTCAGTTAGTGCATGTGAATTACTTCCTACATTTTCCTTGATTTCTGTAACAAAACAAATGAAATAAAATGTCAATTTAAGTACTGTGTTATGCAATTTTTGAAAATTGAGTATTGAATAAACAAATGAAATACCTGTTTTTGTAAATTGGGTAGGTTTAATGGACATGTTCTTGCATTATGCCCTGATTTTCTACATTTTGTATAATGTAGCTTGATATGTGTCCTAGCAACTTTTTCTCCATCTTTTGAAAGCTCACAAACACTTCTTTTCCTTAGTTTCTTGGGTCTCCCAGGTCTAGCAGTATACTGAGGTGGTAGAGGAGGATCCATGTCACTTAAAGGCCATTCTTCCAGGTTTGCCATTGGCTTTATTGAACTTGCATAGATCTTCATATAGGTGTCTGTTCAGTAGCATGGATGCACATAATAAAAAACTAGTCCATGTATACTGAGGTGGTAGAGGAGGATCCATGTCACTTAAAGGCCATTCTTCCAGGCTTGCCATTGACTTTATTGAACTTGCATAGATCTTCATATAGGTGTCTGTTTTGTAGCATAGATGCACATAATCAAAAACTTGTCCATTGCCATGTTTCAGCCAAATGGCAGACACTGCATGTTTACAAGGGATTCCAATCAAATTCCATACTCTGCAGCTGCAACTTCTCTTCTCCAAGTCAACTTCTTGTTGATTCTCAAGTCAACTTTCAACTATTTTTCAACTTTTAATTACCTTTTCAGATAGATTTGCCAAACATAATCGTCATTTCCTTTTGCCTTATATGTTGCAGACTTTTGAAAATTAAAAGACCATGGGTGATCAATTTAAAAATTTAGTACTAAACGTGACAAAACTACTATACTCGAAGGACCTTGGTATTAACTCAAAAGTTAAGAAGATTACAAATATGTTAGCTTATTGGTCATGTTGTAATAATATAAAATCTCGACTTGTTAAACTGAACAAGTAATTCGTATATCACTCAAACACATTAATATCCAATCACCCAAAGCAAGACATGAAAACTGAAACACAAATGGTCAAGATTAGGAAATTACTTCAATTAAATTTTGAAACGCAATAGCCTATGATTCAATAAAAAGCTATTCATAATTACAAATGTACATGATATATTTCCCATAATTGAGAAAATTTAATGCCCACCAAAAACATTTCCGAAGTACGCTTTGGACTGAATTGGGTAATACACATAAACTTCAGAAACTCCAGAGGCCAATCAACTACTCCGTATAACATAATGAACAAGAGATCAGCTTGGCACTTTTGACCCATCAAAACTTGTCATTTATCTGGAAAAAATCATATTTAAATGCATAGCATAGCTAATCAATTTGGGTAAATCTCAAAGTACAGCAGCATAAAAGAATAGTAGATTTGAAGAAAGGGTAGTTTGGGGTCACAAGAAAAACACTAACATCCAAAAACATGAACCTAGGGATCCAGTGTTCTACATACATTACAAATGAAATGATAAGATAATCAAACTACAAGTCTACAACAAA
Organism: Ipomoea trifida; assembly: GCA_003576665.1. Classification (NCBI taxonomy): domain Eukaryota; kingdom Viridiplantae; phylum Streptophyta; class Magnoliopsida; order Solanales; family Convolvulaceae; genus Ipomoea; species Ipomoea trifida. The sequence continues at coordinate 18,286,754 of CP025644.1, read as the reverse complement.
CCTAGGATCAGTAAAGTAACTGCATACATACACATCATGCAAACCCTGCTTTCCACTCCAAGTCTCCTAAGCCACAGCCAACATTACTGTTTTGTTACGTTTTATCTGGACAGAGAAACAAAGACAGTCAATAGAATGTGGAAAAACAGTAGTGACTCAACAAGAATGTATTATCACTTACCTTTTGTAGAGACCAACGATGTCATCAGAAAACCGTGCTGTTTCCAGAAATTCATCACCACATTGCTTTGGATCCATCTTCTCCATTTCATAATCGTCAAGACCATAGTATTGGTTCCACTCGAACCACATCTTTGCTATAGATTCCTTTCTGAAACAGGTTGTATGGTCTTCCTCTTCTGGTGTACTAGACGCCACCAATCTGTAGGTGTACACTTTCTTCTCCTGACCAGGCCGGAATGCGCGTCCTATTGCCTGGCGAGTTACCGAAGGGTTCAAGTGTACATCCAATATGATAATACGGGATGCCCCCACAAGTGATATTCCCTCACCACAGGCTTTGATGGAACCGAAGAAAACACGTGCATCTGCTGATGTGTTGAACCGCTCCATTGAAGATTCCCTCACTTCATTATCTGAATCTCCTGTAATCATGAAAATTTCCTTTCCAAGACAATAACCCTTAAACTTTATGGTCAATCTCTCCAGGAACTTCAAAGGCAATAGGTACTGACTAAATACAAGGAGTTTTTCCTTGTGTGATTCGCACAATGCCAGAAGATTTAAAAAGAACTTAGCTTTCACTCCCTCTCGTAACTCCAAATTATCCACAATCATATCAATTTTCTCTTCATCAATCCTTTCTTTAACAGAGGTTTTTGAGAGACTCTTCAACTGTGGGTGAACATATAATGCACTTCCTTCAGCACTTATTTTGAATTTTCTTCGCAAGTTCTTTAACCCAGCAACTTCAATTTTCTGTTTCGGATGAAGCTTTAGGATGACAGTGAAATCCACGAGTCCTGGAAGTTCTTCCAGAAAGTCTCCCTTGTAATAATGAAGAACTTTTCTTGTCATCTCCCTCAGATCTTGTATAACTGTAGCCTTCCTCGTTACATTCTCATCTTTCAGGAGTGTGTGCTCCACTAACTCGAAGAATTCATTATCTGAGCCTTTCTTTATTAGGTTCTTTTTGCTTGAAATTGCTGCTCTGCTCAATATCCGTCTCTTGATTGCTTTAGAATCTTCCAACTTCAGAAACTTTGGACGAACAAGGTTCAAAATATTAAACACCTCTTTAACATGATTTTGGTAAAGAGTGCCAGACAGCACAACCTTACGAGGTGTCTGCACCTTTTCCAATGAAGTCAAAACATCAGTATCCTGGTTCCTTGGTGTATGACCCTCATCCAAAATGAGAATTGACGGGACCGTCAACAAAATCTCCTGGCAAGCAACAGCAGCTCTACTTGCTTCATTGTCACACACTATTACTGAGAACTGTTTGTAGCCTAGAAACAGAACACTCCTTTCTCCAGCCCATTGCTTTAGAACTTCTAATTGTTGGGCTCGATTATCTGCTTTTACAGAGTAAAAATCATAAAGAGGAATATCTTCCACTTGCCACCTAAGAAATTCTTTCTTCCATGTGCCCAGGATTCCTCTTGGTAGCACAACCAAAGGCCTAGCAAATGGATACTTAGCCATGAAACTTTGCAGGAAGCTTATGATCATAAAGGTCTTCCCTGATCCAGGAGCATGGGCCATTATACACCCCCCTGGGTTATCCGTCACCAAGTTGTTTAGCAAAAAATTGAATCCCTCAACTTGGTGGGGTTTCATCTGCTTTTTGTGCCTTGGATGAGCAGAAATTTCAGCTAATTCAAATTCATGTGACGGTTTGTTGGGCTCAAAAAGATTTTCACTTGGCCCTGAATCCTTGGTTGTTCGACCTTCGTATCGATATGTTCTCGCATTCTTAGCACTCTAAATGAAGACAAAAAGCACTTCAGTTAAAGAAATCTATGTTTTAAAAGGAAACAAATATATAAAATTTAATCCTCCGTTACTTATACCAAAGGATTAAATTGAGTAAATTTTACATAGTCGATGGACCATTTTGGATGAATTGATAGTCGAGTACCAATTTGAGAATTATGGCATATCGATGAAACATTTTGGGTATTATCGTGGCAAAATATATGGAAAAAGGCCCAAAAGGAAAGGATAGATGGATTAGATAAGACCACACCTTTGAATACTGGTAGTCGATGATGCTTTCGATGCTTTTCTTTATAACTCCACAAATACGACATACATAGCCAATATCCTCTTTTAAGATGAAAGAATGCTCACACTCTTCATCTTCATCTTCAGCTTTGTCCTTGTTAGAAGAAGCATCCACAGTAACATCCTATTTGACATTAGGAAACTTCAATCTAACAGCACAGGAATAAACCAGTGTATAAGTTTACTCTAGCATGCAACACAAACACACAAAAAGGAATGTAAAGTAAGACACAAAAATACAAGATAAAGAAATGAAAATGTCATCATGAGAAATTCATGTGATATACAATTATATTGAAGTACTGTGCCTAAAAATCTCAAATCAAGAACTACTCAAAAGATAATAAATGCAGATTATAGGGGAAAAAGAAAAAAAGAAGAGTTTTTGGTGTAGTTGAGTAAAGAATAAAACAACTGTACCTTAGAGCATTCTATAGCAAATGACATCTCATTCCATATATCATCCAAGCCATCAAAATTAGCATCATTTCCATCTTCTGTTTCTGAATCATCCTCCACACCAACATACACACCTTTGTCTTAATTTTTTCAGTTTGAAAAGCAAGATTTGCACTTCCTTTAGGTGTTTTGGTTCCAGGTGAATCCTGCAACTATGTCAGGTAATTATAGCAAACACGTAAGAAGAGAACATACACACACACATGTGTTCACATAATATAGAGAAAGCAATTGAATTGGATAATCCAAAATAATTAAAATTGATGCAAGAGCCTTTGCACACACATATCCTAATGGGCCACTATTCTTCATAAGCTTATATTCTTCCCAAAAATCAAATACAAAAGATTAAAGGGCTTACAGCTTTGTTCTGTTATCCGCCACACGAAGACTTGCATAGATTAATATACATTGAATATACTTACCAAATGATCTTTCAAATAAGAGCCTCCGACAGTATTAATGGAGAGGACTCCCTGCAATGTACAATTAGGCTTTTTGTTGTCTTCATCATCTGAATCAAGGATAAGAAGAGGGCCAGCTGATGGACAAGAGCCATAAGCTCCTCAATTTCTTTTGTCACGCTCCCATACTTTCCACATTCCAAACTTCCCCATAAATTGGACATAGAATAGGGATCAGAATAGTCCAAAATTCCTGAAGAGCGTTTTAGGAGTCTCCCTTCAAGTTCCTCGCGCCAACATAAAGAAGGTATTTGGTTAATTGGAGCTTCATTGGTTTTCAACCTTTTCCTTCGATTGGGAAAAGAATCTGTTTCAAAAATGAAATAATAAATGTGTGATGAGATTTGGGAATAAAATCAAAATTTAAACTATTTGAGAAAGCATTTACTCCTCAACTGCGTTGCACCATCCAAGTTTTTACCATACAAATGTAGCTTGCTAAAGCAACCATTATCAGATTCAATGTCAAACCCTCATTGATAATCCATGTGTTAATACATAGTGATGTGTACAGGGAGTAAGGGAACAAAATCAGAAAAGGAAACATCTAAATAAGTAGAAGAAAGAGAGGATCAAACTACATGACATACATTCAGTAGCTCAACTGTTTCAGAAAGTTTAAAGAACTGCAGATATATAAATACCAGAAGAGGCAAGCTAATTTTTATTTTTTATTTTTAATAAAAAGCAATCGCCATTAGCATTTGAACAAAGATTACTTCCTAATGATTTTCATTTGTTTTACGGATTCAAGAGTTCTACTGAACTCAAAAAATCCCAATTAACATTGCAGTCAAGTTTCTTCAAGACGAAAACAAATACCCAAAAACAATAAACAAAACGAAGACATACCCACGGCCGGAAACCTTGCTGCAATTGGGGTAGGATAAATGCTCCCGAAGCCTTCCGAACCTGAAGCTCCCATGATCACTACAAATTCAACAGAAAGTTAGTGAGATTAATGAAATTGGGGCTACGAAAATCAACACGAAACACGCACTTCTTTGTAATAGCATAACTTTGAAACAAAAACTAACATCATGCATAGATATTTACACAATTGTTACGGAGTAATTAAACCCTAACTTCCAAAAAGGAAATCAGTGCATGGTTTGTGGGCATGTAAGTAGATGAAGAGACTGAGAAAAGAGGAATATGGACGCCGGTTGACTGCATAAATTACCTGGATGGCTCAATGGGCTGTGCCACACTGCCACTCTTAAGTCAAATGATATTCTGAAATCTGAAATATGCAGAGTGATATATATAGAATTTTATAGAGTTATTTCCACTTTTGGTCCCACGACTATTGGACCATTTCCACTTTTGGTCCCTGACTATTAAAATTTCCAGATTTGGTCCCACGACTTTTAAATCTCTACCACATTTGGTCCCACGACTTTTAAATTTCTACCACATTTAGTCATTCCGATCAAAATCCGGTCACCGGTGACTATTTTTCCGGCGAATGAAATAAATTAAGGGTAAATTTGTCATTTCCTTTTTTATTTAAAAAAAAAAAGAAAAAAAAAAACCCAACCCCCGCTTTTCTGCGGCCATATTCCCAACCCCAACCCTTCTGCTGTTCGGCGCCAGCAGAAGGGTTTGGGGGGTTTGGGGGGTTTTCTTTTTTCTTTTCTTTTTTAAATAAAAAGGGAAATGACAAATTTACCCTTAATTTATTTCATTCGCCGGAAAAATAGTCACCGGTGACCGTATTTTGATCGGAAGGACCAAATGTGGTAGAGATTTAAAAGTCGTGGGACCAAATGTGGTAGAGATTTAAAAGTCATGGGACCAAATCTGGAAATTTTAATAGTTAGGGACCAAAAATGGAAATAGTCCAATAGTCGTGGGACCAAAAGTGGAAATAACTCGAATTTTATATGGAGTGGTATTTTCAAGGGTAAATTAGAAATATTCTGGGTGTTTGGCTCGTGGCTCGTAGAGCCGCTCGCGAGCCATATATATATAATATTATATATATATATATATATATATATATATATATATATATATATATATATTTATTTATTTATTTATTTATTTATTTATTATTGATATATAATATAATATAATATATACATATAAAATTATAGTTTATTTTTAATTGAAACATAAATTTAAAATCAAGCATGTTAAATTTGAGCTCAAAGTCAAACTCGAACTCGAGCTCGAGCTCGAGCTCGAACAATCGAGCTGCTCGAGCCGAACTCGAGCAGCTTGAAAATTGGCGAGCTCGAGTTCGAGCATCAATTCTCGAGTTCGATCGAGCTCGAGCTCGAACTCGAGCCGAGCCTTCCTTAACGAGCTCGAGCCACCTTATTCTCGAGCTCGGCTCGGCTCGTTTATACCCCTAGTACTCATAGATCTTATTAAGATCTATGACTGTGATTGCACAATTGGGATGAGTAAAATCTGCAAGTGAAGTGCAATAACGAAAGAAGTAAGCTGTGTAAGGAAGGTAAAAAAAGTAAAAATAAGTCGATAGTGCAAGCCTTTTCGATGGAAACCTCATGAAACAAGACCCCATTCTCTTTAGTTTCCTTTCATAGTTCACACCATTACCTTTTGCATTGACTTGATAAAAATCTTCATTCACCAGACAAGAATTCCAAGTGCACCCGTTGTATCCCCAATTGAAGCCATGGCCGATGCACCCCCAAGACGCAGCAAACAGAGAGCATTGAGTAAAATAGGTATGTGTATTACCCCTCTTTTTTTTGTTTGCTGCTAGAAGATTAGGCGACATGGGTAAAGTGGAAAATTGTGAATGAATCACAGGGTGTGGCGGGGGAAAGCGAAGTAGGTCGTCGGAGTTCAGGGTGGAAAAACCCCCTTTTCAGAACAGGGCTCGGCCTAGGGTTTACGGTGTTGCATAAGCGGCGGGTTGTGGGTGTGCGAAGGAGAATTTCGAAGTGACAGTGTGTAAGAAGGCTGATTTCTTAGCAAATAAGGAATTAAAATAACTAGCGTGGACAAATGGGAACATGTGGGGTTGAGAAAAGAGGCTAGTATAGACACCAAAGCGTAGAAAAGATCGTTAACGTGTGGGTTTAGAAAGTGTTTAATAGTGGGGTAATGTGGTATCAAGAAAACAAATGTGAGCTGTAAAAGGGAATATGATGGAGGTGTTGTTGTCTTGAAAGAAATTAGTTATGTGCACCCTGGTCCAAAATGACGTCGTTTCGATGTTAGTGGACACGGACGCGAATGACTCTAGGGAATTCATTATCTATAATACACATAATCATTATCTAGAATACACAGAACGTTTGCCTAGAATACACAGAATGTTTGCCCAGAATACACAGAATATTGACACAAAATACACAGAACTCATCCTCCTAACATTCGAATGCACAAACACATCACAACCTATGTTAATAACATGAATACACAAAATATTGACACAAAATACACAGAACTCATCCTCCTAAACATTCGAATGCACAAACACATCACGACATGTGTTACTAACATGAATACACACAACGGTTGCCTAGAATACACAGAATGATTACCTAGAATACACAGAACGATTACCTAGAATACACAGAATATTAACATAAATACACAGACCGGCCAAAATAGGAAACGTGATTTCCAAAAAAAAGGGATGGTTAGTTTACAATGCTCAAAACGACGTAGTTTACGTACGTGGTGCACGGTATAATTTGCCGGAATACATGGTGTGCGCATGATGTGTTATTATTATTACTCCCTCGTCCCATTTTATGTGTCTGGTTCGGTTAACGAGACTTGACTAAAGATATTTTTAATCCAACTTTTCATAATATTAAGTTTAATATTAATATACAAAATTTATATATTTAGAAACTACACTAAAAGTACTATTAAACACAAAAAATAAAATTTAAAAATAAGTAAAAAATAAACCAATGAATAGTGAGTATGACAAATAAAATGAGACAGAGTGAGTATTATTTTTTGACTACTTTCTCAACTTATTGAAGCTCAATACTGAAGCGCACGGTTAACGAGGCTTGACTAAAGTTATTTTTAATCCAATTTTTCATAATATTAAGTGTAATATTAATATACAAAATTTATATATTTAGAAACTACACTAAAAGTACTATTAAACACAAAAAATAAAATTTAAAAATAAGTAAAAAATAAATGAATAGTAAGTAAGACAGATAAAATGAAACAGAGGGAGTATTATTTAACTTATTGAAGCTCAATACTGAAGCACAAAGAGTCAATACCGCTTCCACTAAGGCTCGGACCCACAACCTCTCATATGGAAGTACAACTTGGTGCCGCTAGACCACAAGGTCTTGGCCATGATGTGTTATTTTTTAAATCCAATTTGGTGATCGAGTGTAGTGAAAGGTGATGAGTTGTAGTGTGGGGGTTATACAGTGTGTATTTGTGCTCCTGTGTGCCTTTAGGTAGTAGTTTGTGTGCATTTGTGTATATGGTAGTGTGGTTGAATGTTTGTAGCATGTGTGCATTGTGTTAGTGTGCAATTGTGCATTTCAGAATATCACAAGTGCATTTATATGGGTATATGGTGTTCATGTGCATTTATATGGGTATATTGTGTTTGTGTGCATTTATTTAAATAGAGTAGCATGCGTGGGTGTATATGGTGTTTGTGTATATTTGAACATGGGTCACGCTTGTTTGAGACCGTCTCACGAATCCTTATTCGTGAGACGGGTCGGGTCGGGTCAAAGCACCATGTAAATGTCATACTTATATGTGCAAATCTCACACTTATATGCTCAAATATAACACTAATCAGAAATACAATTTTTGTTACTTATAAGAGAAAAAGTAATACATTTTTCATAATAAGTAATGTTGACAAGTACCTCTCACTTATAAGGGCAAATATAATACTTTTGAGGAAAAATGTAATACTTTTAAATCGAAATGTAAAAGTATTGTATTTTCCCTTAAAAGTATTACATTTACCCTAATAAGTAACAAAAATTTTATTATATTCATGATTAGTATTACATTTGACCATATAAGTATGACATTTGTGTATATAAGTGTTACATTTGCATCTTGACCCGACCCGACTCGACCCGTCTCATGGTGAAACGGTCTCACACAAGTTTTTACCTTTGAACATATTGTCTGTGCTAGCATAGGACACAAGAAGTAAGGGGTGACTTTGCATTATTTCGTGTATGATGTCTGCATTGGTAGGGGTTGTAGTGATCGAATTTAATATCTAATGCATCAAGCATTTTCATTAATAAGTGTGCATTGATATGATTTTATTATTACTAGTATTTTATCCCGATGCATGTCATGAAAAATTTAGGTATAAATGTTATGATTTTTCATATCAAACGTTATTTTGACTATAAAAATAACTAATCAAAACTACAAATTATTAATTTTTTTTTTGTGAATAATTAAAAAACTAATCAAAATTAGAAACAATTAAAATTTTAGTACACAGACCATAGCTACATAAAATTAAAAAGACAGCACATTAATGCACAAAACGTCAAAAAGGGGAAAAAATTAAATTAGACATGAGCCGAAAAAAACACACGAACGTGAATACAGTAAAAAAAATAAATAAATAAAAAGCACCCTACCAAAGCTGAAAAAGGAAAGTGCCAACATTTCCAAGAGGGATTTGAGAGTATTGGGTTTAGCATGGAAGTAGTAAACAAAAATATAATGTGCAGTGAGAGGATTGTGGGTGTATATGGTGTTTGTGTGCATTTGAACAAATTGTCATTGTGCTAACATAGGACACATCAAGTAAGGGGTGATTGTGCATTATTTCGTGTATGATGTGTGCATTTATGTTTGTTAGTAATGTGCATTGGTAGGGGTTGTAGTGAACGGATTTAATATCTAATGCATCAAGCTTTTTCATTAGTAGGTGTGCATTGGTGTGATTTTATTATTACTAGTATTTGCCACTTTGGAGCAGGAGCTCACGACTTCAATCGGCTCACAAGTTCCTCACAAGATAACGGACGACCAACCATATTTACAACCAATCATAGCAATAAATACAAGTATTTCAAAATTATAACTACAAAACTGTAATGTTGAGAAGAAATCAAACTAGATGGCTCCGAGTCGGATGAGTCGAGGTCGGTCGTGGCAGGGTCGTCACCGAAGAGGTCACCCTCGGCTTTCTCTGAGGTGTTGTCTTCAGACTCGTCTTCGGATGTGGAGGGAAGCTCGGTCACTATGACTACTGGAGGAGGAGGAGGAGGAGGGTGGCGTCTAAAGCTAATGTCGACCAAGGCCGCCTCGGTGACCAACACGGCATTGTCGAGCAAACTGTCAAAAACCGCTAGTGAGGAGGCCCGAGCTCTTTGGGGCTCTATATTTGCAAAAATATCCCCCAAGGGACATCAAACGAGAGGGAAGGATCGGTGGATACAAAGACAAATTGTGGTTTCCAACTTTTATTAGAAGACTTGGGCTCATGAAAGATTTTTCTATTAGGGCGAGCCGAGAAGCCCACGAATCCCTTACCACAAGTGGCCGAAGAGCACCTAATGTTGAAGTAAATGTTGAAAAGATCTAAGGATGGAGACACGTTTTTGGACACACCTAACCAAAAAAGCGGCTAGGAGACGGTGGGAATTCGACACTTGTTGCCTCGGGGAAATGCCATAAAAATTGAGAACATTCACTACAAAAGGGTGGAGAGGAAAACGAAGGCCCATCTCGAGAGACCTTATAAGGTGAATGCCGAAAAAATGAGGGGAGGGGGGTCTCTAAAATAGTGCTCCCGGGAGGAGGTACCACCATCTCCACGGTAGGCCCGACTAAAGACCGAGCGCATGCAACATCACACTCATATAAGGAAATGGGGGCCCCATGAGGAATGGTGGGGTCAAGTTCGGTGTATTTTCCCCGTTGAAAAGGTTCGGGAGACTAGTGAGCATGATGGCACGGATAGGTCGAGCCGCTATAGGTTGATGAAGAAGCATAACGACCTCGACGGGTGGAGGGGGTAATTGATCTAAAGGAATAGGGTCGTCACTATCCATGAGCAAGTCAAGAAAGCTAATGGAGTCCAACAAACTTACATAGGGGTTGGGGAGAGTCAATGCAATGGAAGGAAATATATGGAACTCTAAAAGAATGGAGTTACTAACCCGACTCTAAGAAGAAATGGAGTGGAAACTGTTGGGAAACAATTCTCGAAATACCCAAGAAATTGGACGAAATAGAAAATCCACTAAACAAAAAAAAAATATTACAGGAAATTTCAGGAATTTAAACCTACAACAAAGGTTAGATAAACGTGGAATACAAGGGACGGTGAAAAACGGACTTTGGGGTAGTTGTAAGTACGAGTCGAGTTGCTTCTGTCCTTAAAACCTTATTTACCGCCCCCCGGGGTGCTGGAGCGTTGCGGTCTAGGTTTCCCAGGATAAAACGTACTACGATCCGCCGTTTGAGCACACAAACTTGGATTCGGCGAACGAGAACGTGGGATGAACACAGGTGGCTAGAACGAAGGAGGAGCAGAGTTTCGAGGTGAAAAAACTGATTTTCGTCTTGTGTTTACACGTGTGTAAATCTCCTGCTCAGCCTGGTAATATATAGTAGAGGAAGGGATTAATGGCACTCAACATGACATTCAATTTCGGCCTTGTAACATTCTCCCACTAACAAGACTTTAATCTACCACTAACTCCCTATTTAATTAACCACCACTAACAAGCAAGAGATAAATTCTAGATGTTATGATCAGAATAAATAACAAGAGATAAATTCTATGATCAGAATAAATACGAAATAAATTCTGTAACATCCTGAATTGATCTCCAGAACAGTCACGGTTCCAGATTATAGCCTTCGAGAGGTTCGTTTGCTGATGTCTCGAACTGCCCAGGCGCGAGACCATGTCTGCCAATTTCCCGGACGACATTCGTGCCCGCAGGTGCCGACACACACGAGTTCAAGCCTTTTCGAACTCATTTTGGAATTTGATTTGCACCCCCCCCCCTACGCGCGAGAGAGAGACTCTATGCCATACAAGTCAATTAGCCTTAAAAGGACTCTTGTATTTATAGTGAGTGAAATCCTCTTCCCAAACCAATGTGGGACAAAGGCTTTCCTTAAAGCTTTTTCCCATATTTTTTCCATCTCAATGGGTCTACTTTGAGAACCAATTTCTCATTCACCCATTATTCATTTTGAGCGTATAATATATCGATATCTTCGTCTCACTACGAAGAATCCGAATCCACTTTGACCCGACCCAAATCGGATGTGGATCCTACATATATTTATACCACAAAATGGCCACTTAAAATGCCATTTATGCCATTTTTTCCAACAGAAACTTGAAGAAGGAAGACTCGGCCTTGGAGGTGGGATCGATACGAAAAGTCGTGTGGATCTAACTGACTAAGAAGTTGAAAATACGCAACAATGGTGACCACTAGAAGTCGTCAGGGTCAAGGTCAAGGTAGAATGCAACCTCAGGTACAAGTGAATCGTACTTTGAGGCAAACTGTTTCTCAGGGGAGGGACCTGTGAGAGAAACTTTCTAGACCCCATGTTGGTGACTTGCAAGAGTAACTTAGTCGCCAGAATTCCCGTGCTCAGAGTGAGCAAGCACGAGTGGACGCCCCTATCGTTGAGGAGGTCCGAGCTGAGGAGGTGCTTCCACCTCCACCACTCGCGCCAGCAAGACCTAGCATTCTTGAGGCGCTCACTTGAATGGCAGAATTGTACGAGCGAGAGTTGCTCGTTCGAGAGAGGAATGTGCCTCAGGGGTCTCATTAGCAGCAGTCTCGGTCTGTTCGGCCGGTAGCGCAAGAAAAGTCGGCTGCTTCGCGCCGATCTCCGATTCGAGCTAGATCAAGAGGCCCGCATCAATCCGCCTTAGATAGGTTGGGAAATCAAGAGATGCCGGGCAATGGAAATCTGAATGCACATGAGGTGCTAAGGGAGATTGCTCCTAACGAGCCTAGAAATAGGCGTGAGCGAAGGTACGGAGATGTTCAAAGGTAAATCGGGGAACACTTAGTTCATGAGAGTAGTAGAGAATCACCGGCTAGCCGAGGGCGAATGTTGGATGAGGTTGTCGCGTTAGCTAGGCAGGTCCAGGATCTGCAAGATCAAGTGAATGGAATGACGGGCAATGCTCGGTCTTTCCTAAGGGCCTATCCATTCTCTCAAGAGATCATGGCTTATAAGACCCCGACGAAGTTCAAGTTACCTGAGAATTTGACATATGATGGAGCGGGCAATCCCAAAGAGCATTTGATCAGTTTTCAAGCTCGGATGCAAATCCATGGACCTGAAGGTCCTTTGATGTGTAAGGCCTTCCTGACTACGTTAGTTGGCGCAACACAAAGATGTTGCATGAAATTGCCTGATCATTCAGTGAGCAGTTTCGAGCAATTGGCCGAGCTTTTCTTAACCAATTATGCCGCCAATCTGTGACCTAAGAAGAACTTCATGTATCTATCTGAAATTAAGCAGGACCTTAACGAGCCACTTAGGTCGTTCCTGGCTAGATGGCAAAAAGAGGTTCAAGCGGTCGACGACCTAGAAGATAACACGGTACTAATCTTGTTCATGGAGAACCTGAGGTTGGGTAAGTTGTATACCAACCTCCATACTGAATGGCTGACCTCGTATGCTCATGCCATCCAAAGAGCCAATCGACATGCTGATGCAGAGGACGAAGGAGGGTCGTCTCAACCCAAAAAGCCAGGGGTGGAGGAACAACGAGCGGGAAAATTTGATAAGAGTCGGTTGGGCCGCCAAGGGACTGGTCGGAACCCTGAAAGATCGGGTATTCCGCGGTTTCGCCAGCAATCGGTCACGGTCCAAGAAGTTCAAGCTCTATCCCCGCCGCTTGAGGTACGACCAGGTGATAAGCCCGAGACCGCGGGCTAATGTTTAGGAACCGACAAGTATTGTTAGTTGCATCGCTCGATCACTCATTCGACCAAAGAGTGTGTTTTCTAAAGGAAGGAAATAGAGGCTATCATCCAAAGGAGTGCGCCAACTCCTCCAAACCAATGGCGTCAAGGTCTGCCATGGCAACGCAGAAACCTGAGCTAGTCTGGGGAGGGTAACCGTGACAAAGGAAAGCAACCCGCATCGGGGGAAGAGGAAGAAAATTGGAAGCATAAGAACGTCATTCATATGATTGTTGGGGGACCTAAAGGAGGCGACTCGACCTGATCAAGAAAAGCTTGGGCTCGACAGCTATATGTCAGAGCGGTGTATGGACGCGAGGTCAACACGAAGAAGGTATGCCATGAACTCATTACTTTTACAGATGAAGACCTACCCTTAAGGGCAGGTCGTCATCGAGATGCTTTGGTTATAGATATGGACATAGTCGGCACCGTCGTGAGACAGGTGCTGGTGGACACGGGTAGTAGTGTCAACGTGCTGTATTTAGATACGTTCAATAAGTTGGGGTTGGATAGAGATGTTCTGAGACCGGTCATGACTTGCTTGGCAGGGTTCACGGGCGACTTAATTGAGGTAGAAGGTTCCATAAAACTGACGGTCGAGCTAGGCACTCACCCAAATGTTAAATCCATGGAGATGGAGTTTGTGGTCATCCAACTGGAATGTTCTCACAATGTCATCCAACTAGTGCTAGCCACATTGTGTTTCCTTTTCTTGGCACACTCCTTTCTTCTTGGCATGATTTCCCTACAAAGTCTTTCAAACAAAGAATACCATTTTTCTATGATTCACAAATGAACAATGTAACACAACACTCCACAATTCTTACCACACTCAAAACAAAAACAATCACAAGACTTGCCACACAAACTCTTCTTTTTCCTCTATTTTTTTTTTCGAATTTCTTCCTCATCTTTTCAAAAATTTCTCTCTTCTTTTTGTCAATAAGTAAACTTCATCTTCTTCAAGGCAACAATGGAGTCAAAAGCATGTAAACTATCAAGAATGAATCAACAAGCATGGCAAGAGTGCAATTCTTGTCACAAAAGATCATGAAAAACATGTAGGAACACAATTCTAACTTATCAACATGAAAATGTGTCCAAGCCCCCGACTTAGGCACGAAAACGTTAATATCCCTTAATGATCGGTACGAGGTCGATTGCAGCACTATCCAATTGCTTGAATCTTGAAAGTATTGAAACTTGGATTACTGTTTCATTACTGCAAATAAGATTCATCTTATGTTGCAAAACAGTGGAAAGATGAATTGGGTTCCAGTTTATGATGAATGTATGAATTATTTAGCAAAAACTTGCCTTCCTTTAAATAGGTTCTCGCTTATAAGTTATAATGGTACCACATCAAATGGACTCTCGTCTTTTCTCTCTATCTATCCATCGCTTCAATACTTGGCCCTTAAACAGATTGGATTCCTGAATGATGAGATTATCGAGAAATTGTGATATGCTGAAAGAGCTTGACATGGAGAACACTATATTAGGAGGAAAGTTGCAGTAAATGACGAAAGTTAGGGCATGCCATAGTTTGGAGAATGCGTGCGAGTATACATTTCTATCATATACTTAAGTATATAATATTATCTATGATAATATATATTTGGGGCAAGGTATCTAATATTATCAATGATAATAAATTATGTTAATTTGTGGATCACTAGGTTTCGTGGGACACTCCAAATTACTTATATCAAGTTAAATATATATAATGGTTAATTCATGGTTGTGGCCGTGCGCGCGGGCCACGACCTTAACATTACCTAACGGTGTTACGGGACTGTCACGCTCACTACCTCAATTGAACCGAACGCTTACTCTCTCTTGTTGTTGACTCCTGACAACTCAGAGAGTGAGGGACTATTGATGTGGATATTGGAAACGACCCAATAATAGGAACCCTGAGTCTAGGAGTGCATAGCCCGAGGCATAAGAAGATAGCTCGAGCAGCCAGGGTCCAAGACCTGTAGCAGATCTCCAGGACCCAGAATGATAGGCCTTGACTTATTCTTGCGGGTCCATTGCGTGGGCCTCGACTTAGTCTTGTGACCTACCATAACTTTAGGGGAGTTTGTTTCCCCATATCTTGTATAAATATTGCATTGTCTTGGCATTACAAATCAAGTTCAATTACATCTCAAATCCAGTTGTAATCTCATTGCACTCTTCATTAATACAACTCTTGTCTTCTCAAGTTCAATATCTTGTCTTTATTACTTTTTTTATTATTATCTGATTATTTGATTTTACCTACCCGGATTAATTTAATCCATCACTAGGAATCACTTGGCCTAGAACTTGATTAAAACCTTGACGCAATCCGGATTTTTTAAGTACTCTAACGCTTCGTTCGCTTCATGCAGTGAAAATTCTTGACTACTCAATTCATCTAATTTAATTTCCTGCAAGAAATTGTTTAGAAATTAGAAAACTTTTTATGGATATAGTAGGATCAAACAAACACTAACTACAACTATATTTATAATTTCTGAACATGAATAGATCTTCCTCATATTGCAAAAATTAATAATTAAAAAAAAACAGGTAGCTAGGCTGATTTATGCAAAAAACATACCTTAGTTATGCATTTATTTATGATGGAAGGAAGGTCAGATCGGATCCTGACGCCCCCGTAGATAGAGCCCTTCAAAGTCCGACCAAACATTAAGGGAACGTAATTCATTTCCCAATCAATCTGTAGTCCTGCTCCAAGCAGAATCACTGTCCCAAATCCCTACAAACTTTCAATTATATTAACATTAGTAGGGTCGTCCAGCCAAACACTTGCTTAAGAAATAATCATTGTACCATGGACCAGAGTTCATAGTGCTCTGGTGCATGTGTATGTGTCTTATGTTGTAAGGTTTTGGTGCTTAATTAATTATGGACTATATTGTTTAAAAAAGTTAAATTATGGATTCTATGTATTTCCCTATTTTGATATTTGATACTTAATTTTTCTTTAATTATGTTTGCAAAAAAGAAAAAAAAAAATTGTTCTTTAATTATTATATGTGATTTGTTAGTTTAGTTTTTAGTAGTTGTTATGTGAAAGATGAATTTAATAATAATATTGAGACATGTGTATAACCTATTTGATCCATATTTTTAAGATACTGGTTTAAATGCGGAGAACGCTTCCTTTGCGAGTAAGTATGTAAAGATGCACTTTTACAATGTTCAAAAATGCACCACAAAGAAATGCACTAATGCACCACACACTAAAAAATGCACCACAACTAATGGTGCATTTCTGAACACTTTGTGGTGCATTTATGTGTCCCTAATGGTTAGTGACCGCACGGTCGCATGAAAAGCACTGTCGACACAGGAACTTGAACCTTATTCCTAAATTAAATTAAATTAAATTTGTTTATTGTTTTGAATTGAGAAAGATAATGAAATCATATCCCTAATTAAAATTTAAAATTACCTTTCTGGTTGCTTCAATAGCTTGGTTGATCATCAAGTCGGGGACGTCGGTGCACTCGAAAAGGTAATCAACGCCCAGTCCTCCCGTAGCTTCTTTCACCATTTCTGAAATGCTTTTATCCTCACAATTCTTTGCATTTATGAAGTCTGTGACGCCAAAAATCTTTCCCTTCTCTTCCTTCTTATCGTGAATGTCAATTCCAATTATTTTCGCCGCTCCTCGTTCTCTTGCTCCCTCTACCACCTGCAATTTTCTTTTCTTTTAATTTCGGAAAAAAGTTCAAAAGTTCGATAGATACTCTTTTAGCCGTTGGCCGATTGAGTTAGTGGGATTAAATAGTTGATAAGGATTAGCTGATTGTAAAAATGTAACAGAATGAATAATAAATGACTTACGCCAAGTCCAACACCGCCGAGACCCAGCACAGCAACAGTGGAGCCCTTGTCAATGTCGGCCAACTTCCAAGCGGCGCCGTAGCCAGTGGTGAAGGAACAGCAGAGGAAGCTCGCGTGGTGGAGAGGGAGGCGAGGGTCCACCTTGACGACGTAGTTTTCGTCGAGTACGAGGTACTCCGACAGCGTGGAGCAGCTGACGTGGTGGTATATTCTCTGCGCGCCGCCATTGATGGACATTCTCGAGCTTCCATCCAAAAGCAGCCCCGAGAAGCTGAGTGGGTATTTGAAGCATAAATTCGACTTCCCGGAAATGCAGTTTGGGCATTCTCCGCATTCTCCTATGAAATGGGGCATTACCGTATCTCCTTCTTTGAGGCTTCTCACCTCTTCGCCTACGCTTTCTATGATTCTGCACCCATATTATATTATTATTTGCATTCATATACTTCACCTCATACCAAAACTACTTACCAATTATAAGCAAATTCTGAGCTGATTAATTAAGTCAGGGTAACCTTTAAAGATGGTTAAGAATACAAATTTATAATCGAAAGTCACGAATTTAAATTTTAGTCTTTTTATTTTCAACAGGTCAACTAGACAAAAAATCTAAGTTAATTTACTTGTGATCTTTTGTCAATTAAGATCACAATGTGAGATTTACCCAATTCATATCATTGAGTGGTGTAAGTTTCTCTGGTGACTCAAAAAAAATAATTAATTACTAGTAATACTTTCCCTATCTATTTTTTTATACTATAAAGTAAAACTTTTATATATATATATATATATATATATATATATAAAAGAAGTTAATTCTTTGCACAATTATTTAACCAGAAAGGGAAAATAATATTTTTTTTTTCTCCTTGAATTAGATGTATATAACACATTATTATCCCCTTGAATTATTTATGTATTCACATTAGCCCCATCAATTACTCTAAAAGTGGCGATCCCTCCCCTCCCGAGATATATTATAAATGGACATTTTTACCTTTAAAATAAATACTTCATTTATTTTTCTTTTCCAACAAATTATTGCTTATATGTAGGGATGAGTGGATGACCACGGTTTGGTTGGAACTGAACCGGACACTATAGCAATCGAATAATCAAAAGGTTATGGTTATGATTAAGAACCACAGTCCAATATTTGGGTTTCAATTTATTAAAATCACGAACTGGAAAAATTCGATATTGAACCATGAATCGGCGTTTCTAAATAAGAATAACTACTAGCATTAGCTTAAAATTAGAATTATAATATTTGCAAATAGTGTATGTTCTTTTTCGCATTTATTCCAATTCTCACATATAAATAGATATGACTGCGATTCAATTTTAAATTTTAACCGTCGTTTCACGGTTCCGAATCCAGTTTGAACCGTTGGTTCAAACTTTTTTTTTAAATTTTAAATTTTATTTTTAAAATAGTCTAAATTCAACAATTAATGTATTTTTTTTAAAGTTCGAAACTGGAACCGGCCATTCCGGTTCATGATTTTAATAAATTGAAACCCAAATAATGGGTTCTGGTTATAAATCGTAACCAGAACCTTTTGCTTTGGTTGCTGTAGTGTTTGTTCGGTTTGAACCAAACTGTGGTCATAATTTGTTAGAAAACAAAAATAAATAAAATATTTATTTTAAAGGCAAAAATGTTCATTAACATATCAAGGGGAAAATCTTCATTTTTAGATTAATTGATGGGCTAATGTGAATACACGGAAATCACCATTTTGATATCTCAATTGTTTCCCAATTGTTAATGTAGTCCCTAGTTTTCAATTTCAACTAATTTGATCCTTGAATTGTTGAAAATTTCATCAATTAAACCCTTTCGAGGGACCAAAATGGTGATTTCTACATTTTTAAAATTTCGTCAATTTGATCTTCGAAAAGTTCAATTGACGAAATTTTAAATAATTCGAGGATCAAATTAGTTGGAATTGAAAACTATGGAGTACATTGACAGTTGAGAGATAATTGAGGGACCAAAATGATGATTTCCCATGTGAATACATGAATAATTCAAAGGAAAATGTGCTATAAGTATATAACTCAAGAGAAAAAAGTGTCATTTTTCGAGCGTGAGATAAAAATATAAAATTATTAGAACTAATTAAACTTGATAATTAAAGAGAGGTTTACATACCCAACTCCTTCATGTCCAGGAATGCGAGGGAACAAAGGCTGGAGAAAAAAATTGACCAAAATTTTAAAAATAAAAATCAATAATGGCTATATATTATACTATCAAACAGTAAAATCATAGGAAATTAATATGAATAAATAAGTTTTTAATTTGAATGTGATTTTAATAACATATACAAGTTTGAGTTTTTTTTTTTTTAATCAAGTCAAAATTGTTGGTGTATTTTATATTTGATAATGTATTTTATCTTTAATACTTACACTAGAAGAGATAGAGATTTGATGCAAGTTCCTTCGCAAATTTTCCTGTGGAGCTCGATTCACAATGGATCGTGGATCATGCATCAAAACGACGTCGTTTTGATTAATGAAAACAAACGGCTGAAACGGTTTCTGTTTCGCGCCGTTAACTTTCAGTTTATATATACTGCAGTTACCTTTCAACACAACTGTAGTTCTTTTTTTATATAAGTACAGTTTCATTCGACATTATACACTCAAATATGTGAAACTGTTATTCAGTTTCCTTTCAATACAACTATAGTTACTTTTATAATACACTGTAGTTTCCTTTAATTTCAACACAACTACAATGTCATTTCGATATAACTACAGTTTCATTGGACAATATACACTCAAAAATGTGAAACTGTTATTCAGTTTCATTTTATATACACTGCAATTTCCTTTCAACACAACTATAGTTTCATTTCAATATAACTACAGTTTCATTTGATAATATAAAAACAAATTTGAGGCAGTATCTTTTGCGATGAACTGTAGTATCATTTACGGAGCTTCGTTATGACTTACGGCAGCCATTTCTTTTACTTAATGAAACGGCGTCGTTTTGTGACCATGGTCTACAGTATAACGACTAAAGTTCCTTCACACACATCTCTTTTCCTGGTCTCCAAACATCTGCCAAAGCAGGGGCGGAACCAGGATTAGATAGTGCGGGGGGCTAACTACGGTTGAAATACTAAAACAAATACACTGATATCCATTTAACATATTTCAAAATAATCATTACATTACAAATTTAATAAAGTTTAGAATAAATCATTTATAATTGAATCTATATTAAATTATTTTGGAATATGCTTTTCAATGTACATTGATTTGTACGATTGAAAGAATGAAAACATTTAGACATGTTTTAAAAGTATATTGATTTTTTTTATTGCGGTACATTGGAATTTGGAAGACCCGGAAGGGAAACTATCTCACTCTTTGGACAAAAACGTCCATCTCATCTACATGAAGAAGATCTAAAAGAATATTGATTATTTCTTGAAAACTACCATCTTCACAACATAACATAATAACAATTGTTTTCTCAAATACAAATATACTACACAATTTTTATATTATTATGCATGTTAAATTAAATACAAAATTTACACACATAACCACAAATCTAAATAATTAACCAATTCAAACAAATGCACCTTGATATCCATTATTTACAATCAAACAAAACAACTATTTGAAATAAACAATAAAATATGAAACAAAAATTAACCAAACAAGTAGTTTGAAACAAAAACAAAAATTAACTTTAAAAATACGCATAGATTTTAATAATGACAAATTATCTTGTTATTGCGTATGACATATATATGTATGGTTCTAAAGAGAAAAACTAGTAGGTAGGTTAAATAATATTTGAATGTGACTCTGTGAGTCAACAATATAGAGAAGACATAATTTGAAATGGGAGAGAATGGGAAAAGTTAAAAGGTGAAGAAGTTTATAGCTTAGCTTCTAAGATTAATTTAAGTTAGAGGGGGGCCAAATATCTTAAAGGACAACAAAATTTTAATAGTCTATATAATATTTTTAAAATTTTAATATTATATATAATATTAAAAAAATTAAGGGTGGGGTGGGGTGAAAAATGAAAAAGGAGAAAAGCTAAGAAAAAACGAAATGAAACTAAAGCTACCTATGATGTTAGAGATGGCAATGCAGGTCATGATGACTTCTTTAATTCATTCGATTTTGCATTGGATGTTTGTTATACCTCCCCTCCACCAACCTCGGGAGCTTTAATTTCTCCCTTTGGATATAATTTGGTTGCTATTAATATCTTTTACAATAAAAAAGAAGAGGTGAAACTCAAAGATAACATTATTATTAAGGTGAAACGTTTGACATAGGCAGGGGCGGAGGTATGTGTATGTTATGGGGGCCTTGCCCCCTCC
>CP025644.1:18233706-18265438 GCA_003576665.1 Ipomoea trifida | reverse complement strand
GGGGGGGGGGGGGGGGGGGGGGGGGGCAAGGCCCCCCATAACATACACATACCTCCGCCAAGTATCCTTCATTATGTTGAACTTCATTGGTTTCTCAGTGAGGATTGTACTACTAGCATATATTTATAATCTTCCTTGACCACCGTCAAATATTACGCCACTTTCTTCCTCCTCCTCAATCATCAAGTCCGCGTGCACACAATGTTTCTAGGGTTTTTTGACTTGGCGGTGAAGCATCCACGCTTACGACACCAAGAGAAAGAAGATGAGATTGGTGGGAGAATCAATAACTCCTTGACGACCGCATGAAACATGGGTTTCCAAACAGAGAAGGATTGGGCTGGGGTTCCATGGATGGGAAAATATACTAAGGCTTAGGCTATTCTTATTCCAACAAGTGAATCCCTTTCAAGCGCAAATTTTATTGTGGACCGCGGTTCACAATGGATTGTGGTTCATGCATCAAAACGTCGTCGTTTTGATTAATGAAAACAAACGGCTGAAATGACTCCGTTCCGCGCCGTTAACTTTCATTTTATATACACTGCAGTTCTCTTTCAACACAACTATAATTCCTTTTTCGATATAACTAAAGTTTCATTATATTCGACATTATACACTCAAATATGTGAAACTATTATTCAGTTTCTCTTCAACACAACTACAGTTTCTTTTATAATACATTGCAGTTTCCTTCCAACACAACTAAAATTAGGGATGATCACGGTTCGGTTCGAAAAGAATCGTGTACTGTACAAACCGAACCAGAATCGGAACTGCCCGTACGGTTCCAGTTCCGGTTAAGGTTCCAAAGATTCCGGAACAGGAACCGCCGATTGCGGTTCCGGAACCGTGAATAAATAAAAATAAATAAATAAATATAAAATAGACCACACCAGGCGTCCAGTCCTGGTGTGCTTAGGGTTGACGGCAGTTCCGGTTCTGATTCAGAACCGCTAGTTCCAGTTCTTCAATTGGCAAAATCGGAACCTTAATATAAGGTTCCGGCTCCGGTTGGAGCCGCCGGTTCTAATCGGGGTTTTTAATTTTCTTATTTATTTATTTTTTTTAAGAATAGCAAGTTAGTATTTAGTAACCCGTGAAAATTTTGGTTGTCTTGTTTTTTATTTTTAACAATGTCCATGAGGACCATGAATATTATTTTTAAATGTCTCATTTTAAGTTTTAACATAGTTGTGTATTTGTGTGGCTAAGTAGTAACTAGTAAGTATACAAGTACAACAATGGTAAAAAAATCAGTGAATATATTACAGAATCCAAATCCCATATATTATTGACTACTCAGTCCTTATAAATCTAGAATACATTGGTTATAATAATATAATATACATTTGAAAGATGTTCTTGAGATCCAAGTCACCCTCCATAATCCATGATTCATCATCTATAATGTTACTTCCCCGTGTTCATCAATTGTTTTCTGCTAAACTTTAATGTTAAACCTAAAAAATAAAAATAATTTTGGGCTTGCACTTAATTTACCAAGATTAGGTTGCCTACGTATCTTATTCAAACTTCAATAAGAAATCAAAGTCTACGTAGTTCTTTTACATTTTTTTAGGAGTCGGTTTGTTCCCCTTCGGTTGCAGTAGTTGTTGCATCATCGGAAAAGAAATCGTTGATGATGCTGATTTATCATTTTCTTGCGCTCTAAGTTTTGCCAATCCCCAACCGGATGTGCAAACTTGAATTTTAATTGATTGTGGCGTCATTTTGAACAAGTCTCATCCAACATGTTTCCACCCGCACTAAATTTCTGTTCAACTGCTACAGTAGAAGCAGGAGTTTCAAAAAAAAAATATCAATAATAGATAATATAGAGAAAAAAAATTTCGTGATCTTTCCACCACTGCAAAACATCAAGATTATTATCATTATCTAAAAATACAAAATTAGTATTTAAATATATCTCCACCTCGAATAATGCTGGAGATGAAGAACTTGTCTCACTCCCACTGGTCCGACGACTTTTACCTGTTCTAGCTAACAGGTTAAAGCCTATACTTTGTAGGGTTGATTTTGAGCTCTGTGATGTACTTCGAGAAGAAGTACTAATATTCATAGAAGGACCATAAACCTGTAAATATTCTTCACACAAACTATGAAAAAATAAACTTGTTATTTCATTATGTATAGAACTAATATTAACATATTCATTATCATCAGGATCATATAATTCTCATGGTTGAAAAAATCGCTAGGCGCTTCCTAGGCGCTCGGGGAGCGCCTAGGACGCCTAGCCGGGGATTAATCGGCGCCTAGGCGTCCGTGTATTTTTTATTTTATTTTTTATTTTTAAAAAATTTGTTAGTATTTTTTATTTTTTAAAGTCTAATAATTATAAATTATATAATACTTTAATAGTTAATAATAAAATATTAAATATTAACCTAAAAAATATCTAAAGTTTGTGCAATTTAGGATTATTTCGCTCAAAACGATGTTGTTTTGAATGAAATAACCCATTAAAAAAAAAGAACAATAGTTAATCGACCGACTAGAAGGCCTAGTCGGTGCCTAGTCGGTCTAGTCGACGCCTAGGCGGTCAGCGCCTAAGCGGCCTAGGCGGTGCTTTGGCGGTCTAGGCGGAGCTTAGGCGGCCTAGGCGGTCGCCTAGCCGGCCAGCCGCCTAGACCACCATTTAATGTGATACGCTAGGCGGTCGACCAGCGCCTAGCGCCTAGGCGGGGATTAATCGGCACCTAGGCGGGATTTTTGCAACACTGATAATTCTAAACATTCATAATACGTTTGTAAAAAAGCATTTAAACCATATAATTTACAACGAGAATCAAAACACATTGCAATTAAATAAATTATAGGAATATTCCTATAATAATCTAAAAACTTTGATTTAATGCATATAATAGCATCACTCAAAATAGGATCATCACGAAATTCAAAGAGCTTACCAACAATATTTACAGCATAAATTAAAAATAAGTGTGTAGTCGGATAATACACACCGGACAAAGCCAAAGTGGCATCGTTAAACTCTTTAAATAATTCACAAATCTTAATACAAGCATCCCAATGTTGCGGAAATAAATGAATATCATTATTGTTTGAAAAAAAAAAAAAGAACATAACAAATCTTTGTAATAAATAGTACTACTAAGCAAAGTAAGGGTAGAATTCCAACGAGTTGGAACATCTCGAGGAAATCTTTTTGGGAGAATATTATTTCTTTTGCAAAATCTACCAAATTCTTTTTTAGCATTGGGATGTTTCCACAAATAAACAACAGCATTTCTAATAGGTTTAATACTACTACTAAGAGAATTTAAACCAGCTTGAACACATAACTTTAAAACATAACAAACACATCTTTGGTGAAAAAAATTTACCTCCAAAATATGGTACACATAATTCCCTAAGAGCAAGGATCGCATCAGTATTGTTGGATGCATTATCAAAACCAACTGCAAAAATTTTGTTAGTAATTTTGTATTCATCAAATATACTTTGCAACTTACTGTAAATATTGTGTGCACTGTGTTGTTCATCAAAACAACGAAAGGCAAATATTCTTTTTTTGCAGCGCCCAGTCTTGATCCATCCAATGACAAGTAACACCCAAAATATGAATGTTTTCTCCAATAGTCGCTCCAAATATCAGCATATATAGTAACACTCCCTGAATGTGATTCCAATAAAGAAATCAATTTCTTTTTTTCATCTTTATATAATTTATAAAGATGACGAGTAGCAGTTGTGCGAGGTAAATCACACATTTGTGGATTTAATGCACCCCTGCAAAATTCTTTAAAATCAGCTTTTTGTCCAAAACTAAATGATAAATCATCAATAACAATCATTTCAACAAATTTGAGTCTAGTTTGCTCATCTGAGTAGCGAAATAAAGCATTAGATTTAGTTGTATGCCTACCAATTTGTTGTTGTGTTTGTGTATTTACCTCTTTATTCGGATATTTTTAGCTTATATGCTTCCGGTACGTCCCGTAGCCACCGAATTTTGACCATCGGTACTCCTTGTCACAATAATTACCTTTTACTCTAATTCTTCCATCAGGGTGTTCAATTTTCTTCATGTGTACCCTGGATCAGATTTTTGTTTAGAAGCAGAGGTTGAACTTTTTCGGGTTTATCGTTCTGGCCTTGCAAAAATTTCGAGAAAGTAGCATTTTTAGAATCAAAAGAAGAATGAAAAGGTTGAGAGCCAAAAGAGGTATGTTGATGTTCATTTATGGTTATTTGAGGGTTTGGATTTAAGTCTTGGTAGTATGATTGTTGTTGTAAAAATTGGTGGTATTCATATTCGGTTCATGGATTTCCAAGCGAATATGAATTCCACCAATTTTTACAACAACAATCATACTACCAAGACTTAAATCCAAACCCTCAAATAACCATAAATGAACCTCAACATACCTCTTTTGGCTCTCAACCCTTTCATTCTTCTTTTTCTTCTTTTGATTCTAAAAATGCTACTTTCTCGGAATTTTTGCAAGGCCAAGAGGATAAACCCGAATAAGTTCAACCTTCTACTTCTAAACAAAAATATGATCTTTTTAGGGTACACATGAAGAAAATTGAACACCCTGATGGTAGAATTACAGTAAAATGTAATTATTGTGACAAGGAGTACTGACGGTCAAAATTCGGTGGCTACGGGACGTACCGGAAGCATATAAGCTCAAAACATGCATCAGGATAAAGAGGTAAATACACAAACACAACAACAAATTGGTAGGCATGCAACTAAATCTAATGCTTTATTTCGCTACTCAGATGAGCAAACTAGACTCAAATTTGCTGAAATGATTGCTATTGATGATTTATCATTTAGTTTTGGACAAAAAGCTGATTTTAAAGAATTTTGCAGGGGTGCATTAAATCCACAAATGTGTGATTTACCGCGCACAACTGCTACTCGTCATCTTTATAAATTATATAAAGATGAAAAAAAGAAATTGATTTCTTTATTGGAATCACATTCAGGGCGTGTTACTATATGTGCTGATATTTGGAGCGACTATTGGAGAGAACATTCATATTTTGGGTGTTACTTGTCATTGGGTGGATCAAGACTGGGCGCTGCAAAAAAAAGAATATTTGCCTTTCGTTGTTTTGATGAACAACACAGTGCACACAATATTTACAGTAAGTTGCAAAGTATATTTGATGAATACAAAATTACTAACAAAATTTTTGCAGTTGGTTTTGATAATGCATCCAACAATACTGATGCAATCCCTGCTCTTAAGGAATTATGTGTACCATATTTTGGAGGTAAATTTTTTCACCAAAGATGTGTTTGTTATGTTTTAAAGTTATGTGTTCAAGTTGGTTTAAATTCTCTTAGTAGTAGTATTAAACCTATTAGAATGTTGTTGTTTATTTGTGGAAACATCCCAATGCTCAAAAAGAATTTAGTAGATTTTGCAAAATAAATAATATTCCCCCAAAAAGATTTCCTCGAGATGTTCCGACTCGTTGGAATTCTACCTTTACTTTGCTTAGTAGTACTATTTATTACAAAGGTTTGTTATGTTCTTTTTTCTCAAACAATAGTGATATTCATTTATTTCCGCAACATTGGGATGCTTGTATTAATATTTGTGAATTATTTAAAGAGTTTAGTGATGCCACTTTGGCTTTGTCCGGTGTGTATTATCCGACTACACACCTATTTTTAATTTATGATGTAAATATTGTTTGTAAGCTCTATGAATTTCGTGATGATCCTATTTTGAGTGATACTAATATATGCATTAAATCAAAGTTTTTAGATTATTATAGGAATATTCCTATAATTTATTTAATTGCAATGTGTTTTGATATTCGTTGTAAATTATATGGTTTAAATGCTTTTTTACAAACGTATTATGAATGTTTAGAATTAAATGATCTTGATGATAATGAATATGTTAATATTAGTTCTACACATAATGAAATAACAAGTGTATTTTTCATAGTTTGTGTGAAGAATATTTACAGGTTTATGGTCCTTAGATGAATAGTAGTACTTCTTCTCGAAGTACTTCACAGAGCTCAAAATCAACCCTACAAAGTAGAGACTTTAACCTGTTAGTTAGAGCAGGTAAAAGTCGTCGGTCCAATGGGAGTGGGACAAGTTCATCATTTCCAGCATTATCTGAGGTGGAGATATATTTAAATACTGATTTTGTATTTTTAGATAATGATAATAATATTGATGTTTTGCAGTGGTGGAAAGACCACGAATTTTTTTTTCTATATTATTATTTTTTGCGAAACAAATTTTTGGAAGTCCTACTTCTACTGTAGCAGTTGAACAAGAATTTTGTGCATGTGGAAACATGTTGGACGAGACTCGTTCAACAATGACGCCACAATCAATTGAAATTTAAGTTTATTTGCACATCCGATTGTGGATTGACAAAATTTAGAGAACAATAAAATGACAAATCAGGCATCATCAACGATTTCTTTTCCGATGATGCAACCACTACTGCAACCAAAGGAGAACTAACCTACTCCTAAAAAATGTTAAAAAAAACTACGTAGACTTTGATTCTTATTGAAGTTTCAATAAGATACGTAGGCAAGTTAATCTTCGTAAAATTAAGTGCTAGTCCAAAATTATTTTTATTTTTTATAGTTTAACATTAAAGTTTAGCAGAAAACAATTAATGAACATGGGGAAGTAAAATCATAGATGATGATTCATGGATCATGGATGGTGACTTGGATCTCAACAACATCTTCAAATGTATATTATATTATTATAACCAATGTATTCTAGATTTATAAGGATTGAATAGTCAATAATATATGAGATTTGGATTTTGTAATATTTTCACTGATTTTGTTACAATTGTTGTACTTGTATACTTACTAGTTACTACCTAGCCGCACAAATACACAACCATGTTAAAACGTAAAACGAGACATTGAAAAATAATAGTCATGGTCCTCATGGACATTGTTAAAAATAATAATAAAAAAAAAAAAAAACAAGACAACAAAAATTTTCACGGGTTACTAAATACTAACTTGCTATTCTTAAAAAAAATAATAATAAAATAAAATAAAAAAGCCCTGGTTAGAATCGGTGGTTCCAACCGGAACCACCGGTTCATGAACCGGAACTAGAACCTTATATTGAGGTCCCGGTTCCGGTTTTGCCAATTGAGGAACGGGAATCGATTGTTCCGAACCGGAATCAGAACTGCGGTCAACCCTAACTACAATATCATTTCAATATAACTACAGTTTCATTGGACAATATACACTCAAATATGTGAAACTGTTATTCGGTTTCATTTTATATACACTGCAGTTTCCTTTCAACACAACTACAGTTTCATTTCGATATAACTACAATTTCATTTGATAATGTAAAAACAAATGTGAGGCAGTATCTTTTGAGATGAACTGTAGTATCCTTTACGGAGCTCCGTCAAGACTTACTATAGCCATTTCTTTTACTTAATGACACAGTTGCGTTTTGTGACAATGATCCACCCTATAATGACTGCCTTTCAAGATGATGTGGAAGGTAATGTAGATTTTTTTTTTTTGTTTTATTTTGTTAGCTTATGTGGCTTGCAAGCTTGCTATAATAGCAAGTTTGTAATTGACTTTTATTTCCTTTTTAATTTTTTATTTGTTATTTAATTATTAATTTATAATATAAAAGGAAAGTAGGACTATTTTTTTAGAGTGAGGGAATATTGTAGAGATGTAGAGAAAATAGTAGAGAATTTACAAATTTGATGATGTGGAAGTGAGATCCACTTTTAAATGTCAGAGAACATTGCATGAATAAGAATAGCCTTAGGTTGTTTGAAGTTTCTCTTTCTTGGAAACAAGCCTAAGTCTTAGGCTTTTTGTTTTATATTTAAAAAGAAATACGAGAGAATACAGAAGAACCAAATACACATAATGCTTATACATACATTAAGTATTTTTAATGATTAGTATAATTGTGTAGTTAATAAAAATATTTATGACGGATCCATCGGCTCGGGATGCAATTGCTTTCAGGCAGCTATAATTGTTAAAGATAATTAAAATATTCATTACTATTCGAAATAAAATATTCTAAGATAAATTGAATTCATTTATCTAATTAATAAATTACAAATCAATCATGTTATATATTATAATAAATTGTTAAATTATTTGTTTACACTATAATTAATTTATTAATTATTATTCTTTTAATAATTTTATATATTCACCTATAATTAAAATGATACATACACACCTATATTTACACTAATAATAACAATTAAAATGATTATTTCATTTACTAATAGAAAATAATAACACAAATACATAAAAATGGCACTAACACGCCTATCTCTTAGGCGTGGAATTTAAGTTAGAACTAAACAAGCATAACTATTAGCCTTGTTCAGTGATGTTAGGCTTGTTTAGTGTTTACCTACCGTATTTACTACCATTATTTAAAATTAATTGAAAAATAGACAAAGCATAAGGGTTAGGTGTTTTTCAAAAGGAACACGCGTAGCTCAGAGTACCTTTTCCTAGTCTTGTAAACCAAAAAAAAAAAAAAAAAAAAACCTCCCTGTTTATGATCCCACCTTCTTCGCCCTAATCGCCGATGAAATGACACCTGGTGGGATGAGGACTATACTAAAAAAAATGCTAAAGAAAGGAATTAGGTCTAGAAATAAGACTGAGACTTGTCACTTGAACAAGGAAGAGAGAACTCGTCTATGTTTTGTTTGGTAGAGTTTATTTTAGAGCTTATAACTTATGTTTAATAAAAGATGTGGAGTTGATAGTTTATTTTGAAACGATACTTGGAGTATCGTTTCAAAATAAGCTCTTGGCTTTTAACCTTTTTTTTTTTTTTTTTTCCTTTTTGTCCTTGTTAATTTTTAAAAGTGGCACCGTCTACCCTTCATTAATCAAAATCATAATATCTTAATTTTTCATTTTATGTTTTCTTTACACTTATCATTTTATTTAACAGTTAATTTTGCTAAAACACTTTGGCCCTGTTTGGTAAATGGTTGTTAGTTGATTGGATTAAAGGGTGTAACTAGTTGATAACATTAGCTGATTGTAGAAAAGTGTTTGGTAAATTAGCTTTTAGCTGATAGCTGTTTGGTTTGAGCAACTTTTTGAATTTTAGCATTTTGGAATTACTAAAAGTTGATTAACCAAACAGTTATATTGATTTTTTAACCAAGTTAAATAGTTAATTGTGATCAAATACGCCAAATTGACTGATAGACTAACTATTTTACTAAACAGGACCTTTAATTTCAATTCGTTAGCTTATTAGCTACTGATTTTTCAATATTCAGCCTTCAATTTTTAACTAGTTTTTCAGCTAGGTGTGCCAAAAAGAGCTTTAATGGAACTATAACTCTAGCTTAACTACTTTAAATAGAATATTAAAATAAATAAAGCAATGAGTTGCATTGAAAATGAATGACATAGATGCTTCACTAGATTCATCAAAGATTTTACCAAATATTATATATTTCAAATCTTGATGTTTTATGTTTCATTAATTAATCGAAGAGAACTCTTTATAAAATCAATCGATGATACCGTGTGTGTTGAGGAGAAATCTTAATAAAATCAATCGATGATAACGTGTGTGTGTGTGTATATATATATATATATATATATATATATATATATATATATATATATATATATATATATATATCACATCAAAAAGACAAGTCGAATTTTATTTTATTTATATAAGTATTACATTTTTATCAAAAATATCACATCTTTCATCTTCAGTATTATATTTTCTCTAATAAGTAACAATTAAACAATTTATCGATGATTAGTATTACATTTTTCTCATAACTATTGAACTCGATCTGCCAACTACTATGTAATGTGATGACACATTTGTTACTATTCCAAATAGAAAGTCACATGATTGAACCCCGTTGGTGGGGGCTTTGATTCTTTAGACTGAAAATGTTGAGAATTAATTTGTAAAGAATTATAAATGTTTAAAAAAACAAAAAACTATATTCAACCCACATTTTGATTTAAAAATATCATATAATTTAATATTTTATTAAAATCCAATCCGTTTCACAAATAAGAATTTGTGGCACGAATGCACGATCTCACAGACTCAGAGTACACTCATTCAAAAAATTATGGTTTAGGAGGCTTATTCATTAGAGTTATATTACATATACTCTCAATTTCTACTCCATTTTTACTCCACAATATGATAACCAAGAATAGAATATTTTATCAAGTGAGCCCCAGAAAAAGTGTCTACGTCAATAATTTGTGAGATATAGTAGAAATTGAGAGTAAGAAGTGTGAATCTATGTAGTATTTTCCTATTTATTTCGGACATCCCCATTTATAGTTTTTTCTTGATTTTTTTGTGAGGTCCAATGCTAGGCGGAGGAAAGAGAATGTAAAAAAGAACAAAAAAAATATGGGTATATCCTCCAAAAATGATTTTTGTGGGGCCCATTAGGAGAGAGAAAAACTAGAGGACAACCGTAGCTGGCATGCTTCGTGCACAACCAACGCGTTATGTCTTTTTTTTTCTTTTTTTTTTTTTTTTGTGTGGCATGAGATCAGCATTTTTATGTTATTTTTTTTTTTATTTTTTCTTATTCTCTTTCTCTAATCCCTCTCCAAATTGGCACCTCAAAAAAAAAAAAAAATGCTATTGGAGATGCTTTAGTGAAAAATAATGAACGTACACGTGGAAAGCCGTTGCAGCAGAGGATGTCTGTCCCACACAAGCTGGCATAGAGCATCTTAATACGAACCTCTGTGGCTTTGGGTGGGTCCACTTGTATCTCCTCCAACTTCAACGCCTCCCCTGATCTCCAAGCCACAGCAGCTGACAAACACACTCCTTCAATCTTAATTACATGCTAGCTTCAACCAAATTTTAAGGAAACACAATGCCATGCCAAATAATAATTTCCTATATTATTAAATTTTTATGTACTTTTTATTTGAAAATTTCAATAAATATATGATAATGAAATTCATTTTTCATTTATAATGTAATAAATTTTTACTTTTGTTATTTATTATCGTAAAAAAATTGTTTATTATTAATGTTTTATTATATCAGACTTATCATAAAATTAGGTATCGAAAGTATTTGGAATAAGGGCCAAATTGGCCACTGAACGTAACGCGAAAGTGCAATCAGGCCACCCAACCAAAAAAACGTGCAATTACACCATTCAACAGCACAAATTCGTTCGATTTCACCTGTTAGCCGGTTCTTGACCCGTCCTTCCGGTTAAGCGCTGACTTGGCAAATGACATGGCATTAGTAATTGTTTTTTTGTTTATTTTTCTTAGTTTCCTTACTCCACGCAACCATCATATCAGTGAAACAAACATAGTATTAGGAAAGTAGTAAAGATGTGGTTTAATGTCATCTAGTGGTGTTCTTCAAGAGCATCTGACTGCGCTGGATAGTGGATACCAAGGCCAAAACCCTAATCTATAGCAGCAACATATCTCCCCTTGTCGCAACCTCTCCCCACCGCTGCCGACGCAGCAGATAAGACGGCGAGGAGAGCAGATCTGACACCACCTCCCTACCGCCGACGCCGACGCCGACAAAGCAGATCAAACGAGGACGAGGACGACGCAGCAGATAAGATGGCTCCCTACCGCCGACGCCGACGCCGACGAAGCAGATCAGACGAGGACGAGGACCCCTACCGTCGACGAAGCAGATCAGACGAGGACGAGGACCCCTACCGTCGACGAAGCAGATCAGACGAGGACGAGGACGAAGCATATCAGACGACACTTCCCTCGACGTCGCCGACAGTCCGATAAGCCTATTCGTGATTTTATATTTTGATTTGTGTTCTTACACGCTGGAAGCAACAAAAACTAAGAAAAATAAACAAAAAACAATTACTAATGTCATGTCATCTGCCAAGTCAGCGCTTAACCGGAAGGACAGGTCAAGAACCGGCTAACAGGTGAAATCGAACGAATTTGTGCTGTTGAATGGTGTAATTGCACATTTTTTTGGTTGGGTGGCCTGATTGCACTTTCGCGTTACGTTCAGTGGCCAATTTGGCCCTTATTCCAAAGTATTTTGAGCAAGGAAAAAAATAATGGAAGTAGATGAAACAATAAAGTGAGCAACAACAGACAATTTCTAAGCTACAATTGAATA
Organism: Ipomoea trifida; assembly: GCA_003576665.1. Lineage (NCBI taxonomy): Eukaryota > Viridiplantae > Streptophyta > Magnoliopsida > Solanales > Convolvulaceae > Ipomoea > Ipomoea trifida. The sequence goes on along the minus strand of CP025644.1, from coordinate 18,253,278 downwards.
ACTAGATAATATGCACTAATTAGGGCCAAAATATTACTTGCTCTGTCCATTTTACTTATCATATTCACTATTTATTGGTTAAATTAACTCTTTTTTCTTGACTTATTTTTAAATTATTTTGTTTAATATTACTTTTAATTTAATTTCTAAATATAAACACTTTATAAAATAATATTTTAATTAACATGATGAAAAATTGAATTAAAAATAACTTTAGTCAAACATTGTTAACCGAAACAGACACATAAAATGGGATGAAGGGAGTAGCTCATTTGACTAGCCCAAGACACTAGCTGGCTAGTCTACGAAGGTTGGCAATATTAGGACACACTTAGATTGTGGATGAGAAGATACGAGAAACTCGGTCCGAAAGAGATGATGATGTCTGAATGAGGACAAAGAAATCCATATTTCACAAAAAATATGTGGACGCCATACACTATCAACTTGTCACCACAATTTTACACTAACATGTGTCATATAAAGGTCTAAAGAAAATGAGTAATACTACACATACTCTCACATTCTACTCCATTTTATACTCCCTGCTTACATGTCAATCTTTGATTCATTCAAAATCATGTGGGCCACAGTTGTTATTACTTTCTTTCATCTCTCTCCAATAAAATAAAGACATGTGGCGGGAGTTTTACTCCCTTGGAGTACATATAGCATTTTCCAAAGAAAATTTGACTAAGACAAAGGACCCCATGCCTACCACCCCACACTATACATCAAATTGATCACAATTTTCAACACTCGCCCCAACTATTACTCCAATTATCTTGGCCAACCTAATTATCCATCCCCTTGTAATCTTTGGGCCTGCCTCCCAGACCCGCAAATTATATCGTGGCCCATGATCGTGGCTGAAATTGCAGTTGTGTTGAACGGATAGTGCAGTTGTGTTGAAAAGATAATATAGTTGTGTTGAAAGGAAATTGTAATTGCGCGGAACAGAGACCGTTCATCCGTTTAACACGACTGCAGTATCCTTTCAACACAACTGCAGTATCCGTTCAACACAACTGTAGTATCAGTTCAACACAATTGCAGTTCCAGACGGATGACACGGCCTTTGTTCCGCGCAACTGCAGTTTCCTTTCAATACAACTGCAGTATCCGTTCAACACAACTGCAGTATCAGTTCAACACAACTGCAGTATCATCCATTATCCATTGTGGACCATGGTTCACGGTATAACGACTGTCCCAGACCCATCAATTATATTAACCAATTTGTTAACATATATATTTAAATTATCGGAGACTCACTTTTGTCCCACATTTAAAGGAGGAGCGTGTGTAGAAGTGAAATATTATAGAGTTTTCATGACTATGTTATTCTCGGAGTTAAAATAAGATACAATTTTATAAGGAGAAAATTAAATTTTTCTAATTTTAATTTATAAGAATATATAATGTGTGAATGTTAGAATGGAGGGAGATATAGACACGACATACTGACATGGTAGTGTACATATAAATTGGCAACAATGATGTGACATTACTAAAACACCCCTATTGAAAAAATAATTGTAAAATAATGTTGTTGTTTACAAAATGAGATTTTAAAGCATACTTGTTTGCATGGAGGGGAAAATCCCTCTTTTATCTGTTGCAGACCAAAGAAGGTGCTTGGCCGGCGCAATATGTTAAGTAACAATTTTAAAGTAGATATATTTATTATGAAACAATATATAATATTCTTTTACATATTTAAATAATAACTAAATTCCTTTTTAAAGTCGTCAAGCACCTTGTGCTCAAATAGAATGTAGTGACTCTCCCATATGGGAAGTCATGAGATCGAGCCTTGGAGGCGAGATGACTCTTGTGCTTCAAGGGTCAGTTGTATTCAAAGAAAAAAATCTCCTCATAATATGTCTATACTAAAAATTAAAAAAAAAAAAAAGTTTCAAAGACAAACTATGCATTGAAATTAACTTACTTGGAAGCTATGAGATATGAGCTTATAATATGTATACACAAAAGAAATAATTAAGATTAAAGACTACTATAGGTCAAGTCCTATTTAAATTTTCAATTCGAAAAACCAAGAATTCTACTGGTCAAGCCCATTTTATGAAACTCAAAGACTAACTTTTTAAAGTACAATATCATAAAAACATGACTATAATTGAAGAAAAAGAAAGAAAGAAAGAAAATAGTCCTTAATTATATTAGCTTTTCAATTTTTAGCTTATTGGCCCAATAAGCCATTAACAAACACTTCAAAATAGCTTATTGGTAGGTCAAACAGCTAAACTTGATCAAATAAGCTAAAATTTGGCTGATAAGCCAATAACCAAACACCTCATATATTTTTAGAGCAAAATCGTGTGCCTAGGGATCAAAACAAGGTCGTCCATGCATTAGCAAACGAAGTTTTGCACAGAGCAAGGGGATCCAGATCTACCAGTAACCTCAGCAAGTATTATGAGACATCTATCGAGAGATGATGAGCTAGCAATGGCTTCTTGCTTGAAGCCACGACTACCGTCGGACTAACTAATGATCTTGGACTTTCCATCCCGTATCGAAAATAAATCAGAAAATTGAGAACACAAATCAAAATGCAAAGAAGGGATTATATTATTACCTTTGCATGTTATGACACTTTGGCTGCCCATTCTGATATGAACGAATTGAATTGAAGCTAGCTTAGCTTGCCCAGCTTCCTTTAAAAGTTGATAGAGAACGAACAGTATATGTATAGTACCAAGTTGAGGGAAAGCAAAGCAGAAATACTATTATTGAGATGTGACCACACATGCACTAAATGACTAAATAATGTAGCATACACTACCTTTTCATTATTGTGTGTGCCCCATTACTATTCAAATAAACCCTTTGGTCCTCGTGTAATGTTTCTAACCATAGTTTGAGTGGGAGAAAGTCTGATAGGATTTCTTCAAATATGAAAGACATCTTTCACCTGATCCACATTTCCTAAATAATAAAAATAAATAAGAGATAAGGATTAAAGGTATTAACGGCCAATAAGAAGGCTTTCTTTCAAAGTCCATATTGCTTTATATATACTAATATAAAAGAAACGTTTTCAATATTACTCAAAAAAGACGGCCAATAAGAAGGCTTTCTTGAAAGTCCATTGTTTTATACGGAGTATAATTTAATAAAAGAAACGTTTTCAATATACCTAAAATAAATAAATAAATTCATAAATAAATAAAAGAAGCGTTCAAGAAACTTTTTTAAAAAATGTAAAATGACTTTTTTCCTATTTTTTGCCCCTAACATTCCTCTTCGATATTACGAAGTTAAAATGGTCCACTAAATTTAAAAAGTTGAATAGTCAAAACATCTTTATTGGTGAAAAATATTTATACATAAGGCTATAAAAAATACAGTAAAAACTGAGATGGAGCCTAGCATGATTCTTTTATTAATGAGTCACACTTGTGTGAAATAAACCATTCCACGGATCGTAACCCGTGAGATGGGTAAAATCTAGGATAATTGTTTATTATATATGATAGAAATCATCATAATACTTATTACAGAAAATTTAATACCAATTTGAAATAAATAAATTGTTACTTATAATATATATTGTAACTAGTGTTTTACCTGTGCGATGCACGAACAAAATTATGTTATTATGAATTTAAATAAAAAATTGTAAACAATATAAATATTTTAAAATGTACAATATGATAATATAGTTTTAATTTAATATATTTAGTTAAGTATCGATTTTCATAGCATATAAAATTTAAATTTAAATTTTGTATAATTAATATAGCCTCTAATTAAAATTATGTATACATTTAGATAAATTTATAGAGAAAAAGTTATATAATCAATTTGATTTATTCCTAAGTGTATTTCATATATATTATAATTCCAACAATATTAATAATAACTAAGAAATTTTTTTTTAAAAGATGCAAATTTTATTTTTTGTATTTGTAAATTTAAATTCTAATTGGATTTCCTTAATGATGGTATAATATGTTGCAAATAATATTTAATAATATGTATATAGGCAAATTATATAATATAATTTCCATAATTATAATATATATATATATATATATATAATCCTAATCATATGAGAACTATGCCCCCAAGTGAGAACGTGAGGACAAATCCAAACCATTTATCTGCAAGATCTGACGGATGAGAAATCAAGTAAAAAATGAGCGGGGTAATTTTCATAAATATTATAAACTTTTAAAATGAGCGGGTCATTTTCATAAATATTACAAAATTTTGTTTATTTCAACCGTTAGATCTACTAGATCAATGACACCGTATCATCAAGAATAAGTCTTTTACTTTACTAATATATATAACTTAATAACTTTATTTGAAGTGTTTGATAGTAGAATTTTCATATATGTATGTTTTGTAAATGTAGTAATCATTGGTTACTTACTGTGATGATTGTGATCTGCACATGTTCAAGAATCGTGTATGTATTGGATCCCTTCAAATGTGAGCGCACCCTTGATGTCAAAACTTTTTGTGAATATGTAAGTAAAAATCTTATTATTAATATAAATATTTTAAATTTTACTATGTTATTTATAAATTGTTATATAATATAGGGCATTTCAATATGTTCCTGCAAATGGACGAGGAACTAAAACTATTGATGGGAAGGAACACAAAGTATGAAATTAAAATTAATGTTTTAATATGATATTAACAAATTCATGCATGCATGTATGTATGTATTTTATAGTGTCCACAACAATCGGGGGGCGTTGAATGTGGATACTATGTATTGTGATACATGTACGACATTGTTACTAAATATTCATTGGTTGATCGTTTAGATGAGGTAATTAATTTAAATAAAACTATATATAGTTAAATTATAATTTATCAATCAATTAACATATTTGCTAATTTGGTTAATTAATTTTTTTTGTAGGCAATTGAAGAAGCAGCGTACTCTATGAACAGAATAGACGAGATTCGGGAGTTGTGGGCGAAATACTTTTTAGAAGAGTGCGTGTAAATTTATTTAGATTAAACATTATCTTTATTATTATTATTATTATTATTATTATATTATTATTATTATTATTATTATTATTATTATTATTATGTTTTGTTGAACAGTTATATATCTTGATTTCAATTTTAAATGTGTTGATTGTTATTATTGTGTCGATAGTAAGTATATTGTGTTGATGATAGTTATATATTATTGTGAGTAGATAATTGTGTATAGATAATTTGTTATTTTAGTTTTGTAAATTTTTGTGTTGGTTTAGAAAATTTCTATACATGATTTTGAATTTTAAAAAATTAGGTTGTTTTAAAAATTTAAATAAAATATTAGAAGAATAGAATCATCGACACTCTATGGGAATAGAGTGTCATGGAAAGCCTTTAATTTAAAAAAAAAAAAAAAAATTCTGCGACACCCATTGTGGAGACGGTGTCGCGAAAAGTTTTTATTTAAAAAAAAAAAAAAAAAAAAAAAAAAACACTTCTGCGACACCTGTTAGCTTAGCGGGTATTGCGAAAAGCCTAGGCATTTCCATGTTACCCACATTCGCTACACTAGTACAAGTGTAGCTGAGTGCAGATTTGCACTACTGTGAGCCCATTTTATGAAAGTCAAAGATTTACTTTTTTTAAAGTAAAATATCATAAAAATATGACTATAATTGAAGAGAAAGAAAGAAAATAGTCCTTAATTACATATTTTTAGTGCAAAATCATGTGCCTAGGATCCAAACAGAATGAGGGGATCCAGATCTACCAGTATCCCAGTAAGTATTCTGAGACATTTGATCGAGAGATAATGAACTAGGGCTCCTTGGAGCCACGACTACTATACGGATGAGACTAACTAATGATCTTGAGCTTTCCACCCCGTATCGAAAATAAATTAGAAAATTGAGAACATACACAGAATGCAAAGAAGGGATTATATTATTACCTTTGCATGTTATGAAACTTTGGATGCCCATTCCGATATGAATGAAGCTAGCTTAGCTTGCCTAGCTTCCATAAAAAGTTGATGGAGAATAGTATATGTATAGTACCAAGTTGAGGGAAAGCAAAGCAGAAATACTATTTCAACTCGTTTGGTTGAATGTAATTGAGTTGTAATTCAATAAAAGTCTCAATTACATTGTCTGGTTGGACCAAATTGCAATTCAATGCTTGTGGAATGGGAAAAATATAAGAAATGACAAAAGTATCCTTAGTGATTGTTATTTTTAGGGATAAGGGTCAAATAGAACCTCAAACTATACTGATTAGTGCAATTAAGCCCTTTAACTTCAAAAAGCTCCAATTAGGCTCTCAAACTTGTTAATTTGGAGTAATCAACCCATTTTACTCATTTGTGACATGTAATTGCAGGTCAATTAAAATTCCGGCCAAACTCCGGTGAACCTCAGACCAAATTCTAGCGAATGAAGTAAAAAAATTGGTCGTCATCTCCAATCATTGGAGATGGCGACCGGTCGCTATCTGCAATCGATTGGAGACGGCGACCAATTGGTCGCCATTTCCACTGTCGGAGCCTCCTCGGGCAGAACGGGATATCGCCGGTGATGATTTTTTACTTCACTTGCCAGAATTTGGCCTGAGGTTTACCGGAGTCTGGCCGGAATGTTAATTAACTTGTAATTACAGGTCACAAATAGGTCAGAGGGTTTGATTGCTCCAAATTAACAAGTTTGAGGGCCTAATTAGAGCTTTTTTAAGTGGAAGAGGCTAATTGCACAAATCAGTATAGTTTGATAGTCTATTTGACCCTTGTGCATTATTTTTATTATTACACAAGGACATTTTAATCTTTCTACTACTTTTTTCTTTTTCATTCCCAATAATTCTATTCTTCCCTACCAAACAATGTAATTTAAATTCTTATATTATTTTTACCTTATTCTTTTTTTTATTAAATTACAATTCATTCATTTCATAATTCCTTTCTCCCAACCAAACACTTCGTTATAGATGAGACCACACAGCACTAAATAATGTAACATACGACCCTGACATTACTGGGCAGAATTATTGCAATGATGGCAGTGGTATGCCCCATCACTATTCAAATCAACCCTTGGTCCACTAAATTTAAAAAGTTGAATAGTCAAAACATGTTGAAAACATTTATACATAAGGCTATAAATAAAGTACAGTAAAAATTGTGATGGAGCCTAGCATGATTCTTTTGATAATGAGTCACACTTGTATAAAATAAATCATTTCACGGATCTTAATCTGAGAAATGGGTAAAATATATAATAATTGCTTATTATTTATGATAGGAATTATAATACTTATTACAAAAAATTTATTACCAATTTGAAATAAATAAATTGTTACTTATAATATATATTGTAATATTTATATGTGAAATTATGATACTATTTAGGATAAAATAATTATTACTAATGATAAATATTGTCATACATATAATTGAAATTGCAATGCTTACTAAGTTTAATTTTAATGTAAATATTGTAATACTTATATGTGAAATGTTACTTATGAAAGAAATTGCAATTCTTATTGTAGAAAATTTAATACCAATTTGAATTAAAAATAAATGGTTTGATAGATATTGTAATACTTATATCTAAACTTGTGATACTATTTAAGGTAAAATTGATTATTACTAATAATGATAAATATTGTAATATTTATAATTAAAATTGTGATATGTCAAAATTAAAATAATAGGACTAAATGTGACAATGCCACAATAGTCGAGAACTAAAAGTGGAAGTTGTTCAAAGTCATGGATGTAATATGACAAAATTAAAATAATATGACTAAATGTAGCAATGTTACAACAGTCGAGGACTAAAAGTGAAAGTTGTTAAAAGTAAGGAAATGTAATATGGCAAAAATTAAAATAATAGAACTAAATGTGAAAATGCCACAATAGTCAAAGACTAAAAGTGGAATTTTCTGCCAAGGACCTTGTAGTCTAGTGGCATCAAACCCTTCCCTTTATACGGGAGGTGGTGGGTCTCTTGTGCTTCAATAGGTTGAGAAAGTAGTTATGAACAGATACTGCATTCTAATAGAGTTAGTAGTATTCAAAAAAAAAAAAAGTGGAATTTTCTCAATACAAGTGTACTGTTTTATTTATTTATTTTTTGAAAAAAAATATTTTTAAAGTATTTTTTTAATTATTGATATAAATTTTATAATAATTTAATTTTAGAAAATACTCTTGTTGGTGTAATCTTTATAACAGACAACCATTAACTTGAAAATTAATTCTAAAATTTAAAATTTGAATTAATTTCGTGACATCAAAATTAATAGACTAGTAACGGTATCCGAATAGAACTTAAAATTGGAATTAATTCCGTGACATCAAACTTAATAGACCAACTATTTGATTTGCATCCCCTGGATTTGATTTGGAAACGAATATTCCGTCGTCACTTTTTTTTCCTGTCGCAATTTTGTCACATTTTTTAATTATTTTTTAAAAAAATTATTTATAATTATTATTTTTAAGTAGTAATATGAGGTTTTAAAATATTAATATACAACTACAATGGCATACTAAAACAAAATCAATTCTTAAAAATAACATAATTCTAAATCATTATCAATTCACATTAAGTTCAAGTAATAATACATCATTACATTATCAATCCACATTTAGTAACTAATAATACTCAATTCAAGTCTAAACAATAATATAATAGTCCTCACGAATAACAATTCACATTCCATCACAAATTTCGTCGTAAATATTTTTCCGCCAAGATTTCGCGGGTTTAATTTCATCTTTGCGCCAAAAATCGCGATGGAATTAAGTTCCGTCGTTAATTTGCAACGGAAATTATTCCATCGCAGCATTTGTCGCTATATTGCGACGAAATAATTTTCGTCGCGATTCGCGATTTTTCTTGTAGTGCCCGGCCTTGCATAATGATTCGTCGCCTGATTTGAAGTCACAACTGAAGGCGGCAGTGTGAGGGTTTGAATCCCACTGAAAACATGAATGAGAATAGGGATCAGTATGAAGGAATGTGTGGATTGGATCCCTTGTGCGCACATGAAGACTAGTGTCCAGCGGTGGGTTGATTGCACGAATCTAGATTTACCTCTGCAGAGTCTCTAGGAGTGAGGTCATATACCTGTTGACTTAGGATTAGTTCGGCAAAATTGGAATCACCTAAGTATAAAATGCTTAAGAATTAATGTGTATTAATGACCATATCACTTAAAAATTCTTAAGTAATATCATTACAGCAACTAAACAAACCTAATGGGTAGCTCAAGTGGCAAGTAAGTTCTTTTTGTGGGGAAGAATTTCGAGAGAACCCGGGTTTGATTCCCACAAGTGACCGTGCCTTTTAGAACGAATGTTGGTGGACTGTTAAACAGACAGAGAAAGATCTTGTAAACCTACCAAAAAAAATTACAGAAATTACAGTTTTGAGGTTTAGACATACATGCAGTCACCCTAGTTTAACATGAATTAATAAGGTCATATCACATACATTTTTTTTTTATTTTAGAGTTAATTCCAGCAATGGTCCTCCGACTATGTTGATTTTTCAAAATTAGTCCCGACTTTTAATTTGGACAATTTAGGTCTTTTGACTTTCAACTTCTTTCCAATGTTGGTCCTTTCGTCAAATTTTAGTTAAGTTGAGGTCAAATGAAGGGGTAAAATTGTCCGTTTACCTATATAGTGTATTATTACTCGTATTTCTCCTGTCCTATACGCTATATTTCTCATGTCCATATGGTACCATATCGTGACGATTGATCAATATATTTAAAAAATAAAAAATAAAAATCTCTATCTATACTAGAAATTTGTGTTCTCATACAAAGACAAGATTTTAGGTTGGAATGTAACTTCTGTATAAAATGCATCATTGAATATTGAGAAGATCAAGATCAGGGAGGAAAAATACTGGAAAGGTAACTGCTCATTTTGCCAATTAGTTCATTTGTGTGCTTCTACTTTATTGATATCAAAAGCAAAACCTCGTACATGGTAATGGCCATCAACGGTGCCACAATATTTGAATCTAAAAAAGAGACAAATCCCTTTCTCATAATGAAGCTATGACAACAAAATTACACTGAAAAAAAAAAAAGGACATAAAGCAAAGCACAAATGAATTTGAAGACCAAATATAAAGGTGATGGAATAAATAAATATTAAAAAAAAAAAAAAAAAAAAGACGGTCCCACCTCCAACCTTCAAAAAAATCCTATTAAGAATTATGACTTTAAACAAGTGGCCATTTATCAATAGATATGATATGTATTTATCGACTATTGGAGAGATTGTGCTAAGATGCCACTTGACCATCAATGTTAGTGTTGATATTTTAGGCAATCCCATATCCCAACCAAGGTTTACTATGTTAGTTATCACCGGATATGAAGTGTCTTTACAAGCCGCTATGAAAGCTAGGTTAAGGTGCCACTTAACCGCCGAGCTTGAAATTTTGGGTAAATAATGTATATCCCTGTTAGGATTAGCTACTTTGAGCAAGCAACAAGTTCTAACTAGATTTGAGTTGCCTACCGAATAATAGGAAGACTAAGTTATGATGTTTTTTCATTTTTGACGCTACATTAAAATTATAACCAAAATTATAACAATATTCATTTACAGTATATATTTTTAGGGTAGGTTATATGTAAAGGATGGAGTTTATTCCACTTTTGATACTTGGACTTATGTTTGATTATTTTGGTTTATGACTTTGAGCCTAATCAATATAAGGTTTGTCTTCTTTTAATATGATTTGTATGTAATACTCATACACTAAAATAAAAATTGGCATCTCTATATGGAAAGGTTTGAAGCAAAACCTAACTCTTGTTTATCTTATAGACATGAGCCAAGAGCTACTAATAATTTGTAAGCTTACATTTCGTATTTGCAGTTAGGCAGTTACTATTAAACAAAAATTGCTTAAATAAAATGATTGAGTGGCATAGCTAACTCTAGAGAAGATATAACAATTTTAATCTGATTCAATCAAATATATTTTTTTTAAAAAAAAATCACTTACATATTAATTAAGTTTGCAACTCTTATTTGCATTCATGTAGAACCATTTTTTTTAAGGTTCGAAATTTTAATAATTTTTTTTCCAACAAAAGCATATGCCAGTTACATCATCCCGAAAAAAAAATTAATATTACTTAGTTCTTTAATTATTATACATTTCACTTTTAGTCATTACATATTAATTTAACAACAATTTGTCCTTCAACAAAAGTCGATAAAATTCAATTCAAAATACCCACTTACAAAATGATAAATGTCTAAATACTTGATGATATTTAGACATTTTTTACTAGATTTGGTTTATTCAAGAAGTGAAAAGAAAGAACTAAAAACCTAAATGTAATCAATTAAAACAAAAATGATATTAATTCATCAAAGAATAAAGAGCTTATGAAAAGGAATCCATATGAAGCTCAACTATTTCAATGAAGAACAGATAAGCTTGTTTTTGTACGAAATCTCTATGTATTTTTGTTCAAGTTTCAGCTTCATTTCCTTCAAATGGTACATTCATAAGATCTGGTACAAATGCTCATTTCAATGAAGACTTAATGCAATAACACTCCACAATCATAGCAAATCCTCCCATAACCTTTTCTTCAACACAAAGCAATGCCAAAAGAAAATATATATATATATATATGTTTTCAACCAAGAGAGAGATGTAGGGCTAAGGTGTGGACTACACCTTTTCCAGTCTTTTAGTTATATATCAGACTAGAAAAAGCAACAATCGCATTGTGTTTATACTATATTATGATACTCGATAACCTCAAATATTACGATTATAACTAATGCGGATATACAATCTGAATGACATATCAAATGCCAAACTCTGGGTGATATCGCGTGTTGCAAATTAAAGGCAGTTAGACCTCAAAACCCGAAGGTTTGCAGCAACAACATCCATCGGAAGAACACTTGAAAACCGCCAAATACAGTTGGCTTAGATGTGCTTTAAGCCATTTAATGCCATGTCCGTAAACAGCCATTCCCTTCGGGTGCCTAACTGGTACATGATGCAACCTAAAACACGGAGCTGGCATGCAAATTTGCAGTTGCTTCTGTAAGTGAACCCAAAAGGGTCTCCCCAACCTCGGCTTTGCAGAGTGGACAAGTGTTATTGATCTTCAGCCATTTATCTACGCAATCCTTGTGAAAGAAATGAGAACAGGGCAATTCCCTGAGCTCGTCATTGTTCACATACTTTGCTAAGCAAATGCAGCAGACCTATAAAATCAAAATAATAGGTTACTTACAAGGTCCACTTAAGGGCACAAGTTAAAAAGGCAAAATTAGTAGTTTCCGTATAAATCAGCCTTTACATCTAAAGCCTGTACAGTCAGAACATAGTTGCATGCAATTTCTCAAGATCAGCAAAAGCAGACTTGACATCAACTACAAATTTCGAAAATATTTGGCAGATCCAACTAAGACAGTTCGTTCTAACTAAATTGATTCAGAAGTCTTCACTAAAGAAACCCAATCCTTACAAAATGATTTTGAAGTTTGGACATCATCATACAGTCAATCATCAGAAAATTTCAAACTCAAACACAGAAAGACGTTCAGTATGAAGACAATGTTTGAACCTCTGAAGGAAGCTTTGTTACCCCAAGGAAGCAAATTATCTACGCACATATTTCTTAACAAATTACCAGCAGAACAAAATGTTCAAGACAATATAAAATTGCTTCTGCAGCTTTGGCAAAGCAGAACAGGTTTTTACTGCTACATAAGGGAACCATATTTAAAAGCCTTCAAAGTTAATCCATTGGTGGAATAATTTCAAATAAACTTAAGCTTTTCAACAAAACAAAAACCACTGTCATCCTCCACCCACCACTATGGAGCTTAAACATCTATTTAGGTAGTTATTAGCTATTTAGCTGTTTTGCTAAAGAAGCCTGTTTTATTAATTGCATTTCAGGCACGCGCAAGAGTGAATAGGAAGAGATTTGGATGGCAACAGAAGCATTTAGTGAACTAAAAGAAGGGTTTAAATAATTTTTCATTACCATACATCTGTCAGCAAAATCTAGCACCACCATGAGACCCCAGAATTGAGATCTTGAAGGTTTGAATAAAATAACAGGATTAACATGAGTGGCAAATAAGAAACAGGGCCATTCAACCTTCAAGACCATTCAGAAGAGCTAAAGGTGTATATAATATAATTAGAATAAGTTTCTAATAGTTGAGCAAAGTTCTAGATAAATTGGAAAGGTAAAAAATTTACGCTGTAACTAAAAATGGGTAAATATTGGGTGATAGCCTATTAATCTAGACTTTCATCCATTTTAAACTTAACAAACTAAGGTTAATGGTTAGCAATCTATATCTTAAAAATGGTAAGAAATCACAATTCCATAAACTTTTCCGTCAAATATAACTATCATGTGTATTTAACATTTCTTCATTAAAGGTAATATTCACAAATTTTAATAAAAATACTTTTACTTAGAGCAATCCAAAATTTCAATCAAATGATTCAAATCACAATTACTAAATAATCATTAAAAAATTTTATAACAAGTATTAATTGTGATTGTCAAAAGCAAATATTTGTTATGGAGTAATACACCAATTTTGATTAACCCTAATACCTTCAGTTTTTAAAGTTCATTAACTTTAATGCCTCAAAATTGTTAAGTTCATAAAAATTGCTATGCTATATAAGTTATGGAGTTATACACCAACTAATTCATATTTAATAAATTAGATGTTTGGGCAAGGCCTGTTGTTCTACATATATTTTAAGGAGAAGAAGAATAAATCTTTAGATGCAACAACATGATTTTTTGCTATGATAATTTGTTTTTTATAATGTAAGTTCATGATTACAAATGTTGAAATTGAAATTTTGGAGAGTTCGGTTCAATGACGGGATCAAAATCAAATACTTATTAATAGGAATAAGTTATTAGTAAAAGTTGTGTAATTGTTTGGTTATTTATAATATGGAATTGGAATTAAAAAATAAAGGTTAAATTAAAATAATAAACCAATTGCTCACTGTCACCCTCATCTTCTTCAACTTCGTGTCTTCACCTTCTCTCTCATCCTTATCTCTCCTGTTTCTCTCTTACCTGCATCTACAAATTGGTTTTCTACAAATCTGTCACCATGCCACAGTGGTTTCTACAGTTCTCCTTGACAATCCAACACCATGCGTGCTCCACAGCTGCCACCTCCAAATCGGGGCAATTGAAATGACCCACTCAAAATTTCTACTGATTCACTTCAATATGCTCATTGCCAATTGCCACTTTGTCCCCAACCATGACAAATGAGCAAGCTCAACCTCGTTTCCGACCATGACGAAGGACAGATGGAAAGGGAAAGAAAAAAATAAAAAATAAAAAAAGGGAAAAAGGGGAAGAAAAAAAAAAGAAGTGGAATGAAATAAAAACCTTGGCCATTGTCCAGATTTGAATCAGTAGGATTTAGCTATATTTGGTTCTGATTGAAGAGCATTGAGATAGCAAACAAAACATCAACAATGAGAACGATTACAATTCTAGACCTCAGAAGTTATGAACCAAGTCCCTCCTAAATATGTTTTTAATGCCTAACATACCCTTAATAAAAATAGGATAACTGCACATATTAGTTATATTTAACAAAACATAAAAATAAACCTGACACTACATCCAAAAGACTAGACAATTTCCTCTAACAAGAAATTCCTGTCCAACTCATTGCAATAAGGATACATGTATACTTATGGTGCTGCTTGAATAAAGTAAGAAACTAAGAATAAATGAGTATGTCTGGCATGCTTTAGTCCTGAGTGCTGTATAATTGTTTAGATATAGTCATCTGCAAAATCTGTAATAATAGCTACAGGATTTACCCATTGCTACTGCTTATAACACAGAAACTGCATCTTGGTTTTTACTTGTACATTTAGTTTAGTAAAATCCTTTATTCTTTTCAAGCATAAGTTGTTGTACCACCACCAGCAAATTATATCCAAAGACCACAAACAAGAAATTCCACCCTGAAATTAAATGAGTCTGCTTGTTCTAAAATGGCAATTGTTTGGTGAAAAGGGGAACAGGATGCATCTAGAGCAGAGTCTGCCACATCTTAGAAAGAATTTGGTACGCCAGTAGTGCATTCCATCAGGGGTCAATACCCACTCCCCAGGTCCCCCAAAAAGAAAATAAGAAAGAAAAGGAGAAAATTTAATCCTAAGTAAATAATTCAGTTATCCACTAGGGCCTTAAATGATAGATTCAGAACTCCTATAAGATGCAATTAGAGGTTTCATAAGCATTAGTGAATTACAAACTGAGCTTTTTAGAAGCCTAATTGCAAAACAAATCCCAGAGAGAAGAGATGTTGATCTCACAGGCTAGAACTTAATAACACCACTGGAGTACTGCATTGTCCTCGGTATTTAAAGAAAGTGATATTCTTAAATGCATGAAGAAAATGAAGTAAACAATTACTGGTTTCAAAATGAAAAAAAAACAAAAAAAACAAAAAAAACAAAAAAACAAAAAAAAAAACAAAAAAACAAAAAAAAACAAACAAAAACAAAAACAAAAACAAACAAACAAACAAACAAACAAAAACAAAACAAAACAAAACAAAAACAAAAACAAAACCAAAAAAAAAAAAAACAAAACAAACAAACAAACAAACAAAAAAACAAAAACAAAAAGAATCACTGCTTTATTCTATATTTCTTTTTGGGGAGGGGGCACTAGGGATCAGGTGTGTGTCACATTGTTATATTTTCTTTTAATGGACAGTATGTGCCAATATTTCAACAAAAGACCAATAGGGAAGGGTATAAATATTACCGCATCTTCACCAGATATCATGCGCTCCTTTTCTGTTCCTGCTGCTACTATCCCACCTTCACTTGCAGCTCCTCCATTCTCTTTGCTTTTGTTTTTCTTTACCTTGAATTTATAGGTAGGCAGAGAATTGATAGATTCTGGTGTGGCTCCTCTGTTTTGCGACAGATCTTCTCTGAAGCCTAGGATAGAAATTATGCAAGGGAGGCAGCAGCAGATTGTTGCACACAGAATAAATGGCATTGCATAGCCAATGCAGCTAAACGTTAGAAACACTATGCACAACCTGCACATGGTAGATGCATAAATGAACTGTCAGCTCAGTTCATAAAAATAAATCACTTTTATGAAAAATAAGTAAACATCAAGAAGTTAGTACCTGTACATGTTTGGAGCCTCAGAAGAGGAAGAGTGCCCTCCAAATATCCACACATTACCCACCACAAACCACACAGCAAAAAAGCAATCCAGAGCCATTTTGAAGTATTCAACAAGTGCCTTTAGCCTGCAAGTGAAGAAACAGCCCATGATAAAGAATCCACAGATGAAGAATGGATTTGAGTAACAGAAATTAACAAGAACATATTAATTGCAGACTCCTGAATAGCCCAAAAAACATGAAATGCAGATCCAATTTTAGAAGTCTGGTGAAGACAGCATTGAAAGACTAATTAACTTGAAGAGGAAAACAGGATTTCTATGAACTTGAAAAAGAAAAAGTAATCCACAACATTAAAAGAACCATTATAAGCTACTTGACTTTAGAAGATGAAAATCAGAAATCAGATTTCCCCAATAACTACCTTGTTTTGCTTATACAATACCAATTACCACATAATAACAATTACTGATCACATAAAAACAGTGATATAAGCATTATTTGCTGCTACCACAATTACAATGTCAGAAGACAAGGAGAAAAGGGAATGGAGGGCTTGGGGATGCATGTAACAGTCTAACAGATTATGACAAGCATTGTCCGTCTGTTATACCTTGCATTTGGTAATCCACCACTCTGACCCCATCTAGAGGATGTAGCAGTTGTTCTCCGACCTTCACCTTCTGATGTCCTGGAACTTGAAGGAGGCCCAGCTGAAAGATCACCACGGGAAGAATTCTGTTGCTGCTGAGAATCCTGTTCAGAACTCTGATTTCTGTAACGATAGCGCCAATAAAGAAGAGGAAGGATAACTACACATCCAGATGCATAACCCACAATCCAAGCAAACAGTGGAGTTCGTGGGTGCTCATGCCTTGATAATGACAAAACAACAATAGCGGCAATAATTTGGCTCACTGTTAAAACCAATTCTACAGAAATCCAAAGCCCAGAATTCAAAGGACTTCTATGGCGACTACGTCCATTTCCTCTTCGAACAAATGATGAGTTCCTTGTGTTTGATCCAGTAGTAGAAGAAAAAGCACGTTGATAAACAGGTATTGTCACACTAGTTGAAGGCTGATCCTCAGTTTGTTGCTGCTGGAAATCATTCACCGAACGATCATGTGATATGCCCGATGATGATGCTTCACTGCTGCTTGTAATATCAATTGTGTGCTCACTATTGCTATGATTCTCTGGTCGCTCCATTAACAATGAGGATTTAGTAAGTTCGAGTTTACGTCTTAGAAAGGAAATAATCAACTAAGCCCACCAACCGAAAAGTATTAGTGGAAATGTAGGATGGTAGAATGTCAAACAGTAATAACTCTCACTTCAACCAGAACTCTGATACTTAATCACTTCTCCTCTGAAATCAGCTACCATTTCTGCATTGAGCATCAAACATGATGAAATTAGAACTATTAAAGGAATACTCACTTAACATAGCCAATTTCAAGTCAAGATGATTTTCTACAGATGAGCTATAACAATTCAGTAAACAACAAAATATGTACTTTTGCAGGTTAAAGTAACCCCAGACCACAGGTATAGGGAAGGCCCAAGCAATCAAGCACCATTGCACATGCCATGCCTCCCAAATACTCCATAACAGATGCAGATATTCTTGATTTCAAAGCAGGAACAAACATTAGGAATTAGCACCAAAAGAGAGCCCCAAGCCCCCAATTCGATCACACTACTGGAATTATTCATAAACAACAAGGACCCAATTACAGAAACAAATTATAAAAGCCCTAAAATCCCAGCAAGAACACAGCACAATCAGCGTATTACTTCATCCATTCTCTCTCCCTCTATAAACAATACCCTAACGGAAATTCATGGTTCCAATCCAACCACACGCAGTTGACCATCTTTAACAACCGATTCCTCAGTAAAACCCAACCAAAAATGGGGAAAACCCACAATTCATCTACATATTCAGCAGTAAATTCAACAAACCGAGTTCTAGGGGGAAAAGCATAGAATAATTCCATCAGCATCAGAAAGAACACAACTCAAATCATGGAACACAGCAATTGCTACTCGACCTATCAGACAGTCCATAAAATTCAACACAGTTGCACAGCAAAGTGGACCACATAGATACAGAGAAGAGATGAAGAGAGAGAGAGAAAGAAGGGCAGTACTGACCAGTGAACAGTGAGCGTTCAAGCTAAGAGCAACTCAAAGGAAGAGACGGAGAAGAAGAAGAAATCAGCATCAGAGGAAGTTTCGATGAAAAGAAAGGATAAATTTTCGTCAGATTCACCGCGTGTATTAGTATAGACATAGAAAAGAGCATAAATAAATATAAATCTTTGTACACAGAAATTTAGATTTATGTATACATATATAACATATATATATATATCCCTATATATTACATCACTATTATACTGAATAATACTGGTATTTGAAGTCCTTGTCTCTTTGTGCACCTCCCATTGCTTAGCGGTGTGATAAAACAATTTCTTTCTTTTTCTTAAAAAAAAAAAAAAAAACAATTCTCATAGTCGAGTCTAGTCTAATCTAGAGATATTTTTTCAAAATATAATATAAAAACTATTAAATACTGAAAGTCACTCGATAATACGAACTTTTTTATACTCGAATTGTATATTTTTTTATTTAATAATATTTTAATATTGGATGTGAATGTAGCAAATCACGCGTTGAAAATGCTATACACACACTAACATTTTGAACGCGTGATGTGCGAAATTCACATCAAATATTAAAATATTGTTAAATAAAAGATATATAGTTCAAATTATATTTTATAATTATTTAAAGGAGTAAATTGCACTTTTGGTCCTCTGACTATAGCACCCCTATTAATTTCAACTCCTGACTTTTAAAAGCAACGAATTGATCCTCTAACTATGCAATTTTTAACGAATTCGGTCCTTCCGGCCAAATCAGAGGCCAAATTAGGCCGGAATTCCCTAACCCCTCTCCGGTGACAATTAACTGAGGGCAGAACGGTCATTCTACAATGTAAATTTAATTTGACAAAATCAAAATAATATTTCGTAAATGTATCCGTCGAATTAGGGCAAAAATTCGTCCCAATACTGTTTTGCCCCAATTTGCAATACTCAACACAAACAACACAAACAGCAAACATTCGTCTCGGCTCGTCGAACTCTCCTCGGCTAATTCGTCTGGGCAGGAGCAAAGAAGAAAGGAGAAAGCTAGGGTTCTGACTGGGCGTGGAGGCATACTTCGTCTGGGCTAATTCATCTCGGCTTCTTCGACTGGGCGTCCTCTCAATCAACGATGCGGAAATCATCAGCAGCGCCTGGAACGGGTTCTGACCAATTTACGACACAACTAAGTAAGTAAAAATTTGAAATTGTGATACT
>CP025644.1:18219550-18229980 GCA_003576665.1 Ipomoea trifida | reverse complement strand
GTATGTACTGATGGTTAATGCAAAAGTGACAATTGTTTTGAAAGCTAACCATTTCTATTTGTACATTGAAAGCTACCAAAACTTACAATGCACAAACAACCATTTATATTTGTATTTGAATGCTCCCAAATCACCAAATCTCACCACCATTCATAAATCACCAAAACATCGAAATTCATACATTAGAAATACACACCATACTTTGGATCAATGTCATTACATAAATAACCAAAACATACCACATACATTACAAATAGAAACCATAGTTTGGATCAATTTCATTACATAAACCTACAAGTAACAAATACTACAAAAATTACAGTAAACACTACTACAACTTTGTTCGGCCAGCAGCACAATTTGGCATCATTTTTATCCCCTTTAATCTTCATATTCAATTTTCGTATCTCTTCATCTTGTTTGTTGATGCGTTTTAGCAGCCCCGGAATTATTCGCTTTGACCGATAGCACATTGGCGGATCATACCAATCAATAAATCCACATCCCACCTTCCTCTGGATTAAATTGAAACGGGATTTCATCAATTAGCTTCAAACACACACAAAAACACAACAAAAATTACGACAACAAAAATTACCCTAAACCCGAAAACAAACTGTACAAAATTGAACTTACATTACCACCGGGGCATTGCCAAAACCTACGGCCTGGATTTTCAGTTGTCCATGAAGTTCGAATTTTGAGTTGCTCCCCACATCTACAATGGACAATTGGAAACCTTTCCCCAAATTCGTAGTACTCACTTCCTTCATTCGAAGAACAAGACGAATAGGAATTGGACATACCCGGACGCGAATTAGCCGAACAAGATGGAATTAGCAGATTAAGAATCCACTTCCTCCTTCTCTTCTTTCTTCTCTTCTTTCTTCTCTTCTTTCTTCTCTTCCGCCGTCGCAATATGCACCGCATTCCTCTTATAATATTACGAAATATTATTTTGATTTTGTCAAATTAAATTTACATTGTAGAATGACCTTTCTGCCCTCAGTTAATTGTCACCGGAGAGGGGTTAGGGAATTCCGGCCTAATTTGGCCTCTGATTTGGCCGGAAGGACCAAATTCGTTAAAAATTGCATAGTTAGAGGATCAATTCGTTGCTTTTAAAAGTCAGGAGTTGAAATTAATAGGGGTGCTATAGTCAGAGGACCAAAAGTGCAATTTACTCTTATTTAAAGTGATACATTTTAATTATTATATTTGAATAATATAGAGGAAAAAAAGGTTTTATATTTTTATTTAATAATAATTTACACAATTTTCTTAAAATTTATATTTACAAAAATTAAAAAAATAATCTATAATGTTAATCTAACACCCATATATATTGGGTATGTATACACAAATAGCGTATGTATTTTATACACATATGATTTAATACTCTTAGATATTTAATTAAAATATAATATCCTGTTAAATTAATCATTATATGGTAATTTTAATAAAATGATAATTAAAGAATAAGAAAATGGAATATGATAAAATGGAATGGGGTTTTCTTGAACAAATTATGCTTCATTTGGGTTTTGATCATCGGTGGATTCGGTTGCTCTTGCTTTGTGTAACAACGGTGCGGTTTTGGGGGTGTTTGGTGAATAGTTGTTAGCTGATGGATTAGTGGGCCGGGTTTGATTAATTAATAGCATTAGCTAATTGTAGAAAGATGTTTGGTAATTAGTTTATGCAAATGACTTTCTCAAAAAGCTGATAAAAAAGTTTTTTTGAGCCGCTTTTTGAATTTTAGCATTTTGGAGCAATAACTGTTACAGAAAGCTAATTAATGAAACACTCATATTAGTTTTTTAACCAAGTCAAACAGCTAATAGTGGTCAAACAAGCTAAAATTGACTGATAAGCTAATTATGTTACCAAACAAGGCCTTTATAAAAATTGTTCCCAAAATTTGATAAATATTTGAAAAGTTTCCGTTACTTAGGCTGTTTTATATACTTGCAATCCTATGGGTAATTTTTATTTCGCAAAATATTTATGTGAGACTATCTCACTAATCCTTGTCTATGAAATGGGTCGGGTTGTAGACAACTGAGTGTGTAAGTATCACAATTTAAGTTATAAGTATTAATATTTATCATTAGAAAGAATTAATTCCACCCTAAATAGTATCACAATTTCAAATTTAAGCATATACTATAGGGGCGATGGAAGCCCATGTGAGAACCAAGCCTCCTAGAATCTGATTTGCCGAGTCAAAGCCCTCGAGACATCAAGCTAGAGTTAGTCAGTAAGCACATCTTGGGGATGATCCACCATGAAAGTACTCCAACATGAGTTTTTGCCAAGGTTGGCGAGGAGATCCCACACTTATTGCATTCTCTCAACACAAGGAAAATTTTGAAGTCACCCTCACCCATCAAGATCCTTCTATAGTTGACTAGAAGGGCAGAAGTGCCACAATCTAATACCCCATTGGTGATTTCCTTAACCATCGCCTCCGAGTCTAACTTCACATCTAACTGCTTGGAGCATTTGTCTCTCACTAGTTTAATACCATCTCTCAACCCCCAAACATTCGCTGAGAAGTTGTTTGTTTGCCCAATCTTCACTAAAAAAAAAAAACCACAAACCCACCTACCAACCCCCCTACGCTCGAGTGCCTTGAATCCCTTTCCCTAGCCCCATTATTGTTGAGTTTGAGCCTACCTTCATCTGGCAGGACCCAACCCGCCCACCTCTCCATCTTACCTAATATTAAGTTTCTTTATATAAGCAAGTCACTTGCCTCCCTAGTGTTTGGACTATGGCTTGGAAAGCCGAGTTCAGCATACTGTCATCGAACTGCGGCGTTGTGACTTACTATGGAGGAATGTGGTTAAATGGTTAATGTCCACCTACTTATCACCAAATAGTTTTAAGAAGGATATGTCCACCAGATAACCAAAGAACTCTGTGGTTAAGCGTGTTTGACTTAAAAGATGGGTGACCTACTGAGAAGTGAGCATAGTGTAATGTTGAGATCCAACAATTGGTATTAAGGCCACAGGTGTTGGAAAGGGTATAGTTGGGACTACGGTTGATAACCAAAGAACTCTTATGGTTAAACGTGTTTGACTTACAAGATGGGTGTTAAGATCCAACACCTACCAACCCTGTTGCTTTTCTTAACCACTTTAATATGTGTGGATACACGGCCACTAAATATCTCATCATTGTGGGCCTTACAGATAAACAATTCTAGATAAACAACAACATGTAGGTGAATTTAGGCTCCCACCAAGTTCCATCCACAACTTGAACTTCACTCGAACAATTGTCTTTGAGCCACGTACCTCTACGTGAATCGCCAATCTCTAAATAGATAGGACAAGGATTCTTCCCCTTTGTCGTATCTCGGGAGAGCGCCATTCGAGCCCATGCCTTGCCTCCTCCTTTCAGCATTCGTTAGGAAACTATTCTTGGTCAGCAACCAAATGAATGAGCGCACTTTACCACGCATTTGATGCTCCACATACACACACACACACACACACACACACAAAGTCAGCATCTCTACTAGTAGTACCTACAATAAAATCTTAAGTTGATTTAATTGAGAAGGAACCCGTACTTGAGTGAGGCTAAATGAACGAGTCAAGGACATCACCCTCCATTGCAATAGGGGTTGCTCGGATTAGATTGACTACCCTTTCTAACAGCCAAGTGTGTAACTTATCAATGTCCCAACAATTAGTATCAATAAAAAAAATCTCTAACACTTGATTGTTTAATTCGTCTGGGATATCTAGCTCCATCTCAACCCCTAACGGCTTGTCCTCAACCCACCAGTCTAATAAAAAGTCAATGGAAGCTTCATTGACTATTCTCCATTTTGCCCCTAGCTTAACTAGAGAATGACCATTGGAATTACTCTTACATCCCATGAACCATTGCAGTGAAGAAATTCCCCTAATGCGCATACGTTGTAACGCCCCGTAAATTCCTTTTCAAGCCTTTCGTTCGTTAATTAATTCCTTGGGCAATTTAATTAATTCTTCGGGCAATTTAATTAATTCCAATTGGGCTAATTCTTCCTATTAAATATATATAAGTATATATTTCATTCCTTGAAGCTTAATTTGATTATTCTAATCAAGAGCCCAATTAATTGTATTTATTCTTGTAAGGGATTTTATTTAATTTGGACCCTTGCAATATTTGGTATTTAATATTCCTACAAGCCCACACTCTTGATTATATATTATATATAGACATATATTGATTCTAAGACATTGCTATGGGCTAATTCTTGTAATTAAATTGTAAGGGGTGAATTTAATGAGCCCAACTTACTAGTCTTGATTATATTTATTCCTACATACATTATTCTATAAGAATACTTAAGCCCACATCATTTAAATGTCTTACACCCTAAATATTGTATCTATTCATAGTATATAATTTGAAGATCAAATGCCCTAAAGACTTTCACTCATTTCTTCCTCCTACACTACCTCTTGCGCCATTTTCATCAAGAAATTCCCTAAAATTCATCTTCATCTTCCCTACAAGATTTCAAGCCAAGATTGTTCTTTTAAGCTTTGTTGGGAGTGGGTAAGTGCATCTATGCTAGGTTCCATCTTGCATTTTATGTTTTAGATAGTCTTTTTATGTAATCTTATAAGTGTTCTTTTGGGGATTCTTTGGGAAAAGATGATCAAGGTGAAGGTGGGGCTTCTTGAGCTAGCTAAAGGCATATTGGAGTAGGGAAAAGCTCTTTGAGGTAACCATCCATGTCCATCAAAACTATTTCATTCCCTATTCTATATATAATGATTTTGGTGATTGGAAATCCTGGAAATTTCTTGTGGTTAGCCTATTTTGTTGATTCTCTTTGTTGGATTTCATCTTGATCTTTGTCTTGTGTTGTATGATCATGATGTTATGGATTTCCTTATTCTTGGACTCTAAATTGGATAAAATGTGAGTGTATTTGGTCTGATCTTGTGTTCTGGAAGTGGTATTGTTCATGTCTGTTGTTGGTTCTGGAATCTGGGAGTGGGAATAGCCTTGCGGAGACCTGCGACGTAATAATGTGATCCGTCAAAGTGATCCGCAAGGTGGCAGCGGTGTGCTTGGGCGGAGGGGAGGTGCCCGTTGAGGGTGACCGTCTCCTCCTTGCGGAGGAGGTCGGCGGAGGAGTGAGCTCCGTTAGGGTCTTCCGCTAGGCTTCTGGGAAATTGTTTCCAGAGAGCTGTTCTGTGTTGTTGTGTCTGTTGTTGGTCCTTTGTTTCAGATCATTGTTGGATTGTTTTGTTGAGTATTCTACCATGTATTTGGAGTATTTATTCATGTTATTCATTGAGCATTTGATGCCTTAGTTTGGAGTCTTGATTCATGTCTTTGATTTCCTCTTGTTGGTGTCCTTGGGTTATTGATTCTTTGATTCATGATCTGGGAGTTGGTTGGTGTTCATATTTGAGATGAACCCACGTCTTGGTTGGTTGTGATGGTGTTGGAGTATGGATGTGATGGTGGATTATTGGTTACTATTGACTATTGACTACTTGACTTCTAACTGCGGACTACGGTCCATGTCGTGCGGACTACGGTCCATGTCGTGCGGACTACGGTCCATGTCGTGCGGACTTCGGTCCATGTCGTGCGGACTTCGGTCCATGTCGTTGACTTCTGACTATCTGACTTCTGACTTGTGACATATGGTTTGACTTGGTTGAGGGCTGGCTTGGTTGGTTGGGAGGTTGATGTTGGGATGTCTTTCTTTGTTGGTCCTTGTGAGTTCTTTGGATTGTTCGGTTGTTGCCTTGTCTTTCTCTTGAATTGGGATGTTCCTATTTGGATTGTGTTCAGTTGGTATCTTGATTATGATTCGTATGCATTATGCTTTCGTTATTGGTTGTTGGATTATTGGATTGAGTCTTGGTTTGATGATTCGTTCAGTTTATCCTTGTTGAGTATCGATTTGCACTGTTGTACAGTTCGTTGGTGTTTATATTCTATATGGGTGTGTAAACCTATTTCTAAGCTTATGTATATCTATATCTCCTTGCGGGTGTGAATGGTGGTTGCTTAGCATTCTTTTGCTAATGGTTCTTTGCGTGTTTTCCAGGTATGGAGTAGTACATCGTGAGCGCGCTAGAGCTTTCCTTATGAGGATACCTTAGCCTTAGCTAGTTTGAGTTAGACTTTGTTTGTGGCCTGTGAGCCTGAGATCTTTTGATACTCTTGTTCTGTACTTTGAGTATGATCTTTGGATTTTTATGGATGATGTTTGAGGATTTTTGTTTGAGATTTTTATGATATGACAGTTGTTCGTTTCTTGTTTAGCCTGTGCATCTAGGCTTTGTTAATACCTAGGTGTGGCATGACGCCCTTAAGTTTAAATTGCTTCCGCTATGTTTGGTTTGTTGGTTGAGATTGGCAGCTTTTATGTTGAGTTTTAGCTATCTCAGCCTATGTGAGGTTGGGGTGTCACATACGTACTCCTCATTGTTGGAACCCACAATTTTCCATGCACATGACTATTTGCTAGGATAATTTGGCTAGAAAGACCCTATTGAAATCTCATGCCCTTCTTAGCCCCAAACCCTTTTTTCTCTAGTTGGGCACATACTGTTAGACATGTATGCCCTCGTCAACAAGGTAGTTATGATATATTGCTAGGTATCATTCATGATTTACAAGTTATTTAATAATGAGTTATTAAATATAACTCGTTCCTAGTTTGACTATGAACCTAGAAAGTCGCACCTTAATGGTCTGTGGTAATGCTGAGAATTTTAAAAGATAAGAAGAGAGAGATTTGTCAGAAAGAAAAAATAAACAAATTTTCACATAAAATCCCTGGGAGTTCTCATATGCTTGGTCGGTAAACGGACTAGAGGCTAGATAATTGGACAATTCAAGTTTGATTATGCCAAAGCATGCTTCAAGGGTAATATTACTCAATTCCTTCTATAACGTAAAATCTAGAAAATGCGATTGATGCTTCCGTTGCGTATGTATGTATTGTATTCTAACACATACCTCCTTCCAATTCATGAGATGGACATTTTTCTTAGAGTCTTTGTCACTCGAAAGGAAATCCCTACAAAGCTTGTCAATATTGTTATAGACCTTAACTAGGAGGACTAAATATTGCATTGTATAGATTGGACCAACACCTAGATGCCCTCTAAACTAAGAGACTCTAGTTGGAAAAACACTAATTTTTGAGCATGATATCTAAGATATAATTGAATGTGCCTTTAGAAACTCTTTTCTATCGCATGGGAATCCCTAAATATTTACCAAAGTGTGTCATAATAGGGATATCAGGGTGCGTTTACTAACATGAAATTTTCAAGAAAATTTCCAAATTTGAAAATTGAAAACATGAAATGTGTTTATTATGTTATGCTTCAATTTTCAAAGTTGAGAACAATTCTCTATTTTAGAAGAAATTAGAGACACACTCAAAACTTATTCTCATATTCAAAAAAATCACGCGTGAATATTAACTAAACCTAGCATCGATCCTTGGTAGCGTCTTTCTCCTTCTTTCTTCTTCATTTTTCTTCTACTTTCTTTTGCACTTTCTTCTTCTCTTTCACACTCACCCTCTCACAGCTTCAAACTCGTCGCCTTTATCTTTTTCATCTATAGCAGTCGAACTTGGCGCCTTTATCTTCTTCATCTACAGCAGTTGAAATTGACACCTTTGTCTTCTTCATCTACAGCGATCGAACTCGACGCCTTGGCAGAATGTTTTTGTGTTCTGTGTTCGGCGAGAAGAAAATGAGGGATTTCTCAAATTTGTGTTTTGTGTTTTGTATAATTGAATTGAGGTTATTGGGCTATTGAATTGGATTATTTGGCTATCGGCATAATAAATTGAATTTGGCAGAATGTTTTGTATAATTTATATACAAGTCATTTCCATTTTTGGTCCTACTATTATTGGGGCATTGCCAATTTTAGTCCACTTCATTAATTTTTGCCACACTGCAGCCAGTCTTATTTAGTCTTTGCCACTTTTAGTCCACCGTTAAAATTTTCGCCAAATTGCCATCCAAAATAGGAGTATTTTTTGTCTTTTCATGCTTTGGTCATCTCCTTGACCCTTTGCAGTGGTTTTCCTTACACATTTTCATCCATTGAAGAGGTCCGTCGAAAGCCATGTGAGCCACATTACAAATCCATGGCTTTCGTCGGACCTCTTCATTGGATGAAAATCAGTAAGGAAAACCACTACAAAGGGTAAAAGAGATTATCAAAGCATGAAAAGATCAAAATACCCCTTTTTTGGACGGTTATTTGACGAAAATTTTAACGGTGGACTAAAAGTGGCAAGGACTAAATAAGATTGGCCGCAATGTGGTAAAAATTAATGAAGTGGACTAAAATTGGCAATGCCCCAATAACAGTAGGACAAAAAATAGAAATGACTCTTTATATACATATAAATGGGATTAGGGATTTATATTGGGCTATTGGTAAATGTTTTGTATAATTTATATACATATAACTTATAAATATATGTATATAGTACATATTTAGTTTAGTAAGTGAAAAATAAATTTTGAAAATAAGTAATGGCAAACAAGTTTTAAATTCCAGTTTTCGAAAACAGAGAACGGAAGTAAACACCCCCCAATTATATCACAAATTGAGTTCCTCACCTAGGCCCCATGCTAGTAAAGCAGAAAACTTCTGATTTTTGTATGTTGATTTTGAGCCCTGATCGATGACAAAATCCATCATAACAAGAGCTTGTCTCGAAGTCACCTCTTTGGAAAACATGTGATCATCCATGAAAAAAGGGGTGGTGCACCAACCCCCCCCCCCCCCAAAGCCCCCACTACTAAGAGTAATGGGCTTCCACTGACCTTTTTTCATCTCCTTGGATATCAGCAAATAACCTTTCTATCACCAAGATGAAGAGATATAGGTCTAAGAGATCCACATGTTGTAACCCTCGTTTGGACTAGAAAGCAGGGAGTTGCTTCCCATTCAAAAGGATTGAAATGGAACCATGAGAAATTGAGAACATGACTAGATTAAGTACCTCGAAAACATGAAGTCCACAAGAACCTCTTCAATACTATTATATGCTTTATGAAAGCCTAGTTACATAACCATAAACCCATTCTTATTACTTCTTTTATTCATCATCCCATGAAGATTTTCCTGGGTCAAGATAACATTCAAAATATGACCAATCACATGAATCGAAAGTTAGTATGCTAAATCTTCATATAAAATTTACAAATTTAATATCGGATCAAATTAAAATGAAGATATATTAATATATTACTTATTAAATAAACAAAAAGTAGTTCCAATATAGGTGTGAGTGTAAATTAGAAAGCGGAGTAAGAGGAAAGGAGTTATCCCCACCTTCACTCTCGAGACTAAAAATTGTCTTTAAATTCACACTCTTGTCACTTTTTATGAAAAATCTATTAGTGCTATTCTGTTACAATGCAGTATCTGTTCATAAGCTCAAACCCACAACTTCCCACATAGGAGTGCAACCTTGGTGCCACCAGACCATAAAGTCTTGGCATCAGTGCTAATTAATATTGCTATAATTACAATTACAATTGACTTTTCTAGAAAATATTTTACCAAGTGTGTTTGGTAACCCGGAAAATATTTTTTGAGTTTTCGGTGTTTGGCAACGTCCGGAAAATGCGGTCAATAGAAAATGTTTTCCGTTGACCAAGGAAAATCAGTTCATTTTTCTAGAAAATGACTTACAAATTTTTTTTTCGTAAGTCATTTTCTGGAGTGGCCAAAATGGCTGTTTCGCATGTTCTCGGTCAAAATAGCCATGTCACCCATTCCAACGGACTCGTTTCCGGTGGAAACCAGTACGCCCGGTAGTTTTGCTCTGATTCCGGCCGAAACCAGAGTAGGTCCTTTATTTTTTTTCTTTTTCTTTTGCTTGTATAATAAATATTATTATTTTATATATTTTTATATTATTTTATATTTTAAATAAAATAATAAAATATATAGTTATACAATTCTACTATGTACAACTCATTTTCCAGAAAATGAACCAAACATACCAAGACAGTTTTTCATAACTCAACCAAACACTGAAAAGGAAAATATTTTCTAAAAAATGACTCATTTTCTAGAAAATATTTTCCAGAAGTCAATTTTCTACTTTCCAAACGGACCCTAAATGTTGGGTCACACTTGTATGAGACCTTCTCACGGATCCTTGTTCGTGAGACGTGTCGGGTCGGGTCAAAGCACCATGCAAATGTCATACTCATATGCTCAAATATAACACTAATCAAGAATACAATTTTTGTTACTTATAAGAGAAAAAGTAATAAATTTTTCATAATAAGTAATGTTGACAAGTGCCCCTTACTTATAAGGGCAAATATAATACTTTTGAGGACAAATGTAATACTTTTAAATCGAAATGTACAAGTATTGTATTTTCCCTTAAAAGTATT
>CP025644.1:18180415-18218550 GCA_003576665.1 Ipomoea trifida | reverse complement strand
CCAACTTAAATAATAATTTAAATAGAGTTAATACCAAAAATGGTCCTCTGACTATTGGGCTAATACTCCTTTTAGTCCTCGACTTTCAATTCGACCACAAATGGTCCTTGACTTTCATTTTGACCACAAATATCCTCTGTTAAATTTCTGTTAAATAAGTGTTAAATCTAGGGGTAATATCGTCAAATTGATTAATATTATTATGATTACTTCTTTTTAGAATTATATGACAACATAATTAATTTCAAACATTAATAAACATTGAGTTAATAAATATAAAAACAAAATGGACGTGACAAATTACATAAATGAACAAATTAAATAAAAATCCATGATTAATGTTCGCAATTGTACTTGATTAATTATATTAATTTAACGGTGGCCGCCTTCAGTTATATCCCAAACAAAATGTTTGATCGATTAATGAAAAGTGAAAACTATTAATCGGCCATTTACGAACAACCATGAAAATGATGGAAGCAAGGTTAAAAAAAAATTCTTCCATTTTAATATGTTTGTTAAATTAAAATAGATAGCTCTAATATTAAATCTTCATTTTATACACATAATTACGAAAATAAGGTGTATTGTCTTTTTATTTAGGAGTATTTATATTTGTTAATTGTTTTAATTATGCTTGTTGGTGAAAGATTTTAAACATTTTTATTTTATGACCATTATATATATATCAATTTGACACTAATACCCCTAGATTTAACACCTATTTAACAGAAATTTTAATGGAGGACTATTTGTGGTTAAAAATAAAAGTCAGAGAACCATTTGTGGTCGAATTGAAAGTCGAGGACTAAAAGGAGTACTACCCCAATAGTCAGAGGACCATTTGTGGTATTAACTCATTTAAATATTTTAGGCCAATCAATCCCTACTCGGCAAATTATGCCGTGGACCCAGGTCCACGTTGCAAGGTGGACCTGGGTCCAAAACTACGTCGTTTTGTCTCTTTTTTTGTTTTTTTGTTTTTTTTTTTTTAAATTAGTAAACACATTGCTGAATTAGAGTTGCCCAAAAATGTGTGAATGTAGAGGTTTCAAAGTGTGAATGTAGAGTATAGAAATCGTGAATGCAGACTTATGATTGTGTGAATGTAGAGTTGCCTAGAAATGTGTGAATGTAAAGGTTTCAAAGTGTGAATGTAGAGTATAGAAATCGTGAATGTAGAGTTATGCATGTGTGGATCTGTAATAGAGTTAAGAAGTTCTAGCAACTTGTAGCCTTGTAATATGTGAATGTGGAGTTCTTAAGTTGTGAATATAGAGTACATGACCTGTGAATATAGAGTTTTGAATGTGTGAATACATAACAGTGGTAATATAGTTAATAAACATATAATCCTGTAATGTGTAAATGTAGAGTTTACAAAGTGTGAATGTAGAGTATAGTGTATGTGAATGTAGACCCAGGTCCACCTTGCAAGGTGGACCTAGGTCCACGGCATAACAATCCTCCATACTCCAATCATTATTCCATGGACTATGATCCACACATTTGTGTGAACCATAAACAAAAAGTACATTTTTAATCACTGTTGTAAAAATCCCCGCATAGGCGCTAGGCGCTCCTAGACCGATGCGAATTGCTCCCTAGGCGTCCGCCTAGCGCCTAACTCGACCGATTGGGCCGAGTTGGCGGCCGACTGGACCGAATTTGGCCGAGTTAACTCGCCCAACTCGGCAAAGTTAGCCGAGTTAACTCGAGCGAGTCAGCCTTGTTAATTTTATTATTATATTTATATATATTTAAATTTATTTATTTATATAAGTAATAGAAGTAAGATATATATATATATATATATATATATATATATATATATATATATATATATATATATATATATATATATATATAATATGATATACGTCCACACACGAATTAATTTTTTGTTTTTATAGGTTGCTGCCTAGGTACCGCATAGGCACCGCCTAAACCACTTAGGCGCTAGGCGCTAGTCTACCGCCCGACTAGCACCTAGCGCCTACTACAACCATGTTTTTAATATACTAAAAGTATATTATTTGTATACGTAAAGTACATTATTTGAAAGTATATAATTTTTTGTATATTATCAAATAATGTATATTCAATACAAAAATAATGTACTTTTAGCATATTAAAAGTGTATATTGTATTCATGGTTCACACAACTATGTAGACCAGGATCGATCCACACAATAATTTGCCTCTAAACTCATTCATCCTTAATCAATTTAATCAACCCAATAATTACAACTAACTAGATACTACATTGTAACAGAGTCAGTAGTACTAAAAAAAATAATTTAATCAACCTAATAAAATAAATATTAGCCTAACTAACAAGATTAAAGTAATTAATTATCAACCAAAGTCGAATAACACATTTAAAGGCTCATTTACCCTTTTTTATTTTATTTTATTTTAATATCTACAAATCTTGAGACTTTTTGAGTCATGTCACTTAAGAGTGCAAAGTATAAGTGAGTTTCAAAACTTGAACTCAAAATTTAAAGTTTAAAAGCCCACATATACTTTTCACTTTTTTTTTTCTTTTTTTTTTTCCTAAAGTTTTAAAATACACTTATGCATTTATAAGGTCATTTGTTTTTAAAATCGAAGTCCATCTCAACTACACAATTAAATTTTAAATTCAGTTATGAATGCCATTAGTGCAATCGTTATATCGTGGACCATGGTGCACATAGCAATGTGCATCTTGGTCCAAAACGACGTCGTTTCGATGTTAGTGGACGTGAACGCGAATGACTTCAGGGAATTCATTATCTATAATACACATAATCATTATCTAGAATACACAGAACGTTTGCCTATAGAATACACAGAATGTTTGCCCATAATACACAGAATATTGACACAAAATACACAGAACTCATCCTCCTAACATTCGAATGCACAAACACATCACAACCTGTGTTAATAACATGAATACACAGAATATTGACACAAAATACACAGAACTCATCCTCCTAAACATTCGAATGCACAAACACATCACAACATGTGTTACTAACATGAATACACAGAATGGTTGCCTAGAATACATAGAATGATTGATTGGAATACACAAAACGATTACCTAGAATACACAGAATATTAACATAAATACACAAATCGGCCGAAACGGGAAACGTGATTTCCAAAAAAGGGACGGTTAGTTTACAATGCTCAAAACGACGTCTTTTACGTACGTACGGTGCACGATATAATTTGCCCCGTTAGTGTTAATGGATTTCACTTCTTCTATAAATACATGTGGTTGGAAAGAATGATTTAACTACTACAAAATTTTGTTTTCATTCACGTAATATAATCTCTCAAACTCCGGTAAAATATTCTCCCACCCTCTCCTAAACTATAAAGTGTGTTCCCTTTGCTCATATTCGTTGAAAGTAGTATATTTGAGTGCTCAAATATATTATTATCATCTATTGTATCCCGAGAATCTGATACTTTAACACCCCTAATACCTTTGGGAAGAAACAAATTGATTTTAAGAAAAATGTGTTTTATAAGCCTTATATTAACCATTTTTCCTCTGGAGAGAATTTTGTTTTTGAAATAATTGTGAAACTAAAATTTCCAGCAAGTTGTAATAACAACAACAACCATTAAAGCCTAGTCTGCGAAGTTAATCTCACGCTGAGTTTGGTCCTCCAAATTTTCCATGCAATTGCTTTCAAAAATTGTATTATGCAGAAATTTGTACAATAATTTTGTAAACATTCAACCAGCTACTGTCAAGACCGAGCCATCAATGCAATCCTAAAGGACCTTCATCATCCATGAGAGCAACTGTCAACTAAAATTTAATCTCTACAAGAAAAATTCTTCTTTGAAATACTGTGCATATATCACTCAAAATTCAAAGTCTTTAGGCCACTGACCAATGAAAATTATTTGGGTCACACTTGTGTGGGAGCGCCTCACGGATCTTTATTCGTGAGACGGGTCGGGTCGGGTCGAATCAATATGCAAATGTCATACTTATATGCGCAAATGTCGTACTTATATGCTCAAATGTAATACTAATCAAGAATAAACTGTTTGTTACTTATGATGGAAAATGTAATACTTTTGAGGAATTGAAAAAGTAATACTTTTGCATTTTGATGTAAAAGTATTATATTTTTCATCAAAAAAATATTACATTTTCCTAAGTAATGTTGGCAAGTGCCCCTTATTTATAAGAGAAAATATAATACTTTTGACGAAAAATGTAAACAAAATAATGGTATATATTTATTTACCAAGTATTTTATTAATACCATGAAAAAAATAAAAAACAGTTTGAAGCCAATCATATTAACTACTTGGGAGGATTTGTTAACAAAGAAGGTATTCAAATAGCCCAATAAATTGAAACGGAAAACTACTCCGTAATATCTCTGGACTACATCACAGTTGTTCACTTTAAAGGTAAATCGTATTTTTTTTATTAAGATGATTTAAAATGTATAAAATCAATTACTACACCCATTCATAAGAATTTCAAAAATATAAACTTCAAATGAACAGGTGCAAAACAGATGTGGAAATTGTATGTCGATGAAACTAGACACATTACGACATTAGTATTCAGACTACTTGCAGAATCATTGTTATTACTATCAAGTTATAAACAATTTATGGAACTAGAACAAGAGGGTACTACTCATGAACCTTCTACAAATATAATAAATATCAATATTTTGTTCAATATTTTTACATGAGAATCTATGTACGACACACATCTCACAACAGATGAAACATGTAAGGGAAGGACCATTGGAAGTATTAACTCATATACAAAATTTCAAAGTTTCTATATTTATGAATGGACCCCAAATATATATATATATATATATATATATATATATATATATATATATATATATATATATATATATATATATATATATATATAGGCGCACTCTAATGAGAACGGATGCCCAGGAAAGAAATAAGAACGATCCACAGCCATCCACGTGTCTAGATCAACGAATCATATGAAATTTAAAAAAAAAAATGACGTAGTGACATTTTCGTAAATAACTCGAACTTTGGTACAAGTAAATGTGTTGTAAGTGCAAGTAGTTGGTGCACATTTACAAGTACAAAGAACAAGTAAAATCACTTACAAGTGCACTTATTTTCACTTACAAGTGCAAGTAATTTACCTTGTTAACATTCGTGCACCTAGGTGCAACTAATTATACCGTTAGGTGCAACTAGTTATAACGTTAGGTGCACTTAGTATTGATTCTCAGTGTACATTTTACTTGCACCTGTAATACATTTTACATTCACTTGCGCACCTATTTTCACTTACGAGTGCAAGTAATTTACCTTTTTAACACTCATGCACCTAAGTGCACCTAGTTATAACCTTAGGTGCAACTACATCTGGACACGTGGCACATTGCGATTCGGTCTCAGTTCTCTCCTTAGCGCACCGTTCTCATTTGAAGCTATCCTCTCTCTCTCTCTCTCTCTCTCTCTCTCTCTCTCTCTCTCTCTCTCTCTCTATATATATATATATATATATATATATATATATATATATATATATATATATAAGCTATAAGCTCGAAGCTGAAATCTGAAGAACTGTTAAGCTAGCTGTTATGCTTAAAAGTGTTTGGTAAAATTAGCTTTTTGATAAGTTGATAAAGGTAAAAAGACTAAAAAGGACATCTACATAAAAGTTAAATAATTTTAAATTTAAATAGGTTTGTTTACATATTAAAATATAAAATAATAAAATCAATATAATTTAATAAAATATAAAGTAATAAAATATATATTTAAAAATATATAAAGTAAAACAAAATGTTTATAATTCATAAAATTAGTTCATACAAAAATTATTGTTCAAACACAAATATTAAATTAAAATTACAACACATATTGAAGAAAAAATGCCAAAAGAGTTTTAATTGGGAGGGATAAATGATGTCATTTATTTAAAATAATAAGGATAAAGATGAAAAAAAGTTAAGAAGCTACTAGCTTATTTTTGAAAAGCTACCTGAAGCAGCGTTTCAAAATAAGCTCTTATTTTAAGCTACTAGCTTATTTTGAGAGCATTACCAAACAAAGCTTATAGCTTATTAGTAGCTTAAAATAAGCTCTGCCAAACACATCCTATGACTATGGGTAATTTGGAGGCTTATAATGCTTTTGTGTTTAAGGTTATGATTGATGGCAAATTATTACATGGACCATGGTCCACACAACTGTGTGGACCATGGTCCATGCAATAATGATTGATGATTGAAGCATCACGAAAGTTGGGCAATCTTATCATGAGAAAATATCATTTTTAGTCCCTCAACTATAATATATGTATCAATTTTGGTCCTTGACTATTAAAAATTTCAAATTAGGTCCATGACTATTCAATTTGTATAACTTTTGGTCCTTGACTATTAACATTTTCAAATTAGGTGCATGACTATTCATTTTGTATCACATTTGGTCCTGCCGTTAAATTTTCCGGTCAAATTTCCGACGAAGACACCGGTGACCGACTAATTTATTTAATTTTAATTTTAAAAATTATTTTAAACTCTTTAACTTTTAAATAAAAAAACTTTTAAAAAAAAAAATTAGAAAACGCCGATCACCCCCGATGACTTTGCCGGAAATTTTGGCCGGAAAATTTAACGGCAGGACCAAATGTGATACAAAATGAATAGTCATGCACCTAATTTGAAAATGTTATTATGTTAATAGTCAAGGACCAAATGTGATACAAATTAAATAGTCATGCACCTAATTTGAAAATTTTAATAGTCAAGGACCAAAATTGATACATATATTATAGTTGAGGGACTAAAAATGATATTTTCTCTCTTATCATAATTCTTATTTATTAATTACGAAAGTAGCTGAACTCGAATTCTTGAGTGCATTGCCAATAATTCTTTGGTTAATTGTTTTCCCCCATAGTTGATGTAGCTCTATGAATTATAAATAAAAAGGTACATTTTTAATATATTAAAAGTATATTATTTGTATTGTAAACTACATTATTTGAGTATTGAAAGTACATTATTTTATATACTATCAAATAATATACATTCAATACACAATGTAATTTTAATATATTAAAGAGTTTATTACCGAAATGGTCCCTCGACTATTACGAAATTACCAATTTGATCCTCGATAATTTTTCGTGCCCAATTAATTTTCTCGACTTTGAAAAATTTAACCAATTTGGTCCTCCGTTTATTTTGCCGTTAAACATACGTTAAATCGGGACCAAATTGGTAATTTTGTTATAGTCAAGGGACCATTTCAGTGAAAAATTAATTACCAATTTGGTCCCTTGACTATAGCAAAATTACCAATTTAGTTCAGATTTAACAGATGTTTAACAGCAAAATAAACGGAGGACCAAATTGGTTAAATTTTTCAAAGTCGAGGGACTTAATTGGGCATGAAAAATTGTTGAGGACCAAATTGGTAATTTCATAATAGTCGAGGGATCATTTTGGTAATAAACTCTATATTAAATTAAAAATGTACCTTATATTTATGATCCAGACAACTATATGCATCATAGTCCGCACAATAATTTACCAGTAGTTATGCCGTGGACCCAAGTCAACCTTGCAAGGTGGAACTAGGTCCAAAAACGACGACGTTTTTTTTTTTTTTTTTTTTTTTTTTTTTTTTTTTTTTTTTTTTTTGTTTTTACGAAACATATTGGCATGAAATGTGGAACACAAACTCTACATTCAAATATACTATACTCTACATTCACAATTTGTAAACTCTATATTCACACATTACAGGATTATATCACATACACTATACTCTACATTCACAATTTGTAAACTCCACATTCACACATTACAAGATTATATGTTTAGTAACTATATTACCACTGTTATGCATTCACACATTCAAAACTCTATATTCACAGGTCTTATACTCCATATTCACAACTTGAGAACTCCACATTCACACATTACAGGGCTACAAGTTGATAGAACTCTATTACAGATTCACACATTCATAACTCTACATTCACGATTTCTATACTCCATATTCACAATTTGAAATCTCCACATTCACACATTTCTGGGCAACTCTACATTCACACAATCATAAGTCAACATTCACGATTTCTATACTCTACATTCACACTTTGAAACCTCTCTACATTTACATATTTTTGGACAACTCTATATTCAGCAATATGTTTACTAAAAAAAAGACAAAACGATGTAATTTTGGACCCATGTCCACCTCACAGCATAATTTGCGATAATTTACCCGTATAAGATTTCCGATTTGTTTCTGACGATGAGAACAATTATGTTTGTATTAGAGTTCACCAAATATAACTGTAGGAATACAAGAGTATATATACAAGAGAATCATAAGTAAACTAGGACTGAGACATCATAAGTAAACTAGGACTGAGACTTATAGTATGACTCTATTATATAGAGTCCTAATACTCCCCCTCAAGCGGATGGTACGGAAGTAACCTGTAGCTTGTCACGTAAGAAGGAGAACCGGGGACCTGCGAGTGACTTGGTGAAAATATCAGCTAGCTGGTCCTTAGTAGAAATAAAGTGCACCTGAATGTCTCCTGCAGCCACTCTGTCTCTCACAAAGTGATAATCAATTTCGACATGCTTTGTGCGAGCATGAAAAATAGGATTAGCACACATATAAGTAGCTCCAACATTGTCACACCAAAGTTTGGGCACTGGAAGAGGTGAAATTCCTATTTCTCGCAGCAAAGAGATGATCCATAGAACTTCAGCACATACATCTGCAAGAGCCTTGTACTCTGCTTCAGTAGAAGATCGAGCAACAGTCTTTTGTTTCTTGCATACCCAGGACACTAGATTGGTTCCAAGAAACACCGCATGCCCACTAGTAGACTTTCTATCCGTAGGACAACCAGCCCAGTCAGAATCTGAGAATGCATGAAGCTCACCTGAACTTGACTTTCGCAATCGCAGACCCAAAGACATAGTACCTTTAACATACCTTAACACACGTTTCAGTTGTTCCCAGTGTGCAGTGGTTGGAGCATGCATGTGCTGACAAAGCAGATTAACTGCAAAGGATAAATCTGGTCTCGTGACAATTAGGTACTGTAGTGCACCTGCAATGCTCCGGTATTGCGTGGGATCATCATATGAATCTGTACAGGTAGATACTGTCTTTGAAGTCGTAGTAGGTGTAGACACAGGTTTGCAGTCTGTCATACCAGCTCGTTTAAGTATGTCAGTCATATACCTGCGCTGAGAAAGCAACACTCCATCTGCACACTTGACTGTTTCAATCCCAAGGAAAAACCCAGGCTCACCAAGATCTCTAATCTTGAAAGCACTAGAGAGCTTAGAGAACAAAGCCTCCAATGCACCCTGCTCATTGCTCATAACAAGAATATCATCCACATAAACAAGCAGGTAAACAGTAGCCGATCCACGAGAATAATAAAATAACGAAACATCAGTTTTAGAGGCATTAAAACCAGCAGATAACAGAAAAGTGTGCAAACGAGTGAACCAAGCCCGGGGAGCCTGCTTCAAACCATACAGGGAGCGTTTCAGCAAGCAAACATGATCAGGGTGCTGAGAATCAACATACCCCAGAGGCTGACGCATGTAAACAGTTTCTGTAAGATTACCATTAAGGAATGCATTATGCACATCCAACTGTCTGACCAGCCAACCAGAAGAAAGAGCAAGAGAGAGCAACAACCTGACTGTAGTAGGTTTAACCACCGGGCTGAAAGTGTCAAAGAAATCTTGACCCGGGACCTGATTAAACCCCTTAGCCACGAGCCTGGCCTTGTA
The DNA here is from genome assembly GCA_003576665.1 of Ipomoea trifida. Lineage (NCBI taxonomy): Eukaryota > Viridiplantae > Streptophyta > Magnoliopsida > Solanales > Convolvulaceae > Ipomoea > Ipomoea trifida. Next base: position 18,208,723 of record CP025644.1, on the reverse strand, counting down.
GCGCTCAACAGATCCATCAGCCTTCCTTTTTGTGCGAAACACCCACTTGCAGCCAATAATATTCATAGACTCAGTGGGAGGAACCAAGCACCATGTCTGATTCTGCAACAAGGCATTGAACTCTTGATCCATTGCCTCCCTCCATTCAGAGTGTTTGACTGCCTGAGTATAACAAGTAGGATCAACAGAGGAAACCTGCACAGTCAAACCTGCAACCGGAGCCACAGACCGACTCCTAGTGGCCATGGAGTGAGACCTCTCCGTGGGACGCAAAGTACGACCACGTGGCCTACCACGAGGCCTCTTCTGAGCCACATCAGCAAGAGGCGAGGGAGCTACCACAGATGGATTAGCCACAGGATGAAAAACAGATTCAGCCCAAGGTCGTGCAATAGATTCTGATGGAGCCTGCAAAATAGACTTAGCACTAAAAGGAAACACAGCTTCATCAAACCGCACATGACGGCACACAAAAACTTTATTAGTACGCAGGTCCATGCACCTATAACCCCGAAACGAATCAGGATAGCCCAGAAAGACACACGGAGAAGACCTGTAAGATAGTTTATGACGATTATATAGCCGTAAGTGCGGATAGCACAGACAGCCAAAGACACGAAGAAAGGAATATGATGGCTGAGATCTGTGCACTAAGACATGAGGACTAGAGTTATGGAGAGTATGCGAGGGCATTTTGTTAATAAGTAAAACAGCAGCCTCAAAAGCAAAATGCCAGAATCGAGACGGCACAGAGGCACGAGCCATAAGTGCTAGCCCGGTTTCAACCACATGCCTGTGCTTCCGTTCCACACGACCATGCTGTTCGTGTGTGTACGCACAAGATTGTCTGTGACTAATACCAAGCTGAACAAAAACAGAATGTAACTTTTTATACTCAGCCCCTAAATCAGATTGAACAGCCTTGATTTTACGATTGAAGGCACGTTCAACTAAACATCGAAAATGCTCAAAAACAGAATATATATCTGACTTTAATTTCATAGGAAAATACCAAGTATAACGAGAAAAGTCATCCACAAATAAAACGAAATAACGATAACCCTCAGAAGAGAGTACAAGAGCAGGGCCCCAAATGTCCGTATAAACTAAATCTAGCACATTCGAACTAACAGAGACAACACGTGGCAATGGGAAACGCGCAGATTTACCCATTTGACACGCAGAACACACATTATGAAAAGTTTTATTCGACTCACTAACAGAACAGGACTGCAAGACTCGATGTAAAACACGTTGATGTGGATGACCCAAACGATCATGCCACGTAGACGCCGAAGCACGAGCAGAAAGAAACGCTGAAGGTAAACCAGAAGGAACCGGCAAGGTATAGAGCCCACCGGAACTATTGCCCCGTAAAAGAATTTCCTTGGTCCGAATATCCTTCACAACAAAGAAGGAAGGGTGAAACTCAAAAAACACCTGATTATCCAACGCAAAGCGCTGAACAGATAATAAAGAGGCAGAAAGACGGGGAACATGTAAAATATGAGACAACTTAAGAGACCTAGAAGGCGTAGAAATAGAAGCATGACCCACGTTACTAATAAGTAAAGGCGTACCGTCACCAACACGTAAAGTGTAGTTACCACCATAATCTTCAGAAGTAGAGAGGGCGGCTATATCAGGTGTGGCATGATGTGTTGCACCAGTGTCAGGCAACCAGGTATGAGCAGTCACGTTATTCGCCGAATCACCCTGATGAATAAAATTCGCTTGCGGAGAAACAACATAAGGCAACTTGTAACAAGACAAAGCCGAGTGACCAAATGAACCGCAAATTTGACACTGGATGGAAGAGCCTCTGCCACGGCCTCTGCCACTGCCACGTGACTGCCGACCAGAACCGCCGCCGCCGCGCCATGCAGAACCTCCGCGACCGCGAGCAGAACCGGAACCAGCACGACCAAACGGTGCTCCGCCAGCCGAACGACCTCCTCCACGACCACGCGACTGGCGACCTCCCTGAGCAGCGAAAGCCGCCGGTGCAGCACCTCCAGGTAGTGCGTAATCATCACCGGCGATGAAGTCCTGCGCGCCCAGCAAGTCAGCAAGCTCAAGGAGCGTCACTGGATGTCCTCGAACCACCAGCGAAGAGGTGACACCCTTGAACTCCGGTCGAAGGCCGCGGAACACGTACAGGTTCTGTTCTTCCAGCGTTACCTTCCGGCCGGCGAGAGCTAAATCTTCAACAATAAGCCGAGCTCGCCCGAGATACTCTGCCGTCGACGAATCTCCTTGTCAGAGACCATGGAGTTGGCTAAGCAAGTGAAGTTGGCGGGATTGAGAGCCGGAAGCTAGGGACTGCTCAATGGCATCCCACAACTCCTTCGATGTCCGACAGCCGACGGCGATGGAGAGAACCTCCTCGGACAGCGAAGAAACAAGGAGAGATAGCAACCCTTGATCACGGCGAGACCACGCAACAAACGCCGGATTCCGAACGCGGGCAGCAGCAGCGGACGAGGTATGGTAGCAGCAGACACGGCAGGGAGGAACTCCTCCGGGCAAGGACACGATCCATCAACAAGATCAATGAGATCATGGCCACGTAGAAACGGGAGAACCTGAGTACGCCAAAACAAAAAATTGCGGTGGTTGAGTTTGATGCTAATGTAGTGATGAGCAGAAGAGAGCGAAGACACGGGAGCCGGCGCCGCGAAACTCACAGCAACATTTGAAACGGTCCGCTCAGAGGCAGAGCCGTCATTCGTAGCTGTGAGCATAAATATAATATGTGCAGTCCAACTATCAGCTTAGGCTTTTAGTTGAGATGGAACACATGCTTTAATTTGGTATCAGAGCCATGCAAAAGGTCATGGGTTCGAATCTCCGCGTCACCCACAAAAAGAGACTTCCACGTGTTGCTTGGTTTCCACCGCACACGTTGAGGGGGCGTGTGAGCATAAATATAATATGTGCAGTTCAACTATCAGATGCTTTAATTGTAGCCATGGGAACAAGAACAAACTAGGACTGAGAGACTGAGACTTATACCGTAACACAAATGGGCTACGTACGTTAAGCTTGATCAAGATCCAAATTTCCACGCGGAGTTCGGTCCCCAAAATTTGCATGAGATTGCTTTCATGAGTTTTATTGTGCAGAAATTCGTACAATAATTTTCTAAACATCCTACCAGCTACTGTCAACACCGAGCCATCAATGATGAGAGCAACTGTCAACTAAAATTTAATTTCTATAGGAAAAATTCTTCTTTGAAATACTGTGCATATATCATTCAAATTTAAAGTCTTTAGACCAGCTGACCAATGAAAATTATTCATATTCTTTTGCTTGCTGATCTTCGGGTTGGATGTATAATTCATGCATCACAACTTTCTAAGCCATTTCAACTGTTTTACCCTTCGATAAATTGCAAAAAGCAAGCATTTCTAAGGTAAACATTTGAAAATTAATAAAAATTTCATGTAATTGTCGTAAATACATGCACATGGATATTTGTTTGTTGGATAAGAATAAAGCGATTCTGAGGATTTATATACATAATTTTAATTTTTGGATAGGATCGGAGAATAAAAACTAAAATTTTACAATTAGATTCCTAAAACATCGTCATCAACGTAACCCTCAACGGCACATCAATGATCAATGCCAATTGATGGATCATAAATTATGATTGTGAGTTTTGTTATCTATCGAATTTTGACTTAGGCGTGCCAAAACATTAGCCTAATTAAAGATGGGTGAGTCTAATTTGAGATCAGAAATTTTGATCTGTGAGATAGGTAGTGTTAAAATAGAAATGTATTACTTATGCTAAAATTGAAATACAAATTATGAATAGTTATGAATAAATTATTCGTCACTTATAAGGGAATGTATAATATTTTTGAGAAAAAATGTAGTACTTTTAATCAAAATGTAATATCTAGGGGTTGAACATTTAGTTATAAGAAAAAGCTAAGTATAATACTTTCAAGCATCTTGTGCTTAGATGACATCTCTGTGGCTATCCTCGAGGGAAAGTTCTATAAAGAAAGTATAAAACAAATACTACCCTATAATAGAGTCAATAATATTCAATAAAAAAAAGTATAATACTAATAATAAATCAATTGATTGGTTGTTACTTGTTATGTATAAGGAAAAATGTAATATTTTTTTTAATGAAAATGTAAAATTAAGGGTTCAATAGTTTGTTTGTTTGTTTGTTTTTTTTTTTTCAAAGAAAAAAGCAACTGGAGTAGATTACTGTAAGAGAACTGAAACAAAGTCAGGAGGGAGAATCCTAGTACAACGAAGTAGCCTGATGTAAGGCTTTGGATGTTAGAGAATGAGCAACTAAATTCAATTGTCTAGAAATAAAACGAAAAGAACAGACAGTAGTAAAGAAAGGCAGTAGAGCCAAACAATCATTGAGAACAATTCCGACGTGAAATCTAGGCCTGTCAGTAGGGGTGGAGAGGAAGCGGTACAGGGCCGAGCAGTCCATATGGAGAGTAACCGAAGCAACGCCACGATCCTTAAGCCACGATAGAGCATCCTTGCAAGTGAAGGTTCAATAGTTATTTATGAAGAAAAAAATTCTAATAGTTATTAGAGAAATTATAATACTTATTAAAAATTTGATCCGTCTAACGGATGAAGATTCAAACAATTTTATAGGAGATTTTTCTATTAGACATAGCCTAATTGAAATAATTTTTTGTTTTTTTGAAATAATTTGATATGATGGTTACGGAGCTTTTTGCTGACGCCCCAAATTGACTAGGTCAATCCGTTCCATTTATCGTCGTCCACTTGCACTTGCATCTCATATACTATGAGCTAAGGGCAAAGAGTCAACAGTTGACTCCATTCAAACTCAAACTCATTCCCATCATCTATGTAAGAGTGTAAATCGGGACATTGGGTGTCACTAGACCACAATGTTGGCTACTATTTTAGATCTTAATTCAACTTAGTTTTTTTTTTAATAATTAAAAACTAGTATTTTCATCCGTGCGTTGCACGAAATTATTTTTTTAATAATATTTTAAGAATATTTGAATCGATATACATACAATTATATAAATTATAACATCAAATATTATATACGCAATTGATGAATACCAAAGTGCCTACAGGCGTGGCTAATGTCAATACCAAAGTGCCATAAAAAGTTGAGATAAAAAATTCAACATCGAAGTTCATTCAATAATTAAATTGTTTTCTTTTTAAAATTGTTTTTTTTTTTTAAATACGAGATGGGAGTCTAGACAAAACACCAAGAAGGAACAAAGCGTCAAGCCAAATAACTCGCTGTGTAAAAACATCCATAAGGTTATTGCAAACCCGGCTTCTACATACTGGGGGTGGCTCGTAAAATTCTATCTAGTCTGTCTCCCCACATTTTTTAAATTACTTTGGGTTTAGGGTTTAGGGTCCGTATGAGATTTGTCTATTGACATATATTCTTAGTTTAATCTCGTCAACTATCGACAACCTAAAATGATTTGCCTACTTGTAGTTCTTTGTCGTAACAAAATGGCTTTTACCCAAAGCGCACCTTCGTGTAACAAATGGCTGTACTTTTTCCGGAACTCTAACAAAATTACTACAACAGTCGTTTCAGTGGCCCATACTCTCGCTTTCTTCAAAAAAAAAAACGTTGTGTTAGAACTTAGAAAGCGAGAGTATGGGCCACTGAAACGTTCTAACACAACGTTTAGACAAGAGGCTAAAGTCAGTGAATATGTTCACCAAAAGATTTTTTTTTCTTTTTTCTTTTAAATGTTACGTTCACCAAAAGTACGATTAAGGTTTTCCCAATGGGTATTTTTGTACATTTACGTATTCACTTTATATTGGTTTTCTATTCTTGAGCTCTATATATACTCTCATCTTTCCATCCAGTCCCAGTGCACTCAGTATAATAAAGTTTGTATCTTCTCCAAAAAATGAGCTCCCCCCTTTTTTGTTTTTATGCCATATTTGCCTTCCTCTGCAAAGCTTCCTTCTCCCTACCCGGAAATGTTTCTGATCACACAGCATTGCTTTCATTGAAGGCCAACATCATCGGAGATCCTCTGCCTCTTCAATCATGGAATAAGTCTACCCATTTCTGTAATTGGGTTGGAATAACTTGTGGTCGCAAACACCAACGAGTTGTAATAATCGATTTGGAGTCTAGCAACCTTCAAGGCTCTTTGTCCCCTGCAATTGGGAACTTGAGTTTTCTTAGAGAATTGTGGCTTCACAACAACACTCTAACAGGTATAATTCCTAAAGAGATGGGTAGACTTACAAGATTAAGTATGTTGTCTCTGGAAATTAATGTATTTTCAGGTGAAATTCCAAAAAACCTTTCACATTGTGTTAGTCTAAAAGAACTTGGTTTGGGAAGCAATAATCTAACGGGTACATTTCCTTTCGAGTTTCGATCACTGTCCAAACTTGAGTTACTTTCGGTTTTCACAAACCACTTGATGGGAGAGATACCTGCTTACATAGGCAATTTTTCATCACTCAAGCAACTTTCTTTTGCTGAAAATAATTTCAAGGGAAAAATTCCTACTTCTTTTGGATGCCTGCAGAAAGTTTCTACTATTGTTGTAAGCCATAACTACCTGACTTCTACCATTCCCATGTCCATTTTCAATCTGTCTTCATTGGTAAGTTTTGATGCACAAGAAAATAAACTTGAAGGATATCTTCCTTCAAATTTAGGCTCTACCCTTCCAAATCTAGAGTTTTTTCATATTGGTTATAATCTTTTAAGAGGGCGACTTCCTATCTCAATGTCAAATGCCACAACACTATACTATTTTTTTGTTCATCATAATGATTTTTATGGAGGGGTACCGTCATTTAGTGGACTTAAAAGACTAAAATTTCTTTCACTTTATGACAATCCACTTGGTAATGGAAAATCCACTGATTTGCATTTCATGTCATCTCTTCTCAATAGTACTGCTACACTACTGGTCTTGTATCTTAGTAATTGCAATTTTGGAGGGGTTTTGCCCAGATTCATAGCAAACTTTTCACAGCTCCTGGATTTTCAAATAGATGAAAATGTCATAGGCGGATATCTTCCAAGTGAAATTCATCTTCTTGTTAACTTACGATACTTGTACTTAGCAGAAAACCAGCTAGGTGGTACTATTCCAAGCTCATGGGGAAGCCTTCAACAACTCATCGGTTTAAGCCTTTATGGAAACAAATTGTTTGGTGAGATTCCAATTTCATTGGGAAATATGTCCATTCTTAGTAAGCTTTACCTATCATTCAATGAGTTGCAAGGTACTATACCGATAAGTTTTGAAAAGTTGAAGTATTTGTTGGAATTAGATCTTTCCAGAAACAAACTTCAAGGAAATTTTCCCAAAGTTATCCTCACCTCACTTGTATATTTAAACCTCTCTCACAATCACTTAACAGGTCCTCTTCCTGTAGAGATTGACGGGTTGAAAAATTTGGTGTCACTAAGCCTCTCAAACAACATGTTCTTAGGCACACTTCCAAGTACCATTGGTACACTGAGTAGCTTGTTTGAACTCAACATCAATCACAATCTTTTCCATGGATTTATCCCTCCTTCTTTCAGTTCTTTAAAAAGCCTAGAAATTTTAGATCTATCTTGTAATAACCTTACAGGAAAAATACCAGAATTTCTAGGTAAACTTCAGTACTTGAAGCGATTGAATTTATCATTTAACCATTTGGAAGGTGAGATACCTACTGAAGGGATTTTTAAAAACAAGACTGAAGTTGAGCTGGTTGGTAACAACCTTTGTGGAGGTATTCCACAATTTGGGTTGCCAACATGCCCAAGAGAAGGGGAAAGACAACATCTGTCCCATATTCAAAAGTTGGCAATTTTATTGTCAAGTGGGACTTTGATTCTGCTGATAATTGTGGCTCTCATTTTGTTCATTTACAACCAAAAGAACAAGCAGCCTTTAAAGTTGGATGCAACAACAGAGTTCATGCCAAAGTTGTCATATTGGAGTATCCAGAAGGCAACTAATGAATTTTCTAAATCCAGCATAATTGGATTTGGAAAATTCAGCACTGTTTACAAAGGCATTCTTGATGGTAGTTTGGGAATAGTTGCAATTAAAGTCTTCAAGCTTCAAGTGAGAGGAGCATCCAAGAGCTTTTTGGTGGAATGTGAAGCATTGAGGCAAATTAGGCACCGAAACTTGGTAAAAGTTTTGACCACTTGTTGTAGCATCGACCATGAGGGTAATGACTTCTTGGCCATTGTGTATGAGTATATGATCAATGGTAGTCTGGACAATTGGTTGCACAATCACTCAAAAGACACAGGAGAGAATAATGATGCAAAGAGTCTGAACTTGTTACAGAGGGTAAATATCGCAATTGATGTGGCAAATGCACTTAATTATCTTCATAATCAATTGGAGACAGGTTTAGTACATTGTGATTTGAAGCCAAGCAATATTTTGTTGGATGGAGACTTAGTCGCTCACGTGGCTGATTTTGGATTAGCAAAGTTTCTTCCCACGGAAGTTACGCTTGCATCTTCATCTAACCAAGTGAGTTCATCTATAGGAATTAAAGGGACTATTGGATATGCAGCTCCAGGTATGCTATTTTCCTTTCTGAATTTAGTTAATCATCTATTTGAGAGAGTTTTAGATATTCACAGCTTGAAACTTTTAAGAGAGAATCAGTTCTCATTAAACATAAAAACTTTTAGAGTATATGTATGTGTGTATATATAAAATTTTTGGTGAAAGACTACTAATGCTTGAATTTGAATTTTTCAGAGTATGGGATGGGAAGTGATTTGTCAACATTCGGTGATATGTATAGCTATGGAATCGTTTTGCTAGAGATATTTACTAGTAAAAGTCCTACTAGTGATATCTTCAATAATGGCTTAACCCTTCATAACTATGTTAGAATGAGTATGCCTGAGCAAGTCACCGAGATTGTGGATCCAAAGCTATTCCACAAAGAAGCTAATGCAACTCCTAGAAGCCTTGTAATTCAGGACCAGATAATAGAATGCCTTGTATCAGTTTTTAAGATTGGAAAAAAACCAGAAAATTAACTTGAAAAAATCATTTTTCATATTTTTCTGTGTTTGGGCAATAAAAAAAAAGAAGCATAAAGTTAAAGGAAAATGTGTATTTTTGTACATTTACGTATTCGCTTTAATTTGTATTCTGAGCTGTATATATACTCTCATCTTTCCATTCAATTCCAGTGCACTCAGTATAATAAAGTTTGTATCTTCTATCTCCACAAAATGAGCTCCTCCCTCTTTTGTTTTTATGCCATATTTGCCTTCCTCTGTAAAGCTTCCTTCTCCCTGCCCGGAAATGTTTCTGATCACACAGCATTGCTTTCATTGAAGGCCAACATCATCGAGATCCTCTGCCTCTTCAATCATGGAATCACTCTACCCATTTCTGTAATTGGGTTGGAATAACTTGTGGCCCAAACACCAACGAGTTGTAAAAATCGATTTGAGTTCGAGCAACCTTCAAGGCTCTTTGTCCCCTGCAATTGGGAACTTGAGTTTCCTTAGAGAATTGAGGCTTCGCAACAACACTCTAGCAGGTATAATTCCTAAAGAGATGGGTAGACTTAGAAGATTAAGTGTGTTGGTTCTGGAAATAAATGTATTTTCAGGTGAAATTCCAAAAAACCTTTCACACTGTGTTAGTCTCACACTTTTTTATTTGGGAAACAATAATCTAACAGGTAAATTTCCTTTAGAGTTTGGATCACTGTCCAAACTTGAGAACTTTTCGGTTTTCACAAACCACTTGATGGGAGAGATACCTGCTTACATAGGCAATTTTTCATCACTCAAGAAACTTTCTTTTGGTGGAAATAATTTCAAGGGAAAAATTCCTATTTCTTTTGGATGCCTGCAGAAGAGTTTTTTATTTCTGTAAGCTATAACTACCTGAGTTCTACCATTCCCATATCCATTTTCAATCTCTCATCATTGGTAATTTTAATGTACAAGGCAATAAACTTGAGGGATATCTTCCTTCAAATTTAGGCTCTACCCTTCCAAATCTAGAGTATTTTTTATTGGTGATAATCTTTTAGAGGGCGACTTCCTATCTCAATGTCAAATGCCACAGCACTACACCATTTTGATGTTGGTCATAATGAATTTTATGGAGGGGTACCGTCATTTAGTGGACTTAAAAGACTAAAATTGCTTGCACTTTATGACAATCCACTTGGTAATGGAAAATCCACTGATTTGGATTTCATGTCATCTCTTCTCAATAGTACTGCTACACTATTGACCCTGTATCTTGATCATTGCAATTTTGGTGGGGTTTTGCCTAGATTCATAGCAAACTTTTCACATCTTGAGGATTTTGGATTAGGAAAAAATTTCATAGGGGGATATCTTCCAAGTGAAATTCGTCTTCTTGTTAACTTACAATACCTAGACTTATCATAAAACATAGGCGGTACTATTCCAAGCTCATGGGGAAGCCTTCAACAACTCATTGGTTTATTCCTTGAAGGAAACAAATTGTTTGGTGAGATTCCAATTTCATTGGGAAATCTGTCCTTTCTTAGTAGGCTTTACCTACATTCAATGAGTTACAGAAGTACTATACCGATAAGTTTTAAAAAGTTGAAGTATTTGTTGGAATTAGATCTTTTCCAGAAACAAACTCCAAGGAAATTTTCCAAAAGTTATCCTCACATCACTTGTATATTTAGACCTCTCTCACAATCACTTTACAGGCCCTATTCCTGTAGAGATTGGTGGGTTCAAAAATTTGGTGTCACTAAACCTCTCAAATAACATGTTCTTAGGCACACTTCCAAGTACCATTGTGCACTCAGTAGCTTGATTGAACTCAACATCAATCATAATCTTTTCCATGGATTTATCCCTCCTTCTTTCAGTTCTTTAAAAAGCCTAGAAGTTTTAGATCTATCTTGTAATAACCTCACAGGAGAAATACCAGAATTTCTAGGTAAACTTCGGTACTTGAAGCGATTGAATTTATCATTTAACCATTTGGAAGGTGAGCTGTCTGGTAACAACCTTTGTGGAGGTATTCCACAATTTGGGTTGCCAACATGCCCAAGAGAAGGGGAAAGACAACATCTGTCCCATATTCAAAAGCTGGCAATTTTTATTTTCAAGTGGGACTTTGATTCTGCTGATAATTGTGGCTCTCATTGTGTTCATTTACAAGCAGAAGAACAAGCAGCCTTTAACGTTGGATGCAACAATTGAGTTCATGCCTAAGTTGCATATTGGAGTATCCAGAAGGCAACTAATGAATTTCTAAAATCCAGCATAATTGGATTTGGAAAATTCAGCACTGTTTACAAAGGCATTCTTGATGGTAGTTTGGGAATAGTTGCAATTAAAGTGTTCAAGCTTCAAGTGAGAGGAGCATCCAAGAGCTTTTTGGCGGAATGTGAAGCATTGAGGAAAATTAGGCACCGAAACTTGGTAAAAGTTTTGACCACTTGTTGTAGCATCGACCATGAGGGTAATGACTTCTTGGCCATTGTTTATGAGTATATGATCAATGGTAGTCTGGATAATTGGTTGCACAATCACTCAAAAGACACAGGAGAGAATAATGATTTGAAGAGTCTGAACTTGTTACAGAGGGTAAATATCGCAATTGATGTGGCAAATGCACTTGATTATCTTCATAATCAATTGGAGACAGGTTTAGTACATTGTGATTTGAAGCCAAGCAATATTTTGTTGGATGGTGACTTAGTTGCTCACGTGGCTGATTTTGGATTAGCAAAGTTTCTTCCCATGGAAGTTACACTTGCATCTTCATCTAACCAAGTGAGTTCATCTATAGGAATTAAAGGGACTATTGGATATGCAGCTCCAGGTAAGCTATTCTCCTTGAAACTTTTAAGAGAGAATCACGTAAAAAACTTTTGAGTATATTTATTTATGAATGAATACTAATGCTTGAATTTGAATTTTTTCAGAGTATGGGATGGGAAGTGATTTGTCAACATCCGGTGATATATATGTATAGCTATGGAATCGTTTTGCTAGAGATATTTACTAGTAAAAGCCCTACTAGTGATATCTTCAATAATGGCTTAACCCTTCATAACTATGTTAGAATGAGCATGCCTGAGCAAGTCACCGAGATTGTGGATCCAAAGCTATTCCACAAAGAAGCTAATGCAACTCCTAGAAGCCTTGTAATTCAGGACCAGATAATAGAATGCCTTGTATCAGTTTTTAAGATTGGAATAGCTTGTTCCATGGAGTTACCCAAGGACAGAATGAGCATTGGCAATGCCGTCAAGGAGTTGCATTCAATCAAAGACACCCTTGTGGAACTCGGAGACATTAGGACCATTCCTCGGTGAGATAATTCATTTGTGATGGTCCTTAATTAGTGCATATAAAATTTTCTTCTGTTGGTCATTTATACTTATTTATTACTGTAATGTTTTTGTTTCATGCTATATTCAATATTGGTCGATGCATGTCAATCTATGAAAGTTAGAGCAGGCTGTATCAAGTAAGGTAGCAACGGATCGGAGTTTGCGCAAGGGAGCAAATTATGGGGATTGATTCATTCCAATTGTTCTTGATTGAGAATTTCATTTTATTTCGTTTGTGATGTTGGTTAATTTTGATGTCATGTTTTGAAGATTTTGCTACTTTCCCTTTTGAAGTTAATTACTTTGCAAGTTCATTGCAACTTCTTTTTCATGCAAATTTCTTTTCTCTCTTAGTTTTGACAATGCTTTTCCTAGAGTTTACTGATAAATGCAATAGAATAACACTCAGAATATTCACACGTAAGAACTCATAATCAAAGCAAGAAGTAGAAACATATATGCTATTAATTAAGAAAAGGGAAATGATTCATTTTCTGAAAACTATGCTAGTAGCATTAATATTCTTCATAATAGGTCTTTCTAAGTAATACAATCCATTAACCTCCATTAGATAGAGAGAGAAAGCATTCCGGCTTAGTAGAAAGAAACTAAAGTTTAGAAATGAGCTAGGTTTGAAAGATGAATTTTAACTATTTATATTTGAGAAGACAAAAACTATTAAAGATCTAATATAAAGAAAGTTATAAAAATTCATAACTTTTTGAATATCAATAGACTTTTAAACACTCTTTAAAAGTTTTAATTGAAAGCACCGGATTTTTAAAAACTTTTTAAAAATCTTAATCAAATAAATAAAAGTTTGAATTGAATACCTCCAAAATTTTAAAGTTTATAAAAATCTTTAAAAGTTTGTGTATTGTTTTATTATTTTATTGACATATTTTGACCAACAAGAAATTCTAATTTCACAAGCGATCAAGCCATAAAATTTGAGTCCAATAAAGTCTCAAATATTGGACCTCTCATACATTCATTTACCAGATCATTATCTCTAGTGGTCCAGTTTATTTGTTTGGTCATGCCTGTGAAATTCAAAGGAAAAATTAAAGGTCAAAGAATATTGCATGCATGATCATGGTTTTTCTGTCTTGAGTCTTCAATTCCAAGATTCCTACTTTGCTGACTAAAAAACTTCTTTCAAGATGTTAGGTTGACTAGTTGGTACATTTGTGTTGCCAAGCACCTTGTACTCAAATGGCATGTAATGGCCTCTTTCATATGCGAAATCATGAGTTTGAAAACAGATACTCCAATGTAAAAGAAACATCTGAAGATCTAGTTATCGACTCTTCCTTTAAGTTAGATAGCAATTAATTGATTAGAATTGTTTTTAATACTTTTAGATCTATTTGTTACCTTAATAAATTTTCTATAAACAAAAGATTACATATGAATTTTTTTAGGATTCTAATTTCATATTTCACATATTAACATCATTAAGATCTATTAATTACATTTATTGCTAACAAATTTAAAACTTATAAACTAACTTTATATTTAAAGAAAACGTACTTCAAAACGTTTTCATATGCATCATCTTCAATTCCACTCTTACGACGAAGGAAAGCTAAAAGATACATTGTCCTTGGGGTCACTTTAATATGAAAATAGTGTGATCTAATTTCAAAGATCCACATGGTAGCATGTGACATCAACTGGTTTTGAAAATTACATGAAACGAAGAACATTACATTAATTTTGAAAAAAAAAACATAAATTGCAATACGTACACATTAATCTCACCAAGTCTTCAAGTTCCAAAAGGGTGTCTTTAATTGAAGAGTTGTGACTTGTGTGGAATAGCTTTGGATCTACAATCTCAATGATTGCTCAAGTAAGGTCACTCTAACATAGTTATGAAGAGTTAGCCAATTATTGAAAATATCACTAGTAGGGCTTTTACCAGTAAATATTTTCAACAAAAGGATTCCATAACTACATATATCGCCATAGGTTGACAATTAACTTCCCATCCCATATTCTGGCAGATCAACATTCAAATCTAAGCGTTAGTAATTCCAACAAAAGATTAATTTAAAGCTTGTACATTAATGAATTCTTTGTATTACATCAAATAAATAAAAGTAAAAGACCTTGTTTGGTAAATGATTGTTAGCTTATAGCTATTTACTGATTGGGTTAGAGAGTATAACTAGTTGATACATTAGATGAATGCAGAAAGGTGTTTGTTAAATTAACTATTAGCTGTTTGATATAATTTCTTTTCTTTTTTTTTTTCTTCAAAAAGTTAATTGAAAAAGTTTCTTTGAGCACCTTTTTAAATTTTAACATTTTGGAGTTACAAAAAGCTGATTAATTAAACACATATTGATTTTTTAACCAAGTCAAACAACTAATAGTGGTCAAATAAGCTAAAATTTGGCTGATAAGCTAACTATATTATTTAAAACATGGCCAAAATGTTTTTTTTTTTTTATGAATTCTTATTTTCGCTCACAAAGATGAAATCCCGTCGCCCCCAGGGTCCACACCTGGTCTAATAAGATAGTGGAGGAATAAAAGAAGTATAGTTAAGTTGGAGCCATGGCCGATTTTTTGATTTGCGTGGCCTTGTGATGGTAAATAAGTGTGACCCTATCAAAGTATAAATAAACTGCGAATGGAAGAAAAATTGCAAAGAGAAAAATGCAAAAAATCTAATTTTGGACCAATATAATCACAAATACATATACTAACTATTATGCTATGGCTGGACTAGGGGCCCCAAAATTTTGGGGCCTGTACGGTCGCACATTTTGCACGCCCTAAAATCCGGCCCTAGTTGGAGCTAAAATGCATAGCATATCTAGAGTTGCATATCATATCCAATAGTCCCTTTAATTCCCGCAGAACTCATTTGGTGTGATGAAGATGCAAGTGTAGGAAGAAACTTTGCTAAGTCAAAATCGTCCACATGAGCAATATGTTTGCATCCAACAAAATATTACAAGGCTTCAAATCTCAATGTACCAAATGTGTCTCCAAATAATTATGAAGATAATCAAGTGCATTTGCCACATCAATTATCATATTCACTCTCGGTACTTGGATCATTGTTTTCTTAGCTGTTTTGTGAATGATTGTGCAACCACTTATCCAAGCTACAATTAACCATATACTCATACACTATGGCCATGAAGTCATTACCTTCATGGTCAATGCTACAACCAGAGGTCAAAACTTTTACCAGGTTTAGATGCCTAATTTGTCGCAGTGCTTCACATTCTGTTAAAAAGCTCTTAGATGCTCCTCTCACATGAAGTGTTATTACGAGATAGATCTAAAGGCTATTGTCGTAGAGAACCAAATCCCGGAGGAAACTCAAGTTGCCAATGTATGCATGGTGGCAAAGAACCGCCAAGTTTGGTCACTCTCTGGTGCTTGCGGTTGCAAGTGATTCCAGCCCATTCACAGAAAATGAGTGGACTCATTCCACAAAGTATGATTAGGTAGAGTATAGAGGTTACCTAATTTATAAAGCTGGCCTGGGCTAGCGTTAACGGTTAATAATTGGAAAAATTACATTGTTTTTAGTTCTCTAATTATATTCGTGATATAGACTTAGTCCATGAATTATATATGTGCACTGTTGTAAAAATCGGTCGCTTAGGCACCGTTTAGGTGCTAGGCGCCCCTACTGATAAGTGTCAAAATGTTCATGCTTTCACCTTGCATTTAAGGTTATTTTCGTTGTCATTTGTTATAATTTTATCCAAAATGTAGATTTG
The DNA here is from genome assembly GCA_003576665.1 of Ipomoea trifida. Taxonomy (NCBI): domain Eukaryota; kingdom Viridiplantae; phylum Streptophyta; class Magnoliopsida; order Solanales; family Convolvulaceae; genus Ipomoea; species Ipomoea trifida. The sequence goes on along the minus strand of CP025644.1, from coordinate 18,192,614 downwards.
ATTCATTTGTGTATTTAGGTGTAATTCTTGATAATTTAAATGAATTGAATGATTTTTGGAGTATTTCGGATGCATGTAAAGTCAATGGGAGCCAATGAGAAGCTATGATGATAGAAGAAACACCTCTTAGAGAGCCAAATTGTGGTGTCTTCAATGGTCTTGGTCATTTGGACAAACAAAGGCAAAAGTGGAGCAAAAGAGCAAGAAGTTGAAATTCTGGGACAACTCATCCACTTCTCGGTTTTTTAGCCATATCTCTGCGTAGGAATGTCCAAATCAAGTTATTTTTATGTCATTGGAGAGCTAACTTAAAGGGCTACAACTTTAATGAAGACCATAAACGCGAATTCAAAAGATTTAGGGGTAAAAAATAGCCTCGAAGATGGACAATGTGCATAGAAACGCTGCCTGCAGCAGGTGGCCACAATTGTGGCCACTGCCGTTGCCACTGGGCAGTAAGGCCTTCATTTCTGGCCACGGGCGTGGCCACACCTGTGACCAGCCTCTACAACTTTTATCAATCCCGTTTTTACTCTTTAAAATGGGATTTCTTCCACCCAAAAACATATCTTTTATTTCCCCTACAATTTTTAGTTAGGTTTAGCTTTAATATAGCTTAGAACATGATAGATTACTAGTTTCTCTTCACTTTCAAGCTCAAGAACATAGCAAATGTTAAATTCAAAAGCTCAATAGAGAAGTTTTTCTTACTAATCTCTTTCCTTTGATTTCCATTTACGCTTTTAATTACTCTTTTAATATTACATTCTTGATGGACTAAAATTATCACATTGCTCATAACTTAGATTTTAAAGATAGTTACACATATAACTCAGGAATCAGCATGTATTATAATTGAATGACAAATAAAATACAATTTTTTTAAAAAAATAATTTAATAATAATAAATTAATTTATATTAGACTTTCGAGGTTACCTAATTTGATCTAAAACATTGACTAAAGACTATACAGACAATAAATGTACAGTGTTCTGATTATGAAGGCCCAAGATATATATCAATATATAATTTGCGAGTAATTGACCACTGAAACACGCAGAACGTGTTTGAAGAATTTTTCATTCACACTTACAAATAAATTAAAAATTTTAAATTTTAAATCGTTATTATTAATCCTTTTCAATCAACATAAATTTTAAACAATTATATTTAAATTTATTTTATTACCCATGAAACTTTTTCCTAAGGGTCACACTTGTGTGAGACCGTCTCACGGATCCTTATTCGTGAGACGGGTCGGGTCAGGTCAAGGCACCATGCAAATTTCACACTTATATGTGCAAATGTCATACTTATATGCTCAAATATAACACTAATCAATAATACAATTTTTGTTACTTATTAAAGAAAAAGTAATACATTTTTCATAATAAGTAATGTTGACAAGTGCCCCTCACTTATAAGGGCAATTATAATACTTTTATGGAAAAATGTAATACTTTTAAATCGAAATGTAAAAGTATTGTATTTTCCCTGAAAAGTATTATATTTACCCTTATAAGTAACAAAAATTTTATTCCTGATTAGTATTACATTTGAGCATATAAATATGACATTTGTACATATAAGTGTTATATTTGCATCTTGACCCGTCCCGACCCGACCCGTCTCATGGTGAGACGGTCTCACACAAGTTTTTGCCTTTCTTCCTAAATATATAAACAAAATTCCCTATAGCTCTTGAATGGATATAAGGAGCGTATACATCCATTATTGATCCGGTCCAACTTCGACAGTGTATTTCTTGACCTCAATGGTCATGAATCGACCCCATATATCCACGTAGATGATTAGCGCATGAAAGTGATGGAACGTCTATTCAATTGTCCCATAGACTCAAGCCGTTTCAAAATAGGCACATCACACATGGTGTGACTAACTTGATAAGCCATTACCGAAACACCACGTCGTCCTTGTCAACAGGATCTCGACACATGTTTTCATTGGTGGAGCCACAGTGTGGGCAGCTGCCCCCATTGACCCAGTGACCCACTCCCCCATCCATATATATAGTATATATATTAATTATACCTAAACTTAAAGGGTTAATCACCTATTTGGTCCCTCAATTATTCGAGAACTGTCAATGTTGTCCCTTAATCCCGTAATCATCGATTTAACCCCTGGAATAAAATGAGATGCGTCAACTTAACCCTTCCGACCGAATTCCGTCTAATTGCCGGTGAGGAGCTCGATTTAGCAAGGGCAAACTGGACATTTCATATTTAAAAGCCCAATTCTCCCTATTATTACGTTTGACTTTACCATTGTTGGAGCTTAAGACGATGATGCAAAGACGCAACACCAACAATCACAAGCATAGCAATTAACACAAAAGGTTATAAAGCTCAGATAATTGGATGCATCAATCGAAGCAAAAACGAAATCACTGGCCACCAGCCTCATTCATTGGATTGGGTTTGAAATTGAAGTAAACCCTAAACGGAAGGATCGGAGAAGGTAGTTTTAGGCTCAGATCTGTGAGTTCGAAGGGGCAAAAGAGGAGCCTACGCCACCATGGCTGCAAAAACCCGGGGATCTTCCGGGTTGCCAAGCCAAGATACGGGTGGATCAGCTCAGTGCCCAGATCAGTAGCCCAGAAAGAAGAAACATACAGATATCATCACAGCCAGGAAAGGAAAACATCAACGTAACATAACCATGGTCCATAGTATAATTTGCGATGCTGCTACAAAGAAGAAATCTTTGGTAGCAGTAGTACATAACCAAACAACCCCCAGAATATATGCATTTCCATTATTCCGCATTTCTCTGTCTGTCTCTGTCTCTCTGTATTCATTTCTAGGAAAAAAAACAAAAACAAATCGAAAGGGCTGTTGAAAATGGAGAGATCATTGCGAAACAGAGAGAGTCAACCGCCCCTTTCAACAAAATCCCACCTCTCTGTCGCTCCTCTCTTCCTTTATGGCAAATATCCGCACCTACATCGCACATGAAATCCGCAAAAGATGTATTGTTGGAAGACATTTTCGTTTTTCTTTCTTCGCTTGGAGCTGCTCTAGGGTTCTTGCGCTGAGTGGAATGAAGAGGGCAAGGGATATACCTAATAATAGGGAGAATTGGGCTTTTAAATATGAAATGTCCAGTTTGCCCTTGCTAAATCGAGCTCCTCACCGGCAATTAGACGGAATTCGGCCGGAAGGGTTAAATTGACGCATCTCATTTTATTCCAGGGGTTAAATCGATGATTACGGGATTAAGGGACAACATTGACGGTTCGCGAATAATTGAGGGACCAAATAGATGATTAACCCAAACTTAAATAAATGTTAATTTTGCTCATATGGCAAGGCTTCAATATTATCATATAATATATATGAAACTGTAGTGAGAAATTTAATTGAATTTTTATTTGTAATATTGTGGCTTTGTTTTTGGCATATTTTTTAATATTAATGGTGAGAATTTTAATTGGACTTTTTATTTGTAACATTGTGAGTTCTTCTCTTTTTTATTTTTATTTTTTCTTTTTTTTTAACATTAATAATGAGATGAGTGATGTGTTTTCCATTCAAACTATTTTATCTAATTAATATAATTATGTTTTATATTTTGTTTTAAATATTTTTTATCTTGATGTATTTTGGTTTTTCATCTCTAGTTAACAATATTTATGACTCAGTCTCTAAGTGTTTCATTTTTTTTTTCAAAATATAGCGTTAGTTTTAATTTTTTGCTCCTACTGAAAAAGTTTTCTGGATTATATTAACCCCTGCGTGTTCCCTAACATGCAATATAAAAGCTAGTTTCCCCTCCATTGGAAGAACATTTGAACCCTCAATTCCTTGTTATATCTTGATGACCTCCTTAGAGCCTCCTGATCTCAGACTCAAAACTTTTTGTACACTACGGTTCTTTGATGTATACAATACCACCTTTTATTTTTATACCTCCACCATTTTCTTGGTACCCACATTTCATATTGTCTCTACATAATAAATGCCATCATGAGCACCCACTCTGGCCCCAACCGTCACAACAACGATGGTCAGGAAGCGGATGCAGATCAGTTATACCGTGGACCATGGTCATGGCTGATACTGCAGTTGTGTTGAACTGATACTGTAGTTGTGTTGATTTGATACTGCAGTACAGTTGTGTTGAAAGGGAACTGCAGTTGTGCGGAACAGATGCCGTTTCATCTGTTTGGAATTGCAGTTGTGTTGAACTGACACTGCAGTACGTTGTGTTGAACTGATATTGCAGTTGTGTTGACGGATGAAATGACCTCTGTTCCGCGCAACTGCAGTTCCCTCTCAACACAACTGCAGTATCAATTTAACACAACTGCAGCATCAGCCATGACCATGGTCCACGGTATAATTTGCGGATGCAGATGCTTTGGACCTCCCCACCCTTTCGGGGATTTGAGGTTTGGAACACCACGGATTCCTTCGTAGGTGGGCCATTTTTTATTGGCCTTAGCCCTATGCGGTCTTGAGCTAGTACTCGGGTGCCCAACCGTCCCAAGGCAAGCTTTAGCTTAAGTCGGCTGCGCCTTCTCAATCCCTTTGTTAGTATAGTAACTAACTTAGATTAGTACTACGTATATTTTTAGTCAAAACACATTTAGATTAGGAAAGATTGTTGGTATGTTATTTTGTTAGTTTCCTAATCTTGGAAGATATTGAAAATTGCGAAATCAAAGAGATTCAACAGGTATGGAAAGCAAAAAGATTGGAGTTTCAAATCCAAGAACATCATGGAGGTTTCCTATTCATTCTTAAGGAGAAGATCTTGGAGATATATGTCTTATATTATGATCTTCATTGAAAACCAAATAAAACTTGAAAAGCTTTCCTTTTTCGCAAGTTTGAGACTACTGTGTGATATTTTGGGCATAACTCTCTCTACATAGATCCAATTGAGTTGATTAAGATGTCATTGAAAATGTAACTCATGTGGCTACCTCTTTCTAGAAGCTAGAAGCCATTCATTGAAAATGTCATTATAGGGGTTTTTTTCGTGTTTATTGAAATAGTAAAAAGTGAATTGGAAGAAAGAGAAAGAGGAGAGAAAATGGGAAAATATCATTTGCAAAAACAATTTTTTTGGAACAGTGTCCAAAACAAATTCAAAGCTCTACTGTAAGCTTTTTGCACACGGTGACAAATATGTTGTTTTAATTATAATTTTTTTTTAAAATCATATTTGTTTTATTTTTTTCCTCGCCTCCCATTTTCTCTTTCATAATTACACTTACAAAAACTTCTCAAAAATCGCAAAATACCTCACTATTAACTATTAAGGATGCTCTTATATACATGATTATATTCCTAGAGGTGCTTTGAGATCAAACAAGGGATACTTCGCCTGAAATTTGGCCGGAAAATTTAACGGCAGGACCAAATGTGATACAAAATAAATAGTCATGCATCTAATTTGAAAATGTTAATAGTCAAGGACCAAATGTGATACAAATTGAATAGTCATGCACCTAATTTGAAAATTTTAATAGTCAAAGACCAAAATTGATACATATATTATAATTGACTAGTTGAGCGATAAAAATGATATTTGCTCTAATAATTAATGATCTGTCATCTTTGTTAAGTCAACAAGTCAATGGCTTTTTTATTCCGAAGATTCTGAAGACAAAAAATAACATACAAACTTTACTATATTTAATGCAATAATGGAGGAAACATACTTGAATATAATATGTAAAATGTGGCAAATTATTCTGTGGACAGTCCACATAACTGTATGGACCATAAATACAATATACATTTTTAATATACTAAACGTAAATTATTTGATAATATATAAAAGAATTTTATATTTTCAAATAATTAACTTTATGTATACAAATAATTATCTTTTAATATATTAAAAATGTATTTTTTATTTATAGTTCACACAAATACTTGTATGGATTATGGTCCGTGAAATAATGATTAGTAAAATGTATAGGGATCGAAAGAGGTTAGTTAAGGAAAAGTTGTACGTGTAATATAATTGTTATACCGTGGACCAGGGTCCACAATACATTGTGGATCCTAGTCCTATACCATGTCATTTTGAACTTTAATTTTAATGGCGATCATTTGTTGTTCAGTTTAAGTTACTGAAGTTTTTTTTTTTTTTTTTAATGGTAAAGTATGCGTATGTATATCGTGTTATGCATTTTTGTACATCATGTTATGTAATACAACTCAAGAAAAAAACTCCCAATTTGAATAAAAGCTCCCAACATTATTATGATGCAAATACAACTCAAAATGTGTATTTTTGTACATTTACGTATTCACTTTACATTCAATTCGCTTTTAATTTGTATTCTTGAGCTGTATATATACTCTGATCTTTCCATCCAGTCCCAGTGCACTCAGTATAATAAAGTTTGTATCTTCTCCACAAAATGAGTCTCTCCCTATTTTGTTTTTATACCATATTTGCCTTCCTCTTCAAAGCTTCCTTCTCCCTGCCCGGAAATGTTTCTGATCTCAAAGCATTGCTTTCATTGAAGGCCAACATCATCGGAGATCCTCTGCCTCTTCAATCATGGAATGAGTCTACCCATTTCTGTAATTGGGTTGGAATAAGTTGTGGTCGCAAACACCAACGAGTTGTAACAATTGATTTGGAGTCCAGCAACCTTCAAGGCTCTTTGTCCCCTGCAATTGGGAACTTGAGTTTTCTTAGAGAATTGTGGCTTCACAACAACACTCTAGCAGGTATAATTCCTAAAGAGATGGGTAGACTTACAAGATTAAGTGTGTTGGCTCTAGAAAGTAATGTATTTTCAGGTGAAATTCCAAAAAACCTTTCACACTGTGTTAGTCTCACACTTTTTTATTTGGGAAACAATAATCTAACGGGTAAATTTCCTTTGGAGTTTGGATCACTGTCCAAACTTGAGTACCTTTCGGTTTTCACAAACCAGTTGATGGGAGAGATACCTGCTTACATAGGCAATTTTTCATCACTCAAGGCACTTGATTTTAGTGGAAATAATTTCAAGGGAAAAATTCCTACTTCTTTTGGATGCCTGCAAAAAGTTTTTGAAATTTTTGTACAGTATAACTACCTGACTTCTACCATTCCCATGTCCATTTTCAATCTGTCATCATTGGTAAATTTTGAAGTACAACACAATAAACTTGAGGGATATCTTCCTTCAAATTTAGGCTCTAACCTTCCAAATCTAGAGTTTTTTTTTATTGGTTATAATCTTTTAAGAGGGCGACTTCCGAACTCAATTTCAAATGCCACAGCACTACACCATTTTGATGTTCGTCATAATGATTTTTATGGAGGGGTACCGTCATTTAGTGGACTTAGACTAAAATTTCTTTCACTTCTTGACAATCCGCTTGGTATTGGAAAATCCACTGATTTGGATTTCATGTCATCTCTTCTCAATAGTACTGCTACACTAGTGGTCTTGTATCTTCGTAATTGCAATTTTGGAGGGGTTTTGCCCAGATTCATAGCAAACTTTTCGCATCTTGAGCATTTTCTAATAAATGAAAATCTCATAGGCGGATATCTTCCAAGTGAAATTCATCTTCTTGTTAACTTACAACTCCTAGACTTATCAAAAAACCAGCTAGGCGGTACTATTCCAAGCTCATGGGGAAGCCTTCAACAACTCATTGGTTTAAGCCTTGAAGGAAACAAATTGTTTGGTGAGATTCCAATTTCATTAGGAAATCTGTCCATTCTTAGTGAGCTTTACCTACAATTCAATGAGTTGCAAGGTACTATACCGATAAGTTTTGAAAATTTTAAGTACTTGTTAGAATTAGATGTTTCCAGAAACAAACTCCAAGGAAATTTTCCCAAAGTTATCTTCACATCACTTGTGCATTTAGACCTCTCTCACAATCACTTTACAGGTCCTCTTCCTGTAGAGATTGGTGGGTTCAAAAATTTGGTGTCACTAAACCTCTCAAACAACATGTTCTTTGGCACACTTCCAAGTACCATTGGTGCACTGAGTAGCTTGATTGAACTCAACATCAATCACAATCTTTTCCATGGATTTATCCCTCCTTCTTTCAGTTCTTTAAAAAGCCTTAAAATTTTAGATCTATCTAGTAATAACCTCACAGGAAAAATACCAGAATTTCTAGGAAAACTTCAGTACTTGAAGCAATTGAATATATCATTTAATCATTTGGAAGGTGAGATACCTACTGAAGGGATTTTTAAAAACAAGACTGAAGTTGAGCTTGGTGGTAACTCCAACCTCTGCGGAGGTATTCCGCAATTTGGGTTGCCAACATGCCTAAGAGAAGGGGGAACAAAGCATCTGTCCCATATTCAAAAGCTGGCTATTTTTGTTTCAAGTGGGACTTTGATTCTACTGATAATTGTGGCTTTCCTTGTGGTCATTTACAAGCAGAAGAACAAGCAGTCGTTAACGTTGGATGCAACAATAGAGTTCATGCCTAAGTTGTCATATTGGAGTATCCAGAAGGCAACTAATGAATTTTCTAAATCCAGCATAATTGGATTTGGAAAATTCAGCACTGTTTACAAAGGCATTCTTGATGGTAGTTTGGGAATAGTTGCAATTAAAGTGTTCAAGCTTCAAGTGAGAGGAGCATCCAAGAGCTTTTTGGCGGAATGTGAAGCATTGAGGCAAATTAGGCACCAAAACTTGGTAAAAGTTTTGACCACTTGTTGTAGCATCGACCATGAGGGTAATGACTTCTTGGCCATTGTTTATGAGTATATGATCAATGGTAGTCTGAACAATTGGCTGCACAATCACTCAAACACAGGAGAGAATAATGATTCAAAGAGTTTGAACTTGTTACAGAGGGTAAATATCGCAATTGATGTGGCAAATGCACTTGATTATCTTCATAATCAATTGGAGATAGGTTTAGTACATTGTGATTTGAAGCCAAGCAATATTTTGTTGGATGGAGACTTAGTTGCTCACGTGGCTGATTTTGGATTAGCAAAGTTTTTTCCCACGGAAGTTACAGTTGCATCTTCATCTAACCATGAGAGTTCATCTATAGGAATTAAAGGGACTATTGGATATGCAGCTCCAGGTAGGCTATTTTCTTTTATTTATTTAGTTAATCATCTTGAAACTTTTAAGAGAGAATCAATTCTCATTAAACATAAAGACTTTTAGAGTATATATATAAATTTTGGTGAAAGACTACTAATGCTTGAATTTGAATTTTTTCAGAGTATGGGATGGGAAGTGATTTGTCAACATTTGGTGATATGTATAGCTATGGAATCCTTTTGCTAGAGATATTTACCAGTAAATGTCCTACTAGTGATATCTTCAATAATGGCTTAACTCTTCATAACTATGTTAGAATGAGCATGCCTGAGCAAGTCATTGAGATTGTGGATCCAAAGCTATTCAACGAAGAAGCTAATGCAACTCCTAGAAGCCTTGTACTTCAAAACCAGATAATAGAATGCCTTGTGTCAATTTTTAAGATCGGAATAGCTTGTTCCATGGAGTTACCCAGGGACAGAATGAGCATTGGCGATGCCGTCAAGGAGTTACATTCGATCAAAGACACCTTTGTGAAACTTGGAGACATTAGGACCATTCCTCGGTGAGATAATTCATTTGTGACGCTCCTTAAATTAGTGTTTTGAAAAATTTCAAGTGCTCAATCTCAATTAAAAGTCTAAACTGATAGTTGGATTGCATATTTATGTTTTTATATATTATATGCTCAACAAGTGTAATGTTTTTGTTTCATGCCATATTCAATATTGGTCGATGTCATACTACCATGTGGTTCTATGAAAGGTAGAGCAAGCTGTATCAAGCAAGCTATCAGTGGAGTTTGCAACTTCAGTAATCCAATCAACAGATCAAGCAAGGGAGCAGAGTATTGGGATTGATTCATTACAAATGTACTTGATTGAGAATTTGACTTGATTTTATTTCGTTTGTGATGTTGGTTATTAATTTTGATGTTTTGAAGATTTTGCTCCTTTCCCTTTTGCAGTTAATTAATTTGAGAGTTCATTGCAACTTTTTTTTCGTGAAAATTTCTTTTCTCCCTTAGTTTAGACAATGCTTCTCTGTAATCTCTGGAGTTTACTGATAATTGCAATAGAAAAAATACCTAGAATAATATCCACATGTAAGAACTTAAAGCAAGAAGTAGAAACATATGTGTTATTAGGAAAATGACTCATTTTCTGCTAGTAGCATTAACATTCTTCATAATAAGTAATAAAAGCCATTGACCTCCTTAGCCAAAACATTAATCGTCTGCAACCCATGTATTTTGAATCAATAAGCACATAACAGCTGATTATTTGCATTGGCTGTATTTTGTCTTTCATGCTGAGAAATTTTACCGTAGACCTTATTCATTGATGGATAGGATGAGGATCCATCACAATAAGGTGTAATCTCACTTCAGCATACTCTTCATATTGAGACCTATCAAAAATCTAGCAACAATCATTCTCAAGATGGGTCTTAATTTAGACCCAAAAAAAAAAAAAAAAAAAAAAAACAATACATGAACTTCTTGGATTATACAAGTTCGCCTCATAAAGTTTTCAGATGTAATTAATCAGTCACAGTATCTGTCCGTAGAATCATGTGTTCAGGGAGCAGAATAGTATGAAAGATTTTCTTACCCAGGAGCACCTTTAGTACAGGTGTTTAGGAAGTAGAATAGTATAAATGTTTTTCTTACTAAGGAGCCCCTCAAGTACGTACGAACGGGGACATGGAGTCCTTAGACATGAAAAAAAAATGATATCATTAATGTAAAGTTGTACTAACAAAATATGTTATACTTCTTGAATTTGAAATAAAGTCTTATTTACTAAACTTTTGGTGAAGTCACAACTAATCAAGAATAGAATATTGATAGAGTATTATATCAAACTCTAGGTCTTGTTTTAACCTATACAATGTCTTTTTAGGTTGTAAACTATATCACCTTCTCTTTTTATTACCTTAAAACCTAGTAGTTGTTCAATATATGCCTCTTCTTCAAGCAATCCATTGTATAATGTACTTTTGACATTCATTTGGTACACTGTAAAATTCTTGTATGCTGCATTGGTACGAAAAATTCAAATTGCTTCTAATCATGCCAAAAGTACAAAGGTCTCATCAAAATTTATTTCTTCTCTTTCTGAATAACCTTTTGCTACCAATCTTGTTGTATTCCTAGCAATGGTACCGACTTAGTTTGGTTTGTTCTTAAGGACTCACTTTGGCGAGAGGTTATTTTAATTTTTTTTTTTTATAGATCAAAATGCATTGAGAGATGTGTTGAATTCAGATCTAGATCTGAGTTTTAGCTACCGGTTTAAAGATCGCAGAAAGTATATTTTGAGTTTTTTTTTTTTTAATTCTATAGTTTCGGCGACCGTTCTAAGTGGAACGGACGCGAAAACTACCCGTATTTTTTTCAAATTGTAATTGTTTTACTTAGAAACAATCGCGTGTTCAAACATTTTCATTTAAATAGTGCAAGTAATTTACCTTTTTTAACATTGTTGCACCTAATAATAACGTATTTCACATTGGTACATTGTACTTAATGATAACGTTTAGTGCAACTAATCATAATGTTATGTGCACTTAATATTGATGCTCAATGTACATTATTTGTTGCACATTTAATACATTTTACTTGCACTTTTGTGCACTATATGAAATTGTTATATGCACGTTTAAAAAAAAAAAAGGGGTTTCTCAGTTCTCTTCTGGACAGTTCATTCTCACTTGATCCATGCATGTGTGTGTGTGAATCGACTTATTCACCACCTATATCAATAATATAATTATTTAAAAAATTTACGTCGTGCATCGCACGAGAAAAATACTAGTATCGTCAATAATTAGAAGACATATTTGACAACTTTCCCACAAGGATTTATAATTGATTGATTAAGATAGTGTTGTTTTCATTAATCCATTTTTTTCTTACCCCTTGGATACGTTAGTGGCATGTCAAGCACGGCTTGTCCTAATGGACAAATTTGAGGTCCATTGACTTAAAAAGTCTTAATAAAAATATTTGATTATAAAATATTTTTTTATTTACAATATTTGTTATCATATTTGATGGATAATACACTAGGCTCGAGCTACATGGACCGGCCCAAAAGAGCGACTGGATCAAGAAAGCCCAAGAAGGACCCTCAACCCAAAGTTACAGAGGAGTTCGATAAAGATTGGACTTAACACTC
>CP025644.1:18154460-18173122 GCA_003576665.1 Ipomoea trifida | reverse complement strand
ATTTCTTGTGTTTAGCCTGTGCATCTAGGCTGTGATTATACCTAGATGTGGCATGACGCCCTTAGGTTTTAAATTCGCTTCCGCTATGTTTGGTTAGTTGGTTGAGATTGGCAGCTTTTATGTTAAGTCTTTAGCTATCTCAGCCTGTGTGAGGTTGGGGTGTCACACAACTAATGAATTTTCTAAATCCAGCATAATTGGATTTGGAAAATTCAGCACGGTTTACAAAGGCATTCTTGATGGTAGTTTGGGAATAGTTGCAATTAAAGTGTTCAAGCTTCAAGTGAGAGGAGCATCCAAGAGCTTTTTGGCGGAATGTGAAGCATTGAGGCAAATTAGGCACCGAAACTTGGTAAAAGTTTTGACCACTTGTTGTAGCATCGACCATGAGGGTAATGACTTCTTGGCCATTGTTTATGAGTATATGATCAATGGTAGTCTGGACAATTGGCTGCACAATCACTCAAACACAGGAGAGAATAATGATTCAAAGAGTTTGAACTTGTTACAGAGGGTAAATATCGCAATTGATGTGGCAAATGCACTTGATTATCTTCATAATCAATTGGAGACAGGTTTAGTACATTGTGATTTGAAGCCAAGCAATATTTTGTTGGATGGAGACTTAGTTGCTCACGTGGCTGATTTTGGATTAGCAAAGTTTTTTCCCACGGAAGTTACAGTTGCATCTTCATCTAACCAAGAGAGTTCATCTATAGGAATTAAAGGGACTATTGGATATGCAGCTCCAGGTAGGCGGCTGTTTTCTTTTATTTATTTAGTTAATCATCTTGAAACTTTTAAGAGAGAATCAATTCTCATTAAACATAAAGACTTTTAGAGTATATATACAAATTTTGGTGAAAGAGTACTAATGCTTGAATTTGAATTTTTTCAGAGTATGGGATGGGAAGTGATTTGTCAACATTTGGTGATATGTATAGCTATGGAATCCTTTTGTTAGAGATATTTACCAATAAAAGTCCTACTAGTGATATCTTCAATAATGGCTTAACTCTTCATAACTATGTTAGAATGAGCGTGCCTGAGAAAGTCATTGAGATTGTGGATCCAAAGCTATTCAACGAAGAAGCTAATGCAACTCCTAGAAGCCTTATACTTCAAAACCAGATAATAGATTGCCTTGTATCAATTTTTAAGATTGGAATAGCTTGTTCCATGGAGTTACCCAGAGACAGAATGAGCATTGGCAATGCCGTCAAGGAGTTACATTCAATCAAAGACACCCTTGTGGAACTTGGAGACATTAGGACCATTCCTCGGTGAGATAATTCATTTGTGACGCTCCTTACATTAGTGCTTTGAAAATTTTCTTCTGTTGGTCATCTATACTTATTTATTACTGTAATGTTTTTGTTTCATGCCATATTCAATATTGGTCGATGTCATACTACCATGTCAATCTATGAAAGTTAGAGCAGGTTGTATCAAGTAAGGTAGCAGCGGAGTTTGCAACGTCAACAATCCAATTAGCAGATCAGAGACTGAGATCGCACAAGGTAGCAAATTATGGGGATTGATTCATTCCAATTGAACTTGGTTGAGAATTTCTTTTTATTTTATTTCGTTTGTGATGTTGGTTAATTTTGATGTTTTGAAGATTTTGCTAGTTTCCCTTTTGAAGTTAATTAGTTTGTAAGATCATATCATTGCAACTTCTTTTTCCTGCAAATTTCTTTTCTTTCTTAGTTTTGACAATGCTTTTCCTTGAGTTTACTGGTAAATGCAATAGAAAAACACCCAGAATATCCACACGTAAGAATTCAAAGCAAGAAGTAGAAACATATATGCTATTAATAAAAAAGGAAAATGATTCATTTTTTGGAAACTATATATGCTAGTAGCATTAACATTCTTCATAGTCATCTGCAACCCATGTATTCTTGAATTAAGCAAATGTTGAAGATTTTTCTATCTAGCATGCAATAGTTTCCAACAACTTACAGCTGATCATTTGCATTGACTGTATTTTGCCTATCTTGCTGAGAAATCTTACCATAGACCTTATTCATTAATGGATAGGATCCATCACCATAAGTTGTAATCTCACTTCACCATAACCTATCAAGAATCTAGTAGCAACATTCATTCTCAATATGGGTCTTGATTTTGACCCAAAAAAAAAAGAAGAAAAAACACTACATGTACTTCTCGGATTACTGTATAAAGTTAGTAGAGTTTAAATAGAGAGAAAAATAAATAAATAGAGCTTAGATAGAGAGAGAAAATATTCAGACTTAGTAGAAAGAAACTAAAGTTTAGAAATGAAGTATGATGGATTTCAACTATGAAAGACGTTTTTTTTAGTCGAACCCACTCCCATCATCCATGTAGGAGTGTAAATCGGGACACCGGGTGCCACTAGACCACAAGATCTTTAGCAGACTATTAAAGACCTAATATAAAGAAGGCTATAAAAATTCACAACTCTTTGAATATCAATGGACTCTTAAAGACTCTTTAAAAGTTTTAATTGAATACCACCCTATTTTTTAAAAAAATCTTAATCAAATAATTAAAGGTTTGAATTGAATACCTCCAAAATTTTAAAGTTTAATAATCTTTAAAAGTTTGTGTATTGTTTTATTATTTTATTGACATATTTTGACCAAAAAGAAATTCTACTTTCATTGACATAGTCTATGGCTCCTTCATCAGTCGATCCGAGTGAGTTAGTTAATTGGTACACTCTAACATTCATCTACCTTAACTCTTTTGAAAATTTGATAAAATATTCCTTCATTTTATCTCTATTGTTGTTGACTTTGATATACTAGAATTGACACCTAAATTAAACATTAATCTAGTAAATAACTTTCTGAAAAATAATACAGTACAATTTGAACTAATTTTCTCAGTTACATAAATTGTCACCAATTTAGATTTTGAAGAATAATTGTGAGAATCGTGTGCGGAGTCGCTACTTCGGATATACCTCTATTCATGAAGTTTCTTACTCAAAGTTATACCATGGACGTGTCACAATTTAGCTACTGAATGTTCACAATTTAAATTGTGAACATTTAGTAAGTAAATTGTGAATCTCTAGTTGTGAACATTCAATATATAAATTGTGAACATTCATTATATATAAATTGTGTATTTCGGACCCGAGTTACCTTTTAAGGTGGACCTCGGTCAACATAATAAATTGCCCAAATTTTATGACTTGATAGTTTGTGAAATTAGAATTTCTTTTTGGTCAAAATATGTCAATAAAATAATAATAATTTGGTAAAAGAAAAATGTACCTACTGGGAAAATAATGCTATGGATCCGTGTCTACCTTGCAAGGTGGACTCAGGTCCAAAACACGCGTCTGGAATAACGGTGCCGTTAATGACATCGTTTCCTCAGATAATGATTTTTTTTTGTTAATATAGAGTTCAAAATTTGAGAATATATATAGAGTTCACAATTTGCGAATATAAAATAAAAAATTGTGTTATACTATTGAATATAGAGTTCTGTAACTGTGAATATAGGGTTCTTTAATTGTGAATATAGAGTTATGTAATTGTGAATATAGAGCTTTGCAATTGTGAATATTGAGTTCTGTAATTTTGTATATTGAGATATAAAATAGTGAATATTCAGTTCTAAAATTGTGAATATAGAGTTCAAAAATTATGAATATAGAGGAACGAATTCTGAAGATAAACGGCAAGTTAACGCAAGGAAGGAAGCAATTTTTTTTATTTAGACGACGTCATTTTGAAGCAAAACGACGCCGTTTTGGACCTGGTTTACTGCTAACCAGAATTCGGCCGCAAATTACTCTTACGAATGTACGGATAGTACTAAGCCTAAATTAGTATAAATAGGCAAGGAGTTCAGTAGTAAAATCATTAGTTTACGAAAGAATTTCATATATATTGTAAAAACCCCTACGATGTCCTGCTGAGTTCTTATTTTTCCAATTCGAGGATTATTGAAGTTTGATTCTACAAGACCA
This sequence comes from Ipomoea trifida, assembly GCA_003576665.1. NCBI lineage: Eukaryota > Viridiplantae > Streptophyta > Magnoliopsida > Solanales > Convolvulaceae > Ipomoea > Ipomoea trifida. Next base: position 18,169,146 of record CP025644.1, on the reverse strand, counting down.
GTGAGATTTAGGGTCCGTTTGGAAAGCAATAAAATGACTTCTGGAAAATATTTTCTGGAAAATGAGTCATTTTCCGGAAAACAATTGATTTTCCAGTGTTTGGATGTATTATGGAAAACTGTCTTTGTGTGTTTGGTTCGTTTTCTGGAAAATGAGTAGGAAAATGAACATAATTGTATGTTTCAACATTTTTACAAACAATTTACATAACATATAAAATTAATGTTTTTTTTTCAAATTTTTTTTTTCCAAATTTAATTTTTTTTTACCAGTTCTGGTTCGTTTGAAGCACCGTTGCGGAGCTCTGGTTTCCGCATCTGTGCGGAAACCAGAACAAACGAACAGGTTTGGTTCGTTTGTTCTGGTTTCCGCACAGATGCGAAAACCAGAACTGGTTTCCAGTTCGAACTGCTTTCCAGCAGTTCGAACTGGAAACTTCCTCGCCCATAAATTCCCGGCTGTGGTTCCCACAGCCGGAAAATATTTGTGTATCTTCAGATTTGGGTTTGTTGATGGAGAAGAAGAAGGAGATCAAGACTTGTTGATGGAGCTTTGGGGTTGGTGGAGCTGGAGCTTTGATGTTGATGGAGTTTTCCTGTGACTTGATGAAGCTTTGGAAGTGGTGTTGTGCTGTGTGAAGGAGGCAAGGGCGTGAATAAGCTTCTTCAAAGATGTAAAATGACTTCCCCAAAAAAAAGGGGAAGTCATTTTACAAGAAATAAGGGACATTTTACATTGACCAAAGGGTCATTTTACATTGACCATCATTTTACAAGACTTACCAAACACTGGAAACCCGGAAAACGATTTCCAGAAATCATTTTCCGGGTTTCCAAACACACCCTTATTTAGCTTAAATTATTCTTTGCACTTTATTATCTATAAATCTTCTGTTATATTTATATGAATTATTGCTTGGTTAATTGTTACAAAAGGGCCCATTGTTCAATTATCAAGTTATTAAATTGCTAGTTAGAATCTTAAATCCGTAATTGTTTAAGTGTTCTGATGTTGGTAGCAAATAGTACAATTTGATTACATATTGATTTTCAGTTTGTGCTATGAAGATATATAGTCTAGCTTAAATGAACCGAGCTTGTGAGTTTGTTGTCTAGGATTAGTGTTCTTTCTAATTTTTTTAATGTTGTTAGTAAATTAAATCCTAAGAGCTTGTTTAGGATTGTTTATTAGCTAGGGAAGTAATTAAAGAACTTGTTTTGATTACCGACGAAGTAAGGAAAGACATGTTGTTAGAACTTGTTAATAACCATAACCAATCTAGTAAAGAGTAAAGTTAGTTTGGCTTGCAAATCAATATCTGTCTTGTTAGAATTAAGTTGATATTATTTCTTGGGTTGGATACTAGTTGCCATTGACATTTATTTGATAATTATTTGCTATTTGATATTATTTTCCATTTTATTGTTGCTATTTAAGTTTCTATTCTCATCTCATTATTTATTAAATCTATTGCTAAAAATAAGTCTAACCAATCTCTGTGGCTACGACCATACTCATCGCTAGTGCAATTCATAAGAGTAAGTATTTATTATTTGTTAGTTTCGATACCCTTCATACATACAATCTTATTACAGTGAGACATGTTAATGAATTTCATTTATACACACTAAAGTCTTATTACAACACCACTAAATTATAATTCTAATTCAACTACGGTTTCATTGGGCAATATACACTCAAATATGTGAAACTATTATTCAATCTCATTTTATGTGCACTGTAATTTCATTACAACACAACTACAATAATACAACATCATTTCGATATAAGTACATTTTCATTTGACAATATATATAGTTAATATGTGAGACATGTTATTCAGTTTCTTTTTATACATACTATAGTTACATTTCAGCAAAATGAAAGTATCATTTCTATTCAACTATACTTCTATTTGACAATATATATAATATACTCTCAATATGCGAGACATGTTATTCAGTTTCATTTTATACATACTGTAGCTTCGTTTCAGCACAACTAAAGTATTATTTCAATTTAGTTATAGTTTCATTTGATAATATAAACAAAATATGCGACACACTTTCATTTTAGATACACTGTAGTTTTATTTTGTTATAAACACACAACAAATACCAAATTTGTTAAAATGTAAGGTCGTTTCTTTACTTAAAGAAGCGGTGCCGTTTTCAAACCATGGTCCACAGTATAACAACCGCTTAACTAATGTGCTATTGAGAATAGTTATTGTTTCAGGTCCGTTGACTTAGGGGGGTGTATTCAATCATGACTTTTATAAAATTTTAAAGACTTTTATCAACTTTAAAAGTTTGGTGGTATTCAATTTAGACTTTTAAAAACTATTTAAAAGTCTTTCGGTATTGGATCCAGATTTTTCAAAACTCTTTAAAAGTATACTGGTATTCGATTCAGACTTTTATAGAGTTTTTAAAAGTCTATGGTATTCAAAAAGTTATTAACTTTCATAGATTCTATCATAATAGGATTTTTGTAGGCTTTTTTCTTCATTAATATAAATAGATGAAATCCAGCCTTCCAACCCCAAACTTTTGAACATTCTCTACCGACTTTGTTTTCTTCTATTAAAACCAGACAAACTTTTTATTAATTTTACGATACATTTCAAACCTTTCATAAATACTCACATACTTTACTACGAAAAATTATTTTTTTTAATATTCAGTGAAAAAAAAAATGTTGCGATCAAAATAAATAAATGTTGCGATCGCAGCAAAAAAAAATTGCTGCGATCGCAGCAGGTTGCTGCTGTTCGCAGCAAAATAAATATTATTTTTTTTGTTTTTTTTAATTGCATATATAGTATTACAATTGTATAATTTATATTTTATAATATTTATTTAATTAATATAATTTTAGCTATGTTTTGCAAACCTAGCTAAAAAGGTAGCTGAAAGCTTAAAAGTGTTTGGTAAAATTAGCTTTTTGGTAAGCTGATAAATGTAAAAAAAAAAGACAAAAAAAAGACATCTTCATACAATTTAAATAATTTTAGATTTAAATAGGTTTGTTTATATATTAAAATATAAAATAATGAAATCAATATAATTAAATAAAATATAAAGTAAGAACATATATTTGAAAATATATAAAGTAAAAAAAATATTTTTATAATTCATAAGATTAGTTCATACAAAAATTAATGTTCAAACAAAACTATCAAACTGAAATTACAACCAAACATAATGAAAAGAAAATGTCAAAAGGGTTTTAATTGAGAAGGGTAACGGATGTCATTTATTTAAAATAATAAGGATAAAAGATGGAAAAAAAGTTAAAAAGCTACTAGCTTATTTTGAAAAGCTACCCCAAGTAGCGTTTCAAAATAAGCTCTTATTTTAAGCTACTAGCTTATTTTGAGAACATTACCAAACAATGCTTATAGCTTATTAGTAGCTTAAAATAAGCTATATGCTCATATTTGTGTTAAGTTGAATTTTTTGAGAGATTCTATTTATTTTATAGTAATTATAAATGGGAGATGTTCATCAAGCTAGTAAAAATAAAGTTAATAAAAATTATGCATTATGGGCACCTGAGGAGAGTAATGAGTTGATGATTATTATAGAGTCATTTCCATTTTTGGTCCTACTGTTATTGCGGCATTGCCAATTTTAGTCCACTTCATTAATTTTTGCCACATTACGGCCAGTCTTATTTAGTCCTTGCCACTTTTAGTCCACTGTTAAAAATTTCGTCAAATAGTCGTCCAAAACATGGTTATTTTTTGTCTTTTCATGCTTTGGTCATCTCCTTGACCCTTTGTAGTGGTTTTCTTACACATTTTCATCCAATCAAGAGGTCCAGCAGAAGCCATGTGAGCCACATTACAAAGTCATGGCTTTCGTCGGACCTCTTCATTGGATGAAAATGTGTAAGGAAGACCACTGCAAAGGGTAAAAGAGATTATCAAAGCATGAAAAGACCAAAAATAACCATGTTTTGGACGGTTATTTGACGAAAATTTTAACGGTGGACTAAAAGTGGCAAGAACTAAATAAGACTGGTCGTAATGTGGCAAAAATTAATGAAGTGGACTAAAATTGGCAATACCCCAATAACAGTAGGACCAAAAATGGAAATGACTCATTATATTACTCAACATTTGTTCAAGAAATATTTTTATTGGTTATATTTAGTGAAAATTGATTATATTTTCTTTAGGTATAATATACTCTATTCTTGTGACAATCAATTATTTTTTTTACAATTCATTAATTTAATTTATTTATGATTTATAAAAATATAAATTCATAAGAAAATTATAAATAATGTATTAATAGAAGATTGAATGTTTGTACGGGTGTATTCAATTTAGAGTTTTAATGACTTTTGTAGACTTTTTAATATGAAAAAGTTTTTAAAAATCTATAAATATTTGTCCTATGGATATTTATAAACTCTTACAAAGTTGATAAAAATTAAAAAGATTCTAGGAAAATCTACAAAAACTTTACAAAAGTCAATTAAAATTCATCACTTTAAAAGTATTTGAAAGTCTTTAATTGAATACAACCCCTTAATGTCTTCTTGAAATAATTTTGTATGAGGTCCACTGATTTAAAATCGTAATGAAAATTATTTATATGAGCCATTTTTCTTTTCTTTTATTATTTACACTTTATACTTTTTTGTATTTATTTGGAGATTTATATTTAGTTATCCAGGCTTACAAATAGGCCGGATACAATTAATTCTTGATTGAAGATAAAAACTTATCATCACTATCTGAATGTTTGCGCTAGATAAATTTCACCTTGTGACTCTATTCAACAAAAGATCACAATAAAGTATGCAAATCTAGTTAGAGATTGCCCATTAAATATGTTTTCTCCATTTTGTTGGGTTGAGCTTCCCTCCTATGTGGTGAATAGCCCAACTTTTGGACAAGCCCACTTGTAGTCCTTTTTTTTTTTTTAATACAACTGGCTCTAGTACATTGTAGTATCTGTTCATATACTTTCTTAACCTGTTGAAACACAAAGAGCCAATATCACCTTCGCTGAGACTCTCGAACTCATGACCTCCCATATGGGAGAATCACTACATGTCATCTGAGTCCGCACAAGGTGCTTGGCACCCACTTGTATTCCCTATTTCAATTCTTCTATGTTGATATGTTAGTTAGCTTCTCAATAATTATTACATGGATCATAGTCGGACCATAAATTAAAAAAAAAATATTTTTAATAATACTAAAAATGTAAAAGTATATTATTTTAGTATACAAATAATATACTTTTAATATATTAAAAATGTACCTTATGTTCATGGTAAACACAATAATTTTCCTTAGCTTCTAAGGAAGCTAGTGGCATATATATATATATATATATATATATATATATATATATATATAAATGCATTGTGATTAGATAAAGTTGAAGCATGCGCAGCAAGTGGGAAAAAGAGAAAACATTTCATTTTGTTTTATTCTTCACTTTTGGCTAATTAAGTGGAAGAAAAGTTCTTTTTTTTTTTTTTTGAAAGGAAGAAAAGTTGAAAAGGTGTATGCAATAATGTATTGATTTCGGCAGAAGAGGGGAAATCATTATTATTCTCATGTGATGGATTTAATTAACTCGTGGGTGCGAATTAATAAACCCAATAATTAAGAACAAGAGTAATGAATATAAAAATGCAATAGCAAAATGATAATACGATAAGTCACGGAGACAAATTATATTGAAATTCGTGTTAGAACGGATACAAAAAGTGTGTAGTGCTATTACAATAATTTCATGATGTCTAAACAAGACAAAATGTCAAGCTTTTATACTAACAAGCCTCCTAACCGCCCCTGAAAAAAGGGTAGTTGCAACAAACTTGGACCGCGCCCATGCCTAGCCCCCTCAACCAAGCCCCCCGACTGAGGCCTTGGCCGAGTCCCCCCGCCGAGCTCGCCTCTGGCCGAGCCCTTGGCTGAGGCCCCTAATCGAGATTGCCTAAGGCTTGGCCGAGCCATAGCCTAGGTGACCCCGGGTCAAGCACGAAGCTCGTCCCCAGGTCTGGGTCTGCCCGAATCTTCCTTCGCTACTCAGGGTCGGTTTTCTCTAGTCCACTTCCTAATATATCATAACCATCTATTCTTTTTTGGTAAGTAGAGGCAATCTGTTTCAGCAGAAGGCAGAGGAGGAAAAACTCATTCTTTTCTTCTTCCTCTCATTTCGGTATTCCACAGTTCGCAACAAGAAGAAAGCCAACCATTTTTCTTTCTTCATCTTTGGAGCAGTGCTTGATGATTTTTTCCTTGAATTTTCCTAACTTCTTGGGTGTAATCTTCATCAAATATTTTGAGGTTAACTTGTATTTATTTCAGGGCATCTTTTGGGTATTCTTGTACTATTTGTTTTCATTGTTATCATATTCATGGTGGCTGAATATTTTGAGTACGAGATATTATTCCTTTTAGCCCGTGAAAGTAGAAGAATGATTTTGGCCTAATGTTGATGTATTTGATGATATGTGGAGTATGGCTCGTCTGATAGCCCAAAACTTTGTACTCGAGATTTGTTATATATAGTGGAAATTTTATTGCTGGTGGGGTTGTTATGCCGTGGTCCCAAGTCCACCTTGCAAGGTGGACTTGGGTCTACATTCACATACACTATACTCTACATTCACAATTTGTAAACTCCACATTCACACATTACAGGATTATATGTTTAGTAAATATATTACCACTGTTATGCATTCACACATTCAAAAGTCTATATTCACAAGTCCTATACTCTGCATTCACAACTTGACCACATTCACACATTACAGGGCTACAAGTTACTAGATTGGATTAAAAGCTGCCTTTTACTAAGTTAATGGATTCAGTATTTGATAAGATTTTTTATTTTAATAACCTAACATTTTCAATTTTGCCATAAATATATAAACCATCACTAAATGGTTAAAGTTCTCAATAACATCTTAGATTTTTAGTGGCGTTGTAATCCTATATAACCGTTAAAAGCAAGACTAAAGGTCAATTTAAAAATCAGAAAATTAACTTTAAAAAGTCATTTTTCATATTTTTCTGTGATTGGGCAATAAAAAAAAAACATAAAGTTAAAGGAAAATGTGTATTTTTGTACATTTACGTATTCACTTTACATTCGCTTTAATTTGTATTCTTGAGCTCTATATATAGTCTGATCTTTCCACCCAGTCCAGTGCACTCAGTATAATAAAGTTTGTATCTTCTCCACAAAATGAGCTCCTCCCTTTTTTGTTTTTACGCCATATTTGCCTTCCTCTGCAAAGCTTCCTTCTCCCTGCCCGGAAATGTTTCTGATCACAGAGCATTGCTTTCATTGAAGGCCAACATCATCGGAGATCCTCTGCCTCTTCAATCATGGAATGAGTCTACCCATTTCTGTAATTGGGTTGGAATAAGTTGTGGTCGCAAACACCAACGAGTTGTAACGATCGATTTGAGGTCGAGCAACCTTCAAGGCTCTTTGTCCCCTGCGATTGGGAACTTGAGTTTTCTTAGAGAATTGAGGCTTTACAACAACACTCTAACAGGTATAATTCCTAAAGAGATGGGTAGACTTACAAGATTAAGTGTGTTGGCTCTCCAACGTAATGTATTTTCAGGTGAAATTCCAAAAAACCTTTCACATTGTGTTAGTCTAACAAATTTTAATTTGGGAGACAATAATCTAACGGGTACATTTCCTTTGGAGTTTCTATCACTGTCCAAACTTGAGGACCTTTCGGTTTTCACAAACCACTTGATGGGAGAAATACCAGCTTACATAGGCAATTTTTCATCAATCAAGGTACTTTCATTTGCTGAAAATAATTTCAAGGGAAAATGTGACACCCCAACCTCACATGGGCTGAGATAGCTACAAACTTAACATAAAAGCTGCCAATCTCAACCAACAAACCAAATATAGCGGAAGCGAATTAAAACCTAAGGGCGTCATGCCACATCTAGGATATAATCACAGCCTAGATGCACAGGCTAAACACAAGAATAAACTAAACTGTCATCTTATAAAAACTGAAATGATAACAACAATCCTCAAAGTCTAAAAATCCATAATTATCCAATCGGGACCAAAGAACTAGTCAAGAGTATAACATAATATCTCAAGGCACACAGGCCCAAAAACCAACAACTAAACAAGGTAGACTAATACTACGCATCCTCATAAAAGAGAGAACTCTAGCGCGCTCGCGTAGACTACTCCATACCTGGAAAACACACAAAGAACCATTAGCAAAAGAATGCTAAGCAACCACCATTCACACCCGCAAGGAGGTATAGATATATAGTAAGGTTGTAAATAGGTTTACACACCCGTATAGAATATAAACACCAACGAACTGTGCAATAGTTCAAATCAGATACTCAACAAGGATAAACTGAATGAATCATAAACCAAAACTCATTCAAGTAAAGCCGAAATCCAAAGATAGAAAGATAAGACAACAACGAATCAACTCCAAGGTGCTAACAGAACACAAGCATAAGGACACAATCAATAGGATGAACAAAGACTCATATCTCAAGAATCAGAAAGGAAACCCAACAACAACCACTAAGCATCATACTAAACCCAAACCCGAACTCAAACCAGATGCACAAAGGCAAAGCACACTCACGGGGGTAATGAACCCAATCACAGGGGTAATGAACCCAATCACAGGGACCGTAGTCCAATCACAGGGACAGAAGTCCAATCACAGGGGTGAATCGACCCAATCACAGGGGTAGCGAACCCAATCACAGGGGTAGCGAACCCAATCACAGGGGCAATAGCCCAATCACAGGGACCTAAGTCCAATCACAGGGGTAATAAACCCAATCACAGGGGTAATGAACCCAATCACAGGGGTAATGAACCCAAATACAACAATAATAGCATAACAAGTGCATCCATAATCCCAACGATATCAACAAGCCAACAACTCACAAACATACTCCAACATCATCCCAAAACAACCAAGCAAAGTGTTCATCTCATCTATGAACACCAACAACTCCCAGATAGAAAGAATATCAAGAATCAATAGACCAAAGGGTACAAAAGGGGAAACTAAAGACATGAACAAATCTCCAAGATAAGGCAATAAATATCCAACAAGAGACATGGATAAATACTCCAAAAGCATGGTAAAAATACCCAACAAGACAATCCAACAATACTCAGAAACAAAAGAGAAACAAACACAGAACAGCCTCTGGAAGCAATTTCCAGTAGACCTGGCGGAAGACACCAACGGAACACAGTCCACCGTCATCCACCTCCGCATGAAGACCGCGGAGCCCCCTCACGGATCACCCTGATCCGTCCAACCCTGCCGCTGTGACCATGCGGAACTCCCTGGCGGGTTACATTATACCGCCAAGGACCTCCGTAAGGTCAAAAACACTCCCAGTTCCAGAATATCATCATCAGACACGAAATAACATTTCCAGAGAGTAAAATCAGACCAAGACATCAACATTTCACACAATTTAGAGGCCAAAAACATGGAAATCCAAACCATCAATGATCATACAACACTAACCAAAAGATCAAGATGACATCCAACAAATAGAATCAACAAGATAGGCTAATACAAGGGATTTTCAGGATTTCCAATCCACCAAATAATATCAAATAGATTAGGAGTGAATGAAAATAGTTTGATGGACATGGATGGTTACCTTGAATAGCTTTTCCCCACTCCAAGAAGCCCTAAGCAAGATCACAAAGCCCCACCTTCACCTTGATCATCTTTTCCCAAAGAACCCCAAAAGAACTTTGTAAGAATATGCTTAAAGACTATTATAAACACACAATGCGAAATGGATCCTATGATAGATGAACTTACCCACTCCTAAGCAACCATAAAAGAGCAATCTTGACTTGAAAGCTTGTAGGAAAATGGAGATCAATTTTGGAAGGAATTAAAGAGGAAAATGGCGTGTGGAAGAGTAGGGAGAGAGGAAGAGGAGTGAAAGCTTTTAGGTTATTTGATCATCATAATATATACTAGGGATACATACAATATTGAGTGTAAGACTTTATTAGGAATTGGGCTCAAGCTTATATTATAATGGTCACAAGAATTAATTATATATGTATATGTATTCAAGACTAGCCAAATGGGCTAAATAATCACCCCTTATAATTAATATAAGAATTAATATAAGAAAGCCCATAGAAATGTCTTAGGACTAATATATATATATATCATATAGTGTAAGATCAATAAATTGGGCTTGTAGGAATATTTAATTACAAATTGTAAGGGCTCAAATTGAAATAAAATCCCTTACAAGAATAATTCAATAAATTGGGCTCTTGAATATAATAATTAAGTCAAGCTCATGGGCATATATATATATATAAGAGTATATATATATTAAATTGAAAGGATTAGCCCAATTAGAAATTAATTAAATTGCCCAAGGAATTAAATAACGGTTCGAAAGGCTTGAACGAATTTACGGGGCGTTACAGAAAAATTCCTACTTCTTTTGGATGCCTGCAGAAAGTTTTTCATATTTCTGTATACAGCAACTACCTGACTTCTACCATTCCCATATCCATTTTCAATCTGTCATCTTTGGAAACTTTTGATGTAAAAGACAATAAACTTGAGGGATATCTTCCTTCAAATTTAGGCTCTACCCTTCCAAATTTAAAGTTTTTTCATATTGGTTATAATCTTTTGAAAGGGCGACTTCCCATCTCAATATCAAATGCCACAAGGTTGTGGTATTTTGATGTTCGTTATAATGGTTTTATTGGAGGAGTACCGTCATTTGGTGGACTCAAAAGACTAAAAATTCTTGCACTTGATGACAATCCGCTTGGTAATGGAAAATTCACTGATTTGGATTTCATGTCTTCTCTTCTCAATAGTACTGCTACACTACTGGTCCTATATCTTAGTAATTGCAATTTTGGAGGGGTTTTGCCCAGATCCATAGCAAACTTTTCACATCTTCAGCATTTTCAAATAAGAGATAATCTCATAAGCGGTTATCTTCCAAGTGAAATTCGTCTTCTTGTTGACTTACTTTACCTAGACTTATCAGAAAATCAGCTAGGCGGTACTATTCCAAGCTCATGGGGAAGCCTCCAACAACTCATTGGTTTAAACCTTGAAGGAAACAAATTGTTTGGTGAAATTCCAATTTCATTGGGAAATCTGTCCTTTCTTAGTAGGCTTTACCTACCATTCAATGAGTTGCAAGGTACTATACCGATAAGTTTTGAAAATTTAAAGTATTTGTTACAATTAGATCTTTCCCAAAACAAACTCCAAGGAAATTTTCCCAAAGTTATCTTCACATCACTTGTGTATTTAGACCTCTCTCACAATCACTTTACAGGTCCTCTTCCTGTAGAGATTGGTGACTTCAAAAATTTGGTGACACTAAAACTCTCAAACAACATGTTCTTAAGCACACTTCCAAGTACCATTGGTGCACTGAGTAGCTTAATTGAACTCAACATCAATCATAATCTTTTCCATGGATTTATCCCTCCTTCTTTCAGTTCTTTAAAAAGCCTAGAAATTTTAGATCTATCTTGTAATAACCTCACAGGAAAAATACCAAAATTTCTAGGAAAACTTCAGTACTTGAAGCAATTGAATATATCATTTAATCATTTGGAAGGTGAGATACCTACTGAAGGGATTTTTAAAAACAAGACTGAAGTTGAGCTTGGTGGTAACTCCAACCTCTGCGGAGGTATTCCGCAATTTGGGTTGCCAACATGCCCAAGAGAAGGGGGAACAAAACATCTGTCCCATATTCAAAAGCTGGCTATTTTTATTTCAAGTGGGACTTTGATTCTACTGTTAATTGTGGCTCTCCTTGTGGTCATTTACAAGCAGAAGAACAAGCAGTCGTTAACGTTGGATGCAACAATAGAGTTCATGCCTAAGTTGTCATATTGGAGTATCCAGAAGGCAACTAATGAATTTTCTAAATCCAGCATTATTGGATTTGGAAAATTCAGCACAGTTTACAAAGGCATTCTTGATGGTAGTTTGGGAATAGTTGCAATCAAAGTCTTCAAGCTTCAAGTGAGAGGATCATCCAAGAGCTTTTTGGCAGAATGTGAAGCATTGAGGCAAATTCGGCACCGAAACTTGGTAAAAGTTTTGACCACTTGTTGTAGCATCGACCATGACAGTAATGACTTCTTCGCCATTGTTTATGAGTATATGATCAATGGTAGTTTGGACAATTGGTTGCACAATCACTCAAGGGACATCGGAGGGAATAATGATTCAAAGAGTTTGGACTTGTTACAGAGGGTAAATATCGCAATTGATGTGGCAAATGCACTTGATTATCTTCATAATCAATTGGAGACAGGTTTAGTACATTGTGATTTGAAGCCAAGCAATATTTTGTTGGACGGAGACTTAGTTGCTCACGTGGCTGATTTTGGATTAGCAAAGTTTCTTCCCACAGAAGTTACACTTGCATCTTCATCTAACCAAGAGAATTCATCTATAGGAATTAAAGGGACTATTGGATATGCAGCTCCAGGTAGACTATTCTCTTTTCTGGATTTAGTTAATCATCTATCTGAGTGAGTTTTAGATATTCACAACTTGAAACTTTTAAGACAGAATCAATTCTCTTCAAACATAAAAACTTTTAGAGTATATATATATATATATATATATATATATATATATATATATATTTGGTGAAGGACTACTAATGCTTGACTTTGTATTTTTTCAGAGTATGGGATGGGAAGTGATTTGTCAACATTTGGTGATATGTATAGCTATGGAATTCTTTTGCTAGAGATATTTACCAGTAAATGTCCTACTAGTGATATCTTCAATAATGGCTTAACTCTTCATAACTTTGTTAGAATGAGCATGCCTGAGCAAGTCATTGAGATTGTGGATCCAAAGCTATTCCACAAAGAAGCTAATGCAACACCTAGAAGCCTTGTACTTCAGAATCAGATAATAGAATGCCTTGTATCAATTTTCAAGATTGGAATAGCTTGTTCCATGGAGTTACCCAGAGACAGAATGAGCATTGGCAATGCCGTCAAGGAGTTACATTCAATCAAAGACACCCTTGTGGAACTTGGAGACATTAGGACCATTCCTCGGTGAGATAATTCATTTGTGATGCTCCTTAAATTAGTGCTTTGAAAATTTTCAAGTGCTCAATCTTAACTAAAAGTCTAAACTGATAGTTGGATTGCACATTTATGTTTTTTTATATATTATATGCTCAACAAGTGTAATGTTTTTGTTTCATGCCATATTCAATATTGGTCGATGTCATACTACCATGTGGATCTATGAAAGTCAGAGCAGGCTGTACCAAGCAAGCTAAGCTAGCAGTGGAGTTTGCAACTTCAACAATCCAATCAACAGATTAGAGACTGAGATCAAGCAAGGGAGCAGAGTATGGGGATTGATTCATTTCAAATGTACTTGATTGAGAATTTGACTTGATTTTATTTCGTTTGTGATTTTGGTTATTAATTTTGATGTTTTGAAGATTTTGCTCCTTCCCCTTTTGCAGTTAATTAGTTTGAGAGTTCATTGCAACATTTTTTTTTCCTGAAAATTTCTTTTCTCCCTTAGTTTAGACAATGCTTCTCTGCAATCTCTGGAGTTTACACCGTTAAGCATACTATCTCATAGTAAGTATCAAATGGAATGTTTTTGATACTTATTGTAATTTGTATCTTTATTTATTTTAGAATATTTTAAATTGTAATTTTAGTATTTATTTTCAATGCGATGTCCACAATGTGGGAGTAAGGAGTTTAGTGAAATCGACAATAAAGAAAAGAAATGTAATCACATCATCATGTGACTCACAGTCGTATGTCGGTGTGGAGAATATACCCCATTCTCAGTGCGCTTCTTCTATGAGTGGTAAGTTGTTATTCTCAATGTAATAATTTTGTTTACGATTTGTTTTTAGTCAATACTTTTTGTAGGTTATATATATTTTTTCTATATCTATTATTAGTTTGATATTTTATATTTTATATTCTAATAGAATTTAATTATAAAAAATGTGAATAACCATGCTGTATTATCTGCAAAGTAGTTGTATATGTGATTTGTATATTAGTATTTTTTTTTTATGCAGGAAAAAATAAATGTAAATAAGGAAACTTTTTCTTCACCCAGGGAGATGGGTGTTGAAACACAAGTACAAGTAAATTCAGCTACATCGTTGAGTGATGTTACAAATTATTATATGTATCTAAGAGTATAATACGCAACGCAATAACATCCGGTCCACATCATATACAAAGCGTTTAACTAATGCTTCCCTTCATATACGCGTAATCATTTTTTTTTTGTTCAGTTGTAAACTTATTATTTTTGCAAATAAGATATGTAGATGATTCTATACATTATTCTATATGATGGATTTTAATAACCCGGGTGGTCCGAATTACAAAACCCAATTAAATAAAGGGGGTATGACAAGCCAATGGATCGTAAGTATACCGCGGGGGTAAAATATGTATTGAATTGTATAAAGCTATTACAAAGGTAAACAATGCAATAACAAGACAGGTGTGTAAAAAAGTAAGTGAGGATGTCCTGATCAGACAACCAACGAGCTTTTATATCAGCCCAAGGCGTAACTGATCCGGAAAAGACGCAGGGAAACGCGCCCAACGCCCGGACCGTAACGGCCGCCGCGAGACCC
>CP025644.1:18128553-18154253 GCA_003576665.1 Ipomoea trifida | reverse complement strand
GCCGCAAGCCACGCTCGGCCGCGGCTGACCGTGGCTAGCCCGCCACGTGGCCGCCTCCGGGTCGGACTTGCTCCGGTTCCTTCTTGCCCCGTTCTTGCTCCGCACCCGGTCCCAATTATTCCATCACTATAATTATTAGTGTACATGTTATACAATTTCTATTAAAACAATTTTTTTTTAAAAATAAACAATTAATGTAAATTACCCACTTGAATATTAGATGACCAAGATATGCTCATCAAATCATCAATACGAGTTCTCAAAGGCCATTCAATGATAATAATATGGAAGTTGGAGCACAACCAATCTTTACCCCTCGAAACCTAAGTTCAGAATTTGACGAGGTTTTTCAACCACATCAGATGTAGGAAAATTGTATTACTAGTGAGAGATAAAAAAAAATTGTTCGTATCTAAATTACTGTCAATGACGATCTCTCCCAAAAAAATTGTATGACATATTCTTCTCTCCAAGCAAGTCAGAAAAGGTCACGTTTTTTTTTTTGAAAATATTAGTATATATAACAGTATGCTCTATTTTACTTCAATAGGTGACAAGTCTATAAAAATTGTACATTCACAATACTCAACAAGAGATCATAAATTGTATTAACACATCCATGTATTTGATTACTTTCTCAACCACAAAATGCCAATATCACCTCAACTGAGGCTCGATCTCATGACCTTCCACATAGAAAAATCATTACATGTCATTTGAGCACAATGTGTTTGGCTAAAACTTAAATTACTTTGTTTGGTAGGCAAGAATAAAATGGGTGAAAATTGAAAGTGAATAAGTAAATAAAGACTAAAATGTCCTTGTATTATTATAACTAGTTATTGTCCCGTGCGATGCACTGCCATATATAATAGATATATATTTTAGAAAAAATAAATATGACGTATTGTTCATGATAGATTATTATTGAAAGAAACATTAAATGTTGGTATGATAGCAATCATATACACTTGTCCACTTTAAATTTTGTTTGATTTTATGTTATTATTGACAATATAAATTATAAATTATTAAGAACCTCTTTGTAAACTATATTAGTAGTAGAAGTACAAAAAATTTTGAATTCACCACAAATTAAGATTTTGAGCCCGTCTGGATTACTCATTCTTGATGCAAGCATGCACATATATTTGAGTTTAATATATGTAATTACTAAAAGAAATAATCCTTGTTTGGTATTGTGTTACAAAATAATTAAAATTACAAATTGGGCAAATGCGGTCCATGCACACCCCTTTTTTCACATTGAATTGGACATTTAATTTAGATGCACATGACCGTCAATATTTTCTACATAAATTGAGCATAAATAAAGTTATGATATACTAGAAACCACAAACAATTTTTAATTTGCTTTTTAATAAGGTATTATGTTTTTATATTAAAGTAGAATTGTAAAATAAAATTATTGATTTTTTATGCTGTAATATACTAAAAAATTTATTTTTTTCCAATTTTGTAAATACAAAAACATAACAGAATAAATATGATTTAATTAAATCTGGCCTAAAAAATATTAAACATAAAAAATCAATAATTTTATTTTACAATTCTACTTTAATATAAAAACATAATAAAATAAAATTTAAATAAATAAATTCAAACCCAAATAAATAAAGTATTGATAGAATGATAGTTAAATGTATTATATTCGTGTATCTTGTGATACTTAAACAAAATCTAAATAATATTGTATATGTAATATATATTATACTTGATTATGGTACAAATATTGAATGTAGAATTATATTAAAGTTTGAAATTTGATTTATATATCAAATATTTCATTGAAATAATTATAGGTATGTTAGCAAATATGATAATTTAATTAAAGTACAAATGTGTGTATAACTAAAATAGTTTTAAATAGTATTTGCACATAATAGATATCTTTCTATTTAATACTACTTATTCTACATAGTATATGCTTAAACTTATTTAATATCTCTATTTATTACAAATTTAATTTAACTTTTTACATTTCAGTCTTTAAGTGTTATGTAGTTTCAATTTTCAAAGGTATGCTTTTTCATTTTAAATTACGTTTATAAAATTAATTAAATATATTGATATTTAACACGTAATACTTTAAAAAAAAAAAACATACAAACTATATATATAGAGAGAGAAACTTATTAATTTGTATTATTAGGGTCATTATACAAATAACACAAAACATTTTATATATTCTGATCCAACCCAAAACATATACATAATTTAATGTTTATATTAGGCCTAACATATTTCTATGCCCAACCAAACGTAATATTAAAGCCCATCCCATATGTTCACTAAGCCTAAGTATAAAAGGCGCAAAACCCTTCGCCTTCCTCATTTTTCCTCTCCAAACTTTTTGCGCAGTTCTCCGTCTCTTGTCTATTGCTAGGGGTGTGCATAACCCGACCAAACCGAAGAACCCGACCGACCCGACCACCGCCAATGCGTCATCCGAGGATAACCGAACCCGAACAAGCTAAACCGAACCGATGGGCGAGCTGTGCGGTTCAAATGAATTCGGTTTGGGTGACAGTAATGCCACCCGAACCCGTCCGAATACCCTATGTAACACTAGGGTTCGCATTCAGCACATATATACGACGTCGTATGAGCATAGTATATATATTGCGAAGATTCCAGATCTGCTCATTTGCGCAGTCGCACCTCTTCACTCTTGACCTAGAGAATTCTCACGTTCTCTCGACCTCTCTCAATCTCTCTTCTCTGAGTTCTCTCAACCTCCCTCTTTGTTCTCTCTTCTCTGAGTTCTTAGATTGCTGTCTCCTCTCTCGTAGTCTCGTACTCTCGTTGTCTCTTCTACAGTTCTACAATTTGTAAGTTCTAAGAGAGTTAGAGAATCAGAGACTTTTAAGTCTCCGGTGGAAGCCCTAGTCCGGTAGTCCCTGAATCGGTGAGACGCAGAGACGGACAGACGGTGACCTGTGGACTCGGGAGGGTTGCGGTTTGCTTGCTAGGAATCGAACACCCTCTGTTCTCGGGGGATTATTGCTGAGAAACAAGGTAACCCCTAAACCCTAATTGATTTTCGTTATTCTCTGATTCTGTGTCATGTGTTGTGACTCATGTGAATCTGTGATAGTGTTGTGACCCTAATTTCAAGCTCTTTGATTTAGGGTTCTGAATTTTGATATTGATATACTCTGATTTTGTGAAATTATTCGCCTAATTTCTAGGCTTCTAGCAATCTAGTGTATTATTTTCCAGTATGGTGGAAGCCCGAAGCCCTATCCCCTATTCCCCTGATTAATGATTATGGATTTCTATGTGTCATTGTTCTTACTGAAAGTCTGAAATTCATTTAATATCTTGGGACTTGGATGCCTGAATGTCTGTTTTGGTGGAAGCCATAGCCCCTAACTGGGATTAGTGGGATGTGAAATCCATATAAATGATGAGCATTATATTTTTTTTAAAGTAAGACTGTGCTCTTACTATGCTTGAAATCTTGAATGCCTGATTAATGATTATGGATTTCTGTGTGTTATTGTGCTTACTGAAAGTCTGAAATCCATTTTTAAAAATCTTGAATGCCTGAAATCTGAATGTCTGTTTTGGTGGAAGCCTTAGCCCCTAACTGGGATTAGTGGGATGTGAAATCCATATAAATGATGAGCATCAAAAAGTATTTGCATACTTTGCTTGAATGCCTGATTATGGATTTCTTTGTGTTTTGTAAATTGTAACTTGCAAGTGTGAAATTGTGCAAGTTGCCAAGTTTATGGATAGATGACCCTTAAATTGCTTGTGTTATTGTGGAATCTGCAATTCTGCATTTCTACATACATGATGAAATGTGCAATGTCTGAACTATGCTTAATTACTTTTTAATGATGAAATTGAAATGCTCTAGATTTTGAAATGAGATCCCTAATACTTTCCTACTATATGTTATAGATGGAAAGTGTTGGTGGGTCTGGAAGTCAACCTCCCTCTCAAACTGTGGAACATGATATGGGAGCAGAAGCTGTAGAGAAAGATACATCTCAGCAGCCTTTGCCTCCATCTGTTCCTAAAAAAAAGAAAAGAGGTTGAAACCATATCTCCTGTTTGGGATCACTTTGAAAAAATCAAGAACAAAGATAACATTGTTGTCTCAGCAGTGTGCATATACTGTAAAAAGTCTTACAAATCTGAGACCAAAAGACATGGGACTTCTACTTTGAGAAATCACATTATGACTTGCTTAAAAAATCCTCACTCTAAGGATACTAGGCAATCTCTACTCACATTCTCTCCTGCCCCTAGTTCTGGTTTAACTGAGTCTGAAGGTGCAGCAGGGGTTTTAGGAACCTGGGTTTTTGATCAGGAGTTGATTAGGAGAGCTCTTTGTGAAATGATTATTGTTGATGAACTACCTTTTAGGTTTGTGGAGGGTCAAGGTTTTAGGAAATTTATTCTTGTTTGTTGTCCTATGTTCAAAATTTCTTCTAGATGGACAGTAAGTAGGGATATTCTGAAAATTTATTCTGATGAGAGGGTTAATTTGAAGAATTTCTTTAGGACTAGCTGCCAAAGGGTTAGTATCACTACTGATACTTGGACTTCTGTACAAAGAATCAACTACATGTGCATTACTGCACATTTCATAGATCATGAGTGGAAGCTACAGAAAAAAATCATTTCCTTTGTCCCTATCTCTTCACATAAGGGGCCGGGGAATACATAGCTAAGACACTTGAAAGTTGCCTACTAGAGTGGGGGTTGAAGTCAGTTTTTTCTGTCACAGTTGATAATGCTTCTAGCAATGATACTGCCATAGGGTTTTTAAAAAAGAAAATGCTGTCTTGGGGTTCTACTGCAGTAAGGTGTAAGTATTTGCATATGCGATGCATTGCTCACATCCTTAATCTGGTTGTGCAAGATGGATTAAAGGAATCTGATGATTCTGTTAAGAAGGTAAGGGACTCTGTTAGGTATATGAGAAACTCTCCTGCTAGGCTCCAAAAATTTAGAGAGCTTGCTGACTTAATTGGGGTGGAAGCCAAAAACTCTTTGGTTCTTGATGTACCTACAAGGTGGAATTTCACATATTTGATGCTGCATACTGCTTTGCTGTATCAAAAGATTTTTGAAGTGTATGAAGATCATGACCCTTCCTTCAAATCTGATTTGGGTGGGAATGTTCCTAATTTCTTGGATTGGGAGGCAGTAGAAGGGTTGGTGAAATTTCTGAAATCATTTTATGAAATGACTGTTAGGATATCTGGTTCTTTGTATGTAACTTCTAACACTTTCTTCTCTGAAGTGTCTGATTTATCTTGCATACTTACTGGTCTGGTGGGAGCTGAATGTGATTCTGTTAAAGCAATGGGGATGAATATGAGGACCAAGTTTGATAAATACTGGGGTGATCCAAACAAGATGAATTTTATGATTTTTTATGGAAATATAATGGATCCTAGGGACAAAATTGAATACATGTCATATCAGTTTAATCAATTATATGGTGATGAAAATGGCAAGTCCTTGTTTGAGAAGGTTATGAAAGACTTGAAGGAGTTGTATGCTGATTATGTGACAAGTTTCTCAGTCCAGTCTGATCCTATTCCTGTTGAACAGTCTGTTCCCCCTACTGTTTTGTCTGATCCTGTTTCTGTTGGGAGACCCCAATCTTTGTTAAAATCCCAGTTAAAAAATAAAGATTGGAGAGTGGAGAATTAGGCAGAAAGAAAACTGAGTTTGAAGTTTATTTGAGTGAAGCAATTATAGAAGAGGATGGTGAATTTGACCTCTTGAAATGGTGGAAGGTAAATGCTGGAAGGTTCCCTGTGCTTTCTAAAATGGCTAGGGATATACTTGCTGTTCCCATTTCTACAGTTGCATCAGAATCAACCTTTAGTACAAGTGGGAGAGTTCTTGATGCCTTTAAGAGTTCTCTTACTCCTAAAATTGTGGAGGCACTTGTATGTGCACAAGATTGGCTTAGGTTGCACAATCAACCTCTTTCAGTTGAAGAAAACATTGATGAGGTTGAGAAATTTGAAAAAGGTAATTATTCTTATAAGTTTTAACTTTAATTATAAGTTTGTTTATTTTTTAGTTAATTAGTTTAAAGTCTAATGTTTAATTTTTTTTTTCTTTGTGTGCAGAGTTCTGCACTGGAGTTGGTACTGGAGTTGGTTCTTCCCTGCCTACAATACCAATAAATTAAATTTCAATTCTCTAAAACTATTTCATATCTTTATTTGTTTACTGTTTTACTGTTTTCTGCTTATGCTTGTGAGTTGTGCCTTGTGCTGTTTAAAACTAAATTGTGTATGTTTGAGTACTTGACTGCTTGACTGCCTGAGCATGGAACCATGGTGGGCTGGTGGCTGTGGCTCTACATAATGATGAGTTGAGTTGATGACTCCCTGGCTGGAAAGTTTGCAGCCTCAGTGGCTAATAACTGCCCCAGGTTTGAGGATTCACACTATCCACTGACCACTGGAAATTGGAATGGTTGTAAGTATAATTGTATAAGGATGCTGTCTGGTATATCTCTTTGACTCTCTTCTCTGTTTTTTTTAAATGTTTAATAAGTAATAACTGCCCAGTGCAATGATGATGCTTCCACCATACTCTGAAATATGGGATTTGTTGGATTGGGTTTGGTATGTTGCCATGAACTGTGGTCAATCCATAGGTCATTGGCAATTTCCCCCAATCCTTACATGATATGAAAAATAAGCAATCTGAGCACACTTTATCTCAATCTTAACTTTCTGTTATTACTAATAACAATATACTTATTATATTGTAATATTGTATATACTATATATTTTGGCAAGTTTACTACATTTTTAAGTTTTCATCTTTTCTAACTTTGAATATAATTAGGAAGAGGATTAGGATTTAGGCAACTATTGGAGGTAATGGAGGATTGGAGGCTGGATTACTGGAGGCTTGGAGGCTGGATCTGTGCTGCTGACCTGCTGTGATTTAAATGTTTAATTGCTCTTTGTGAATTGTGAATGAGTGAATGACAATTGTAATTTGATTTGTATTTTGGTGTAATTAAATTTTTGTGAATGATCAAGATTTTAGAGTCTTAGTCTCTTAGACATTTCACTATATCTGTTTTCAGATGTAATTTTGTGTGTATTTTAGTTTTTTGAGGTTTGGTTGTTTGGAGTTTGGACTAAAATTCTAATAGTAATTTAGTTTTTGCATTAATTTTTTTTTATCAACCCGACTAAACCGACAGTAAGTCGGATTTCGGTCGGAGATCAAAATCTCCAAAACCGACGGTTTTCATCATTTTTTTAAACGGTTTGGGGTTACAAATCTAAAACCGATATCCGATCGGTTGCAGCCTCCGACCACCCGAACCGTCCGAACCCGACCACTGCACAGCCCTATCTATTGCTTAGGGTTTTCAACTCCATCATACCTATGAGTTATAGGTATGATGGAGTTGAAAACCCTATGACTCGTTCTTATGTAGCTTACGGTTTTAATCTCCATCCACAAGTAGTAATAATTGGGGTAAAAATGTAAATTATCATAGAATTTCAATTCCATGGTTCGAGGGAATTGCAATTCCATGATTCCCTAGAAAATAATTGAAGGGAAAGGGAATTCAAATTCCATGAAAAAAAATTAATAAGAAAATAGATTTCATTGTTTGGTTGGTGAAAAAGAAATTACTAGAATATGAATTTTATTTTTTGGAATAGTAAAGAATTATTATAAATATAAAACTAATATGCCTTAACAATAATAGTGATAATAAATTATATACATGTGTAATTAATAAACTTTGATGAGGGTAAAATAGTCCAATTGTGTTATACTTTCTTCTCAAATCCTTTGGAAACCAAAATACCAATCTTTTGCTAGGATTTTGTTTTTCTTCACTTTGGAAGTAGAATTCCAATGGAAGATATTTTTCATCCAATCAAACAACAAAAATATCATTTTTCTCTACTTTTAAAAAAACTTTTTCTATGAAAAATTTTCCATCCAACCAAACACCAGTCGTTATACGGTGGACCTGGACCATGGTCACAAAACGACGTCGTTTCAGTAAGTAGGAGAAACGGTTGCCTAAGTCGTAACGGATCTCCGTAATTGATACGACAGTTAATCTTAAAAGATATTGTCCCACATTTGTTTTTATATTATCGAATTAAATTATAGTTATATCTGAAATGCAACTGTAGTTGTGTTTGATGGGATATGAGCCCGACCGAGTGAGTGACTCGGACGGAGTCAGTATGGACGGATGAGAAAGGGTTAATGGTTGTCACGAAGAATAGGACTGAGTAAAGCAGTAGGGAAGCTTCTGTGTGATATGACTGAGAAAATGAGGCTTACGACCTGATTAAGGCAAAGACCGGCAGGTCGGATGAGTTGGGAGGAAGACCGAGAGGATAAGGCTTACGGTCTGATTGAGACAAAGGCAGACAGGCCGGATGAGCTGGGAGGAAGACCGAGAGGACAAGGCTTACGGTCTAATTGAGGCAAAGGCCGAATGAGCCGGGAGGAAGACCGAGAGAATAAGGCTTACGGTCAGATGGAGACGAAGGCAGGTAGACTGAGCAAGTCGGAAGGAAGGTTAGGAGATCAAGACTCTCGGTCGGGCATATAAAGATGCGAGTATATCTGAGAAGCCTTAACCCGCGAGGCCAAGAACACTGAAGATCAACGAGCATTCTCAATTAAAGATAAATAACTAAGTACATTAAATGCGCTTTATGGATATTAATTTGTAGTATTAAGTAGGAATTAATGTGTAACGGCCAAGAGGCTTAGTATAAAAACACCTTTCAATCATTGACAGGGACATTTTTCGAGAGTGAGCAATACAAAGATTTGACAGGCAACCAAGAGTGTTTTGATATTTTATTCTTGGTTTTTCCGATTGTGTTGGCCTGCCGGCCGACCATCTATTGGTCGGGAAACCATCAGTATTGAAATGTAACTGCAGTGTATATAAACTGTACTGATACTGAATAACAGTTTCACATTTTTGGGTGTATATTGTCCAATGAAACTGTAGTTATATCGAAATTATATTATAGTTGTGTTGAAAGGAAACTGCAGTGTATTATAAAAGAAACTGTAGTTGTGTTGAAAAGAAACTGAATAACAATTTCACATATTTGAGTGTATAATATCGAATGAAACTGTAGTTATATCGAAAAGGAACTGCAGTTGTATTGAAAGGGAACTGCAGTTATATCGAAATGATATTGTAGTTGTGTTGAAAGGAAACTGCAGTGTATTATAAAAGAAACTGTATTTGTGTTGAAAAGAAACTGAATAACAATTTCACATATTTGAGTGTATAATATCAAATGAAACTGCAATCACTGACGGAACCACCCTTGGGGCAGTGGGGGCAGCTGCCCCCACTCACCCCAACCCCACCCCATATATAGCCTTTGTATGTATATATGTATATATAGTACATGTTTTATATATAAATATATGAAAACAGATGAAAATTAATAATTGATAAGCTTGTAGAGTTGGTAGGTGTGTGGTTTTATTTAAAAAATGTTGAGGGTTCAAATTCTAGTCCCAGCACTTGTTTTTAGTTGTATACATACATATTGCTTTTATAATATGTATTAATGATAAGATGTATAATTATAATGTGTTTTCTATTTGCATTATTTTATCAAATTAATTATATTTTGTATAGAGTTATGAATATTTTTATAAAGTTTTGATGTGTTTTATTTTCTGCCTATATCAAACAATATTTATAATTTGTTTTGTAATTTAAGAATTTATTCGTATTTGATATTTGAACCTTGTGGCACTCGGTTTATACTTCCACATGGAAAAGAGTGAGTTCGAGCCTCAGTGGAGGCGACTGTTGATGACTCTTTGTGCTTCAATAGGTTGAGAAAGTAGTTATGAACATATATTACACTGTAACAGAGTTAGTAGTACTCAAAAAACATTTTTGAATTTAATTTACCTTTGCTTCTTCGCCCCCCCTCAACCGAAATCCTGGATACGTCACTGACTGCAGTTATATCGAAAAGGAACTGCAGTTGTGTTGAAAGGGAACTGTAGTTATATCAAAATTATATTTTAGTTGTGTTGAAAGAAAACTGCAGTTTATTATAAAAGAAACTGTAGTTGTGTTGAAAGTAAACTGAATAACAATTTCACACATTTGAGTGTATAATGTCGAATGAAACTGCAGTTATATAAAAAATGAACTGCAGTTGTGTTGAAAGAGAACTGCAGTTGTGTTGAAAATGAACTGTAGTTGTGTTGAAAGGGAACTGCAGTTGCGCGGAACGGAGTCGTTTCAACCGTTTATTTTTCATTAATCAAAATGACGTTGTTTTGATGCGCGGTCCATAATCCATTGTGGACCAGTAAAATTTGCGACCAAACACCCCTAAGAGTTCGCCTTTGCGAGGGACTGCTGGAGCCTGGAGGAAGTTTCCTTTGAGTTTGGTTAGAGGTTGCCCCATTAAATACGTTGTTGGCACGTCAACCACGGTTTCTCCTAATGGACAAATTTGAGGTCCATTGACTTAATTAATGTGCTATTGACTTAATGTCTTATTCAAATAATTTTGTATGAGGTCCACTGACTTAAAATCGTATTGATCGAAATTTATTTATATGAGCCATTTTCCTTTTTTTTTCTTTTTTTCTTTTTTTCTTTTTACAGTTTATACTTTGTATTTATTTGGAGATTTAATTTAGGGGTGTATTCAATCATGACTTTCATAAAATTTTGAAGACTTTTATGTACTTTAGAAGTTTGGAGGTATTCAATTCAAACTTTTAGAGAGTATTTAAAAGTCATGCGGTATTCGATCAAGAATTTTAAAGAGTGTTTAAAAGTCATGTGGTATTCAATTAAAACTTTTAAAGAATCTTTAAAAGTCATGTGGTATTCAAAAAGTTATGAATTTGTAAGGGCTTTTTAATTTTAGAACTTCTGTAGACTTTTATATACTTTTCCTTCTCAAATATAAATAGTTTAAATCCAACCCCCAACCCCAAGATTTCAAAATTTTCTTTCTACCAATTCAATGAAGGTTTTTTTTTTTTTTTTTTTCTCTCTCTCTCTCTCTATTTAAACTCTATTTTTTTCTCCTTATTTAAAATTTTAAACTTTATAAACCTTATACCTAAATTCAATAAATTATTTTTTCTTCATTATCCTATATTTTCTACATACCTAAACTCTACCAATTTTTTTTCTCCTAAACTTTACAATCTTCCTCTAAAAATTCAAAATAATATTATTTTTATTTCATTGTTGCTTGTATATTTTGATTTTTTTTTTCTATGAACTTTTTATCCCTAACTAATAAAATTTTTCTCCTAAATACATGAACAGAGTAAATTTTTTTTATCTATCACCGTCAACTTTTACTATATGTTTCATAATATTCATATGTTTATTCGTAATATATTTTTTCTTTTTTCTTTTTAACAACATGCTATTACGAATAGTGAACTATTGTTCGCAATAGCAATTTGAGACTACAAAGAGAAGCACATTGTTGTTGTTAGCAGTCCCATATTGTTATTGCAAATAATAGCTCTTTGCTTGATACCTAGCAGTATATCAAATATAATTTTTATATATATTATTAATTTTTTTATTTTATGCAACTAGTAATTATATATTTTTTTAAATATTAATTTCTCAATAAAAAATAATTATATTTTCAAATATTTTATTTGAACAATTCTATAACTATAAATTTTAGTGTTTAATATTGTTATGAATTGCTTATGAAAGTTTGTAAGGATGTATTCAATTTAGAATTTTAATGACTTGTGTAGACTTTTTAAAATAAAAAAGTTGATAAAAGTTTATGCAAGTGTTTTATACAGACTTTTATATAGTCTTACAAAGTTTTAAAAAGTTTTGAACGACTCTATGAAAGTCAATAAAAGTTTATTAAAATCTATCATTTTAAAAGTTTTTAAAAATCTACAAAAGTCATCCAGACTCACAAATTGGATACACTTTAATACTTCTAATTCTTGAGTGAAGATAAAAACTTATAATCACTATCCGAATGTCTGTATTAGATAAATTTTACTTATGACTTTATTTAATAAAAAATCACAAAAAAAAATTAAAATA
Organism: Ipomoea trifida; assembly: GCA_003576665.1. Classification (NCBI taxonomy): domain Eukaryota; kingdom Viridiplantae; phylum Streptophyta; class Magnoliopsida; order Solanales; family Convolvulaceae; genus Ipomoea; species Ipomoea trifida. The sequence goes on along the minus strand of CP025644.1, from coordinate 18,142,153 downwards.
AATGAACTTAGTTAGAAGTTGCACATTATATACGTTTTCCCATGAAAGACGTTGGCACGTCAAGCACTGTTTGTGCGTCCTAATGGACGAATTTGAGGTCTATTGACTAGAAAACGAAAAAGGTTTCGTAAAATTTTCATTAAAAATAATGAAGTAATAAGTGTGCTCCAGTATTTCCAACATAGTACCCCACGGATTTAAAGCTGCCTTTTACTAAGTTAATGGATTTAGTATTTGGTAAGATTTTTTATTTTAAGGGAAAATTGTAATTTATATGCCTTCATAATATGTCAATTATCAATGTTACTGCTAAATTATTAGTGGTGTAAATGTTGTCTTTCAATTTTCAAAACGTTACATATATTGTCCCTTCCGTACCGTATGGGATGGGCTACCATTTTGAAAATTGAGGGGCAACATTTACACTACGGGAGGACAATATATGTACTGCTTTGAAAATTGAGGGGCAACATTTATACCACTAATAATTAAGGGATGTCATTGATAATTGACATATTATAGAGGGATATAATAACAATTTTCTCTTATTTTAATAACCCAAAATTTTCAATTTTCCCTTAATATATCAACCATAACTAATTATATTGGTCAAGGTTCTCAATAACACCTTAAGTACTCAGTAGAAATTGAACCCCACCTAACCGCTGAAAGTAAGACTAAGGATCTTTTTGAAAAAATGGAATTTTCATATTTTTCCGCGTTTGGATAATTAAAAAAAAAACATAAAGTTAAATAAAATATTCATTTTGATCAAGGAAAAAAGTTTCAATTTGATAAAAAATGTCTTATTAGATTTTTTGTTAGGAGACATTTTATGAATTCTTTATTTCCTCTTTCTCTCTCTCCCCCCCCCCCCCCAAGTTTCTAAACGGACTCTAAATGTTGATTGAACAACCACTTGATCGAACTCTAGTTCACACGCATTGCGCGAATAGGATAATGCCCAATGTTTATTTTAAAATAAGTACTTCAAAATATATTAATGCAAGATTATATAGGAGATGTTCATGCATATGGAATTGAATGTTGAATTTGTTTATTTAAATCGGTAATTCAAAGTATATGAATGCAATATAATATATGAGAGGTTGATTATAATTATCACTAAAATAAATGTTTACAATTCTATAAAAACGCTAGTCTAGTTAGTCTAAAAATGATTGTATAAATAAATACTACTTTTGATAAAATAAATTTATACATTTTAAATCATATTAATAAAGAAATACGATTCATCTTTTAAAGTGAACAACTGTGATGTAGTCCAAAAATATTACGGGGTAGTTTCCACTTCAATTTATTGGTTATTTGTTTCCTTTGTAAACAAATCCTCCCCAAGTAGTTAATATGATTTGCTTCAAGTTATTATTTTTTAATTTTTTTTTCATGTTATTAATAGAATAATTGGTAAATAAATATATAACATTATTTTGTATATATTATATTTTGATATTTAATTACAAGATAGTGTAAAAAGAAGACAATGAATAATGTAGTGAATATAAATAATTACTAAATTTGAAGGCAATGAATTTTTGCATTGTAGAAAATAAGACAATATAACTAATGAAATTATATTTATTTTTTTAATTTTTTGATAATTAATAATATTTTTTGAATAAAGGCATTATAAACATCGAATTCTAAATTAAAGAAATGCATATGTATTATTTTTTTTGGTTGTATTTAACTACTAATTTATTTAATTTAATAAGAGTAATAGAGTGTGACACTTACTTTTCAATAATATACTAACATATTATTTATAGTATATGTTCAACAATAATGTCAATTATAATTGGAGTGGGGTTCAAACCTAAACCTTTCTTATATTGGTCGGATAGATCGAGCTACTCCAATGAGACACATTTGATATAACTTTTTGTACAACATTTGGTCAATCGAAAATTTTTTGTCACTCGTCTGTATGGGCACAGTAAGCAAATGTTTAGTTTATGTGTTGCTCAGTCGGGTTGGGACGTGTGAGATCCCTTGAGATTGAGGATTCAACCTTTTGAGAAAGATTTTTTGTCACTCAATCCTTCATATTTTGTAACCTTTATTTACAATTCATTGATCAATATAAATCTTCTTTCTTCACTTAATTTTATAATTTATTATTCTTTTAAAATTTAACTAACTCCGTTTAATGGAATTATATTTTTAATTAATTTTTTAAATATACAAATTTTATCTAAATATACTAAATCAAACGCTGCCTAATTTTCGCCACTTAACAAAATACCCACAACTGTATTATTCTTCAAAAAGAATAATAATTTTTATTATTACTATTTATAAAGAATTTATTGTTTTACGTATTCACTTTACATTCGCTTTAATTTGTATTCTTGAGCTCTATATATACTCTGATCTTTCCACCCAGTCCCAGTGCACTCAGTATAATAAAGTTTGTATCTTCTATCTCCACAAAATGAGATCCTCCCTCTTTTGTTTTTATGCCATATTTGCCTTCCTCTGCAAAGCTTCCTTCTCCCTGCCCGGAAATGTTTCTGATCACACAGCATTGCTTTCATTCAAGGCCAACATCATCGGAGATCCTCTGCCTCTTCAATCATGGAATCACTCTACCCATATTTGTAATTGGGTTGGAATAAGTTGTGGTCGCAAACACCAACGAGTTGTAACAATCGATTTGGAGTCCAGCAACCTTCAAGGCTCTTTGTCCCCTGCAATTGGGAACTTGAGTTTCCTTAGAGAGTTGAGTCTTTACAACAACAGTCTAGCAGGTATAATTCCTAAAGAGATGGGTAGACTTACAAGATTAAGTATGTTGTCTCTGGAAAGTAATTTATTTTCAGGTGAAATTCCAAAAAACCTTTCACATTGTGTTAGTCTAACACAATTTGGTTTGGGAAACAATAATCTAACGGGTACATTTCCTTTCGAGTTTCAATCACTGTCCAAACTTGAGTTCCTTTCGGTTTTCACAAACCACTTGATGGGAGAGATACCTGCTTACATAGGCAATTTTTCATCAATCAAAGGACTTGATTTTGGTGACAATAATTTCAAGGGAAAAATTCCTACTTCTTTTGGATGCCTGGAGAAAGTTTTTACTATTGTTGTAGGCTATAACTACCTGACTTCTACCATTCCCATGTCCATTTTCAATCTCTCATCATTGGCAGCTTTTGATGTACAATTCAATAAACTTGAGGGATATCTTCCTTCAAATTTAGGCTCTACCCTTCCAAATCTAGAGTTATTTCATATTGGTTATAATCTTTTAAGAGGGCGACTTCCTATCTCAATGTCAAATGCCACAAGGTTGTGGTATTTTGATGTTCGTCAAAATGATTTTTATGGAGGGGTACCGTCATTTAGTGGACTTAAAAGACTAAAATTTCTTTCACTTTATGGCAATCCACTTGGTAATGGAGAATCCACTGATTTGGATTTCATGTCATCTCTTCTCAATAGTACTACTACACTACAGGTCCTATATCTATATAACTGCAATTTTGGAGGGGTTTTGCCCAGATTCATAGCAAACTTTTCAAGACTTCAGGAATTTATCATTGCAGAAAATGTCATTAGTGGTACTATTCCCAGTGAATTTCATCTTCTTGTTAACTTAGAATACCTCTACTTGGGAGAAAACCAGCTAGGCGGTACTATTCCAATCTCATGGGGAAGCCTTCAACAACTCATCGGTTTAAGCCTTTATGGAAACAAATTGTTTGGTGAGATTCCAATTTCATTGGGAAATATGTCCATTCTTAGTAAGCTTTACCTATCATTCAATGAGTTGTAAGGTACTATACCGATAAGTTTTGAAAAGTTGAAGTATTTGTTGGAATTAGATCCTTCCAGAAACAAACTTCAAGGAAATTTTCCCAAAGTTATCCTCACCTCACTTGTATATTTAAACCTCTCTCACAATCACTTAACAGGTCCTCTTCCTGTAGAGATTGACGGGTTGAAAAATTTGGTGTCACTAAGCCTCTCAAACAACATGTTCTTAGGCACACTTCCAAGTACCATTGGTAAACTGAGTAGCTTGTTTGAACTCAACATCAATCATAATCTTTTCCATGGATTTATCCCTCCTTCTTTCAGTTCTTTAAAAAGCCTAGAAAGTTTAGATCTATCTTGTAATAACCTCACAGGAAAAATACCAGAATTTCTAGGTAAACTTCAGTACTTGAACCGATTGGATTTATCATTTAACCATTTGGAAGGTGAGATACCTACTGAAGGGATTTTCAAAAACAAGACTGAAGTTGAGGTGGTTGGTAACAACCTTTGTGGAGGTATTCCACAATTTGGGTTGCCAACATGCCCAAGAGAAGGGGAAAGACAACATTTGTCCCATATTCAAAAGTTGGCAATTTTATTGTCAAGTGGGACTTTGATTCTGCTGATAATTGTGGCTCTCATTGTGTTCATTTACAAGCAGAAGAACAAGCAGCCTTTAAAGTTGGATGCAACAACAGAGTTCATGCCAAAGTTGTCATATTGGAGTATCCAGAAGGCAACTAATGAATTTTCTAAATCCAGCATAATTGGATTTGGAAAATTCAGCACTGTTTACAAAGGCATTCTTGATGGTAGTTTGGGAATAGTTGCAATTAAAGTGTTCAAGCTTCAAGTGAGAGGAGCATCCAAGAGCTTTTTGGCGGAATGTGAAGCATTGAGGCAAATTAGGCACCGAAACTTGGTAAAAGTTTTGACCACTTGTTGTAGCATCGACCATGAGGGTAATGACTTCTTGGCCATTGTTTATGAGTATATGATCAATGGTAGTCTGGACAATTGGTTGCATAATTACTCAAAAGACACTGGAGAAAATAATGATTCAAAGAGTTTGAACTTATTACAGAGGGTAAATATCGCAATTGATGTGGCAAATGCACTTGATTATCTTCATAATCAATTGGAGACAGGTTTAATACATTGTGATTTGAAGCCAAGCAATATTTTGTTGGATGGAGACTTAGTTGGTCATGTTGCTGATTTTGGATTAGCAAAGTTTCTTCACACGGAAGTTATACTTGCATCTTCATCTAACCAAGTGAGTTCATCTTTAGGAATTAAAGGGACATTTGGATATGCAGCTCCAGGTAGGCTATTTTCCTTGAAACTTCAAAGACAGAATCACGTAAAAAAAAATTTTGAGTATATTTATTTATGAATGAATACTAATTCTTGAATTTGAAAATTTTCAGAGTATGCGATGGGAAGTGATTTGTCAACATTTGGTGATATGTATAGCTATGGGATCCTTTTGCTAGAAATGTTTACTAGTAAAAGTCCCACTGGTGATATCTTCAATAATGGCTTAACTCTTCATAACTATGTTAGAATGAGCATACCTGAGCAAGTCACTGAGATTGTGGATCCAAAGCTATTCCACAAAGAAGCTAATGCAACACGTAGAAGGCTTCTACTTCAGAACCAGATAATAGAATGCCTTGTATCAATTTTTAGGATTGGAATAGCTTGTTCCATGGAGTTACCTAGGGACAGAATGAGCATTGGCAATGCCGTCAAGGAGTTACATTCAATCAAAGACACCCTTGCAGAACTTGGAGACATTAGGACCATTCCTCGGTGAGATAATTCATTTGTGACGCTCCTTAAATTAGTGCTTTGAAAATTTTCTTTTGTTGGTCATTTATACTTATTTATTACTGTAATATTTTTGTTTCATGCCATATTCAATATTGGTCGATGTCATACTACCATGTCGATCCATGAAAGTTAGAGCAAGATGTATGAAGTAATTAAGGTAGCAGCGGAGTTTGCAACGTCAACAATCCAATCAGCAGATCGAAGACTGAGATCATACATGGAAGCAATTTATGGGGATTGATTCATTCCAATTGTACTTTGATTGAGAATTTGATTTGATTTTATTTCGTTTGTGATGTTGGTTAATTTTGATGTTTTGAAGATTTTGGTACTTTCCCTTTTGAAGTTAATTAGTTTGCGAGTCCATTGCAACTTCTTTTTCCTGCAAATTTCTTTCTCCCTTAGTTTTGACAATGCTTTCCCTGGAGTTTACGGAAAATTGCAATACAAAAACACCCAGAATATCCACATGTATGTAAGAACTCAAAGCAAGAAGTAGAAACATATATGCTATTAGGAAAAGGAAAATGACTCATTTTCTAAAAACTATACTAGCTAATAGCATTAACATTCTTCATAATAGGTCTTTCTAAGTAATACAATCCATTTTCTGAAGATTTTTCTAGCATTGGCTGTATTTTGCCTATCTTGCTGAGAAATCTTACCATAGACCTTATTCATTGATGAATAGGATCCGTCACCATAAGTTGTAACCTCACTCCAGCATACTCTTCATTTAGACCTATCAAGAATCTAGCAACATTCATTTGGGTCTTGATTCTGACCCAAAAAAAAATTTCCATCACAACAACCAACACAGGTTCAAAAATTTTACCAGAGTGCTATCACTGCTATGGTCATTGAATCCTCTATGGGTATATCTAATATCTTCACTTCAAAGTCTATTTTGTTTGGGGTCTATCAAATAATCTCATAGATGTTTCTAGGGTTTCTTTGCCTATCTGATAAACTCCTTGTGTCAAAAATTGATAATCTGAAAATTTTGGGAGTCTGTCTATCTGAACCTATGCACACACATCCCCAAGTTGTTTCAATACCTGAGATTAAATCTTATGTGAATATGTTTGCTCCCACTTTTGTACTTGCGCAAGTGTCCTTTGTGTCTATTCCATGTCTTTGCAAGTGTACTTGAAATTTATGCGCGCACACACCGTAAAACATCAAAGTGCTCGCCTTTGGTTCTAGTTCGCTGGACTTTGAGTTTGAGTGCTCAAACACTACTCGTAATTTGTTTTAACCTGGGAGACCGACGCTACAGCTCTCCTAACACCCTCGGGAGGTGGTGGATCAATTTTAAGAAAAGTGTGTGACGGACGACTCTACGAACGAGATGAAAGGACGAATGGAAAATAAATAACATTTATCATGACATTAAAACGGATACTAAAATTAGTCTTTGTAACCTTTATACCAGACAACCATTGCTCTGAAAATTAATTCTAAAATTTAAAAATTGGAATTAATTCCATAACATCAGAATTAATTAATATCCAAAATGGTACTCCGAATAGTAGTTTGAATCGTGAGTAGTTCGAAAAGTAACTAATATCAAATGGTACCTTTCGGAAGGTCGAGACGAGGGGTCAACATTCGATTAAACCCATTTTTACCGAATGGTAAATCCATCTGGTCGAGTAGTCAAGGCCTTCATTCGAATGGTGGTAAGCCCAATTAAGTTACTACTCATAGAACTTATTCATTGATGAATAGGATCTATCACCATAAGTTGTAATCTCACTTCAGCATACTCTTCATTGAAACCTATAAAGAATCTAGCAACATTCATTCTCAAGATGAGTCTTGATTTTGATCCAAAAAAAAAACACTGCATGTACTTCTCGGATTACTATATCAATGGATTAAAACTCTTTAAAAGTTTTAATCGAATACCACAATATTTTTAAAAAATCTTTAAAAATCGTAATCAAATAACTAAAGGTTTGAATTTAATACCTCTAAAATTTTAAAGTTTAATAATCTTTACAAGTTTGTGTATTGTTTTATTATTTTATTGACATATTTTGAACAAAATGAAATTCTAATTCACAAACTATCAAGTCATAAAATTTGGGCAATTTATTCTGTTGACCCGGGTCCACCTTGAACCCGGGTCCGAAATAAACAATTTATATATACTGAATGTTCACAATTTATATACTGAATATTCAAAACTAATTTTTCACAATTTACTTACTGAATGTTTACAATCTGAATTGTGAACATTTAGTAGGTAAATTATGACGAGTCCATGGTATAACTATGGTAAAATTTGAGTCCAATAAAGTCTCAAATATTATTAGACCTCTCATACATTCATTTACCAGATCATTATCTTTAGTGGTCCAGTTTATTTGTCAACCGTTATATCGTGGACCAGGGTTCACAGTGCACTGTGGACCCTGGTCCGAAACGACACCGTATTGTTATTGATGGACGGACGTCGTTTCGAATGATTTCAGAGAATACACAGAATCCTTGTCTAGAATATATAGAATGACTTCAGGGAATAAACAGAATATTGACACCACTACACAGAAATCATCTTCCTAACATTCGAATCACTACCTATGTTTAAGTACCCCTAACATGAATACACAGATCGTAGTCTACTATATACAGAATACATCCAAAGAATACACAAAAAATGAAAACACCAAATACACAAACAAATCATCCCCGTGTTTAAGTACCACTATAGAGACCAACAAGTGGTATTAAAGAAATTGTTCAACTAATCAACCTTTCTTAATCTACAGAGTATATCTTAGAATTACTTTTCCAAAAACTTTGTAGCTATTTTTTTTTACAACAATATATGGCCTAACATATTGCAATGTATTCTCAAGAAGAGTTTGATGAACAACAAACTCGTATGCAGATACACATCTCCTTACTCTACTGTAGAATGCGGTGAGCAGTTGAAAATTGGCCTATCAAAATTGTGAAGATTAATATAGCCTCATGTTCAACTATAGAAGATTCTCTTACTAGCTAGACCTGAATTGGCCTTTTAGTTTTCCATTTGATTATTATAGTGATCGAAGGAGAAAGAAGAATGGCTCAAGCGCAAAGTAGAGGTGGGAGATCATTGAAGACAAAGAAAAGTAATAGGAAAACACCATATTAGTTTGGGTCCCTACAAAAAGTGCTTAATTTTAAGAATAAGTTGTAACCAAGGGAAAAGTAGACACACGACAAGTAGAGATAAGTATGCTTGGTGAATTTCAAAAGGATTGATGATCTAAAAGTTGTGTTTGAAATTATAAATTAGAAATTTAAAAAAAATAAAAATCAAAAGCTGAATTTTTGAACCTTAGATGTACCAAAAATAGAATATTTGCATCATTTTAATAGTATAATTGTGAGAGAAAAGAAAAGCACATGAAGATTAGTGATGCTTTATTATTACTTATCATCAGTTAGTTTTTCGCATCATAGCATAACCAAACTCAAGAACATTTCCTCACAGCTTAAATATGTAATTCAAATCTTAATTTACAAAATGAATAATTAATACTAAAGCGTAGTGGTTCCAAGGTATAGTGGTTAGCACTCTAGACTTTGAAACTAGCAACTTGGGTTCAACTCTCGGTGGGACCTTTGTAATAGTTTTTTATATGGATGTAAATGAGCCAAGCGACTCGCGAACCGCTCTGTCAAAGTTTGGCTCGAGCTCGAGCCCGGTCAAATTCGAGCTCGAGCCGCTCGATTAACAATCGAGCTCGAGCCGCTCGATTAACAATCGAGCTCTAATATCTTAGGCTCGTGCCTCGACGAGCCGCTCACGAGCCATATATATAATAATATTATTATTGTTATTATATATATATATATATATAATATAATATTAAAATTTATAAAATTAAAATTTGAAATATTAAAAATTTAAAGTCAAACAGATTAAATTCGAGCTCAAAATTGAACTCGAATTCGAGTTCGAGCCTGAACTCGAGCTCGAGATCGAGCACAAGCTCGAGTTCGAGCTCGAACAAACGAGCTACTCGGGAGCAGTTCGAAAATTGTCGAGATCGAGCTCGAGCAGGTCCTTCATTAACGAGCTCGAGCTCGAGCCAAGACTCGAGCTCGGCTCGTTTACACCCCTAAATACAATTAGTAAGTCTATGCGATGAGTTCCAGTTGAACATTTCTCATAGCTTATGGGTTCTTCTTTTTTTTTTTTTTTTTTTTTTCTTTTTTGAAAACAGAAATTGAAATCCATTAATAAGCTAAGCTTCAGAATAAAGAGTTTCAACAATAACAGTTTATGGGTTCTTGATAATAAGATCCGTCATTTTCCATACTATATATTGTTGCTGCAGCGGTATTGTTTCCCACTATAAAATGTTGGGACTACGCATTGGAGGTCGAGTTCAACATTCTTTCATTGAATCATGGCGCTGTGGACACTCAAATCACCAATTGGTTGATTTACACGATGGGTGATCTATTGGTGAGTAAAGCATAGTACATTGCTAAGATCCAACGTACATAGAAACATCATGTGTGCACGCCGAATATATTTCATAATTAGGGTGTTAATTTGGTTCAAACATTGGAATTAGAATGATAACGGAATAAAATATATTTGGTAATGATAATAAGTTTAAGTATAACGAGTCCCTTTATTTGGTAGTAAATATATAGGATTTGGAATCAAAATAAATAAATAAATAAATAAATAAATAAATAAATAAATATATATATATATAGAATTTTCCATAGCATAGATTTAGAGCAGATTTACATCATTGAATTCGGTTTCGAGCTTGGAATCATTGTTTGGATTGGAATTGCTCTCAAGAATTGTTAGTAAAGTTTTCCCTTCTTATTCTTTAATTTTGCAGCTATGATTTCAATAGTTAATTATTGCCTTGCGTTGTTTACTTCAATCATGCGTGAGTAATTCACCTATGGGTTTGGATTAGGGGTCCATAGTTAATCTTGATGTTCAATTTGTGATTATTGCATAAAGGGATTGAATCTTTTACCTAGGGTTTATGTTGATTTGGGGATTTGCTTTCTACTTGTTATTGATTGATGGCCACAATTAATTGCTAGTCTAGGAGAGGGATTCATTACAACGAAAGTTGGATGGAGACCTCGAGCCTTACCAATTTCAACCTAATTTTCCTACTATAAGAATATGGGTAATTTTGGGGCTTACAATGTTTAGGTGCTTAAGGTTATGACTGATGCATCACGACAGTGGGGCAATTGTAGCCTAATTCTGTTTATTGATTACGAAAGTAACTGAATTGAATTCTTATGTGCATTGCCCATAAATCCCTAGGTTAATTATTCTTTTCCTAATTCTGAGATTGTTAGAACATCAAGATTACAATTCCCCTAATCTGACTCATTCCCTTATCATACAGTTAATTCATTAGCAAATTTATATATTTCAATTTTCATCATTCAGTTATTAGTTGCTTGGATTCTAGTTGATTCACATACTCTAGTGCCTAGTACTCTTAATTCATACAATTACGTGCCATAGCCCCAATCCTCAGCGGAGCGACAATTCACACCCATATTTTCACTCATCATTATACATCATTAGCACTTCAAGTGTAATGTTGACGTAGCTATGCTGGACGACGCCGTGGGTTTTGGGCGGTGGTAAGAGACCATGAGGGTAAGTTTATTGCTGCTTGTGCTGGGCGTATGATGTGTGCTCGGGATGACGGGATCCCTATATAGCTGAGTCGATGACAGTAAAAGAGGCATTAACCTGGATCAAGAACCGCTCCATGACGAGCATTATTGTTAAGTCAGATTGTCTTAATTTATGTTCAAATTTTAATTCTTGTTCTGTTGATTTTTCATACGTTGGTTTACTTGTTAAGCAATGTCAGTCGGTTGTTAGAGATATTGGAGACGCTGTTGTCTGGCGTGTCAAGAGGTCAGCGAATCATGTGCGTGGCTCATGTGTTTGCACGGGCGATTAGTTCTTCCCCTGTCCTAGTTGTGTGGGACTCTATCCCTCCCAGTTGTATTTCTGATTTGGTTTCGGTTTGATTTAATGAAGTTACTTTGATTTTCAAAAAAAAATTATATACATGTGTAATTAATAGACTTTGATGAGGATAAAATAATCCAATTGTGTTATACTTTCTTTCCAAATCCTTTGGAAACCAAAATACCAATCTTTTGCTAGAATTTTATTTTCCTTCACTGAAGTAGAATTCCAATGAAAAATATTTGTCATCTAACCAAACAACGACATAAAACACTATTTTCCTCCACACTTAAAAATAAAAATTTTCATGAAACAATTTATCCATCCAACCAAACACTCCCTAAGAGTTCGCCTTTTGCGAGGGACTGCTGGAGGAAGTGCCCCTTTGAGTTTGGTTAGAGGTTGCCCCATTAAATACGTTGTTGGCACTTGGCACGTCAACCACGGTTTGCCCTAATAGACGAATTTGAGGTCCATTGACTTAATTAATGTGCTATTGACTTAATGTCTTATTCAAATAATTTTGTATGAGGTCCACTGACTTCAAATCGTATTGAAATTTATTTATATGAGCCATTTTCCTTTTCTTCTTTTATTTACAGTTTATACTTTATATTTATTTGGAGATTTATAGTTAGTTATCCAGGCTTAAAAATAGAGTACACTTTAATACTTATAATTCTTGAGTAAAAATAAAAATTTATAATCACTTTTCAAATGTTTGTATTAGATAAATTTCACTTTGTGACTTTATTTAGTAAATTATCACAAAAGAAATAAATGAACCTAGTTAGAAGTTGCCCATTAAATACGTTTTCCCATGAAAGACGTTGGCACGTCAAGCATGGTTTGTACGTCCTAATGGACGAATTTGACTCATTTGAGGCCCATTGACCAGAAAGAAGTATTATATGAAAAAGGTTTTGTAAAATTTTCATTAAAAATAATGAAGTAATAAGTGTGCTCCAGTTTCTCTAACATAGTACCCCACGCCACGCTGCCTTTTACTAAGTTAATGGATTCAGTATTAAGTAGGCCTATGGACTACAACTAATTGTTCATCCAGCACCATTAACTATAATATGGTCCATTTAGACCTTCAAACTTATTATTTTGGAACAAGAAAACCCTCTAACCAATTTGTGACCTGTAATTGCAGGTATTACAAGTCATCTAGAGTTCCGGTCAACTACGGCGAACATCTGACCAAATTCCGGCAACTAAAGTCATAATATCAATGATCGGCAACTGTTGATTGTCGTTGTCGCTGGCCGCGTTCAGCCGAAGAAGGCTGGTCGCTATCTCCGGCGATTGGAGATGGCGACCAGTTGGTCACCTTGGCCTTCTCCACTGCCAGAGATGGCGACCAAGTTGGTCGCCTTTTGCATGACCAGAGAAGGCGACTAGCCATCTTTGGTAGAATGCGACCGGCGACAGCGACAATCAACGATCACCGGTCGTTGATATTGTGACTATAGTTGTGGGAATTTGGTCAGATATTCGCCAGAACTCTAGATGACCTGTAATACCTGTAATTACAGGTCACAAATTGGTTAGAGAGTTTGCTTGCTCCAAAATAATAAGTTTGAGGGTCTAAATGGGTCATATTGTAGTTCATGGTGCTAGATAAACAATCTGTTGTAATACATAGGCCTATTTGACCCTTCTGTCGATAAGATTTTTTATTGTAATAACCCAAAATTTTCAAATTTTTTCATAATATAACATCCATCACTAATTGGTCAAAGTTCTCAATAACACCTTAGGTTCTCCGTGGGATTCAAACATCACCTAACCGCGGAAAGCAAGACTAATAGTTTTTTTGGATAATAATAAAACATAAAGTTAAAGAAAATATTTATTTTGATCAAGGAAAAAAGTCTCAATTTGACAAAAAATGTGTTCTAATTTTTAGTTAAAAGACATTTGATGAATTCTTTATTTTTCTCTCTTTCCCTCTCTCTCTCTCTCTCTCTCTCTTTTTTTTTTTTTTTTTTTTTT
>CP025644.1:18100853-18111219 GCA_003576665.1 Ipomoea trifida | reverse complement strand
TTTTATTTTAATATATATTAAGTTATTTTAATATTTTACTTTGTACTAAAGACTAAAGGATAAAAAAATAACCCTATATTTAAATGCCTAAATTCTAATTTCAAAGAGACTGTAGTCTCTTTCGCAAAAAAAAAGAGACTATACTCTAAAATTAAGGTTTTTTTTTGGTAAATCTAAAATTAGGGTTCTGATATGTATTTCAGAATTTTCACATTTAGAATTCAGTCTCCACTGTCGTCTCCCCCGCTCCAAAGCTCACCGCAGTCCTCCGCCCACGGCAGGCCAGCCGCCAGCCGCTCACTGCAGTCCGCAGTCCGGAGTCCGCCGCCCGCCGCCCGCTACCCGACGCCTGCTGCTCTGCCTGCTCATCGCTCATCGCTCACTGCCTGCTGCTCGCCGTCGACGCCCACCGCATGCTGCTCGCTCGACGCCAGCCTGCCCGCGTGGCCCACTCCGCCACCGGAGTCACCGCCGTCGCTACATTCCAGAGTCCAGACCATTTGAAAATTGAAATCATTGCTGTACCAAACTCCAAAAGGTTAATTGTAATTAACTAATTATTATGTTTGTTAGCCCTGTGAGTCTCTGGCCTTTGTGTATGTAAGTTTTTTACATTGAAAAATGATTTAGAGCAGATGGCTGAAGAAAGGCTTAGCCTGCACAATCAGTAATCAAAGATTAAATATCAGTATGTTTTTTGCCTGAGTTTTATATGTTATGGTGATGCTAGCCTTAATCTTCTATTTGTGATCATCTTTCTGATTAGTACCGCAAGTAAAATATCAGAGGAGAGAGGAGATTGCTGCTATAAGCAGTCCAGGAAGCTTTTATGACCTCTGCTATAAGGATTGGTTTACATACTTAATTGATATACACATTACTATATAACCAAAAAACACATCTCTCCTTGACCTAATCAAAGGCTCCAATTCCTTGATTGCTTTATATTTTTATGGATATGCACAACCTTGCATAGTGTCTTAGCCTTCTGCTCATCTATTTTTTCTACATGTTCTATGTACTTTTGGGTTGTACCCTGCATTGGTGTAGACTATTAAACATTATACTGTAACCATAAAACTTGGCATAACTACCCACAAATTGGCAGAATTATTCTGTTGACTTAGTTCATGAGTACATCTATGCAGTTGGTTAATTACTTAATTTTAATGGCTTACAGTCTGTTACAAAGAAGCTAATAGCTATACTATATTGCACTATCAATTTCAAAGTACATAATGTATGATTATTGGTTAATTCCTTAATTCAAAATTTTGACTTCTTATTTGTATGAAGTGCAGGCTTAAACTTCCACTCTTCTGGGCTCTACCAGGTAGCAGTGCAGTCTCCGGTGGGTAAGTTCACAGTTCTATTTTTTGAATTGTTTTATAAATAATTTGGCCGGCTAAATCGTCTGTGGGTACTGTCATAGTTTTTTTCTCCAGCTAAACCGCATAGAAGATTTGATGAAGTGCTATTTAATCTTGATTGTAGTCTTGTGGATTTGTTGCTTAATGCTTATGATTTATGATTTGTGGATTATGACTTTAACACTCTCTAGATAGTTTGTTTAGGCAATTATGCTATTTTTTTTTCCAGGAATTCCAGTGCATATGTAAACAATGTAATCTCTTAAGATAACAGGTTTTGGAACAAGTGAGTATGCTTCATAGTTCTCTTGAAATCTTGTAGTAAATTAAACTATTGCCTATTACAATACATTGGTTTTCATGGTTAAAGTTTACCTTAGGAGCTTTTAATATGTTTTTAATTTCACTAAGAGAACTGTCGAAAGTGTATTCATCTTGTATGACTCATACAGTAGACTAATTCGTTTTGCAGATGATCTTGTTATCACTTCGATAGTCATCCTTGGTGCATTGTTCAGCATACAACCATTTGGGTCAAGTAAAGTTGGCTTCACATTTGCTCCGGCTCTTGCTATTTGGTTCTTTAGTTTGGGGTCGATTGGAAACTATGTTTGCTAATTTAGTATGTAAATAGGATTTCTTTCAAACTTATGTATATGGAATATTAAATATTTTTAATTTGATTAATTTTAATTATGTGCTCAGAGTTATATGTGTTGAATTGTTGATAAAGTTTGGAGCTATTGTGTACCCTTTAATTGAATGCTTAAGCGCATGTAAAAAAATTGTAATTTTAATAAATTAATAATATTTTTAAGCTTTCAAAAAAAATTAATATTTTAAAAAGTCTTAGGAAACCGTCGTATAAAATACACTTTAGATGGCGGTCATTATTCAGAACCGCCTTATAAAGTATATATGTAATGCGTAAATTTGTTTTATACGGTGCTTATTACTCAAAGCCGCCGTCTAAAGTACACTTTAGACGACGGTGATTATTCAGAACCGCCTTATAAACTAATTATGTAATGTGTAAATTTGTTATAGACGGCGGTTATTACTCGGAACCGCCGTATAAAGTACATTGTACACGGCGGTTATTATTAAGAACCGCCTTATAAAGTATATATGTAATGAATAAATTTGTTATAGACGGTGTGTATATTTATGATTATACGGCTGTTATTAACCGCCGTATATAGGTAATATACACGGCGGTTCTTTAGAACCGCCGTAAAATGTAATTATATATATATATATATATATATATATGAGTAATTCTATTTGCACCCCCCAAAATTCTATTTACACCACCATTTAATAGGTTTGATAGCTTTATAGGTGGTGTAAATAGAATTTGTTATTTACACCACCTTCATTAAAGTTGGTCAAATATTATGTTTTTTATTTAAAATATTTATTATTATTTATTTATATTTTTAATTTTGATAGAATAATAATTTTGTCTATAATATTTTGTAATTGAATATTTAAAATATTTATTTTTATTATTATTTTAAATTGTGATAGTATAATAATTTTGTGTATAATAATTTTTAATTACTTTTTGTAGTATCTAATGTTTAATAAATTTTCATGATATTTTTTATAACTCAAATTTTTTGTATGTATTATTTTACCTTATTATAATAATATAATAAATTAATTTTCAATAGCTAAAAACAGTAAAAACACATTAACATCACAATAAAATATAAAAAGAAAATTTTCATTCCATTTCAATCCAATATAACATTCTCATGAGTACAACTAAAGCGTACATACTCATTGTAAGTATTGATCCGATTCACATATGGAGTAATCCATGCATCTTCATAATCATATTTAAATTAAGCCCATTGTGGAGCAATAGTAGGCATTGGGTACCCTCTTGTCAATGTTACCTTAACATAATGATTATTATTAACGTAACCAAGTGTCAATAGTAGGCATTGGTACAAAAATTATTGTGTTTATGTAATTGGCATATATTGATCCATGAAAGGAAGAAATAAGTTTTGATGAAATTAACATGCATGCATACATGTGTGGCACAAAAGAAAAGAAGAAGAAATATACATGCAAGGATGAATATGTGGCACAAAATGAACTGAAATGGGAAAATGCAGTGCATGCGTATGAAAATGTGTGGAGCATATGAAGAGTGGTTGATGAGTCTGGCAAGTGGTAATCAAAGATTTATTCCTAAAAATCTTTGTGTCAACCAAATTATTTCTCTCTCCCATATTCATGCAAAGTGTCTGAATATGGGATGGAAATTCCTAAAAACAAGGCTCTACAAATACTATAAAAGGGGAGCCTTGTAATGAGATTAAAGTGAAGTTTCATGGAGTAACAATTCAAGAGTTAGTGACTACACAAAAGAAACTTCAAATGTTCGGGTCTATAAACGAGTACTAAATTTGGAGAAGCAGCTCCGCGCAGTACTAGTACACCTTGTGTCGAAATCCAGGTTGGCATACAATATGTGTAATTGATAGATTAGCTCAAATTGTATTTAAAATTTTCATACTGAGTTATTGTATAAAGTTGGCGTTAAAATAGGTGGTAGGCCTAGTTTTGTAAATCGGTTGAATCTTGTACTTGTAAAAACCAGCGGGTTGATCTAGTGGAAAATTTTGGGCGTGGCCCCGCAGATTAGGAGTGTTCTCCGAACTGCGTTATTAAATTGGTGCGTCCATTTTTTACATTATATCTATTAGGAGTATTATCAGGAGTAATTGTCTCTTGCCTAATTCCCTAGTTAAATATAGTGTTTATTCGTGGGTATTCTGCATTACATACTTACATAACTAAAAAAAAATGGCTTTGATTTTGGTCGTTGTCACTAAAAAAATGGTTTTGATTTTGATTAACTAAAAAAATCTTCTACCCAACCATCAATGGCTTATAAATTGTGTGATACATATACAAAAAAAAAAAAAAAAAAAAAAAGACCACATATATATAGAGTCATATGGGTTCAGTTAGTATTCTCTACCGCCCAAATTACCAATAGTTTCATCTCACAAATAACAATGTTGACTAAAAAATTTAATTACACAAAAGATTAAGTATTGGAATTAGAATTTTAAAAAATAAAGGTATTGAAATCAGAAATATTATTAAATTAAATAAAATTAAATAACTATTTAAAAATTAAAAAAATATTTAACAAAACAATATTTTTTTTTTGTTAATTTTTTTTTTTGTTAAATTTTTTTTTATACATTATGCTATAAGAGTTCTACACTTGTACTATACAATTTTATGGACAAAAATATGCATGCTGTTATAATTTCTATTATGTTTTCTCATTATTATTACGATGCACATATATACACAATATCTTTTTCTTTTATTCTCCAAAAGGTAATAATGTATGTAAACATGCTATTATAAGAAATAAGTACCATAATTATATTTAGTAATATATCATACCTAATTATTACTCAAATTATCAACTATACTTTTATTTAATATAATATGAATTCTACAACTATACATTTAAAAAAATATTATATGCTATAATTTTTTTAAAAATATTTTGACATTTAGTATTAATATTGGGCATATATTTTTTCCCATTGCGCATATAAAATACTAGTAGTAAAATAATTTCGCATGATGCAAAAATTGTTATTCATCTTTTTAAGGATAAAATTCCTAGAAGAAGTAAACTAATATATAGAATAATTTTCCTACAATCATACAACAATCAAGTATTGATGGTAAGTCCAATAGCCTTGTAGTCAAGTGGCATGTAATGACTCTCCTAAACAGAAGGTCATGAAATCGAGCCTCAGTGGAGGCAGAAATACTTAATTACCGGCCAGTAGTATAATAATAATGATAAACTAAATAAAATTATTCCTCTTCAATTCATAAATGTATTAAATTGCATGTGTTTCCAATGCTTCAAATTGATTATCGCCAATAGATATACACAGAAAGCAACAAAGGAGTACACTAGGTTTTAGCAATTGCAAGTATATGTATGTGAAAATCTATGGATTACCTAAAGATCCTATATATATTGACCGTATCAATATTTTTCCCCTAATTCTTGTAATGATGTGCTGATTTAACGAGTAATAACTAATTAAGTCCCAACAATATAATAATCACCCAAAGCTAAGATTCAATCTCCTTAGCCAAACCGAGTGCAAAATCATGTGGAAAACATCAAACCTCTGTGCGGGCTGGTTGAACACAAAATGCTTTCTGACAGCCCTCAACCCCTCCTTAAGCCGCACGTACTTGTCTTCCGTGACAGCCGACAAGATTTCCTTCAACCTCGGAATCTCCGAAACCTTAACCTGTATCGAAAATGCATCCCAGTTGAGGACATCGCTGAACGGCAAAACGTAATGTTCCGACAGAATGACCGGCACGCATTCGGAGTAAATGGCCTCGGGGATTCTAGGGCTAGCCACTTCGTATCCACTGGGGCACAGGCAGAATTTGGAGTGCAAAAGGAAGGAGTAGTAGTCTTGGCCCTCTGGTAAGTATTCGTGGACGCGTAAGTCTGGGTCTTTGTCTTTCCAGTGGTGGAGGAGGATGGGGCGGATGGGGCCGTGGGTGCCGCCGGCGAAGAAGCCGAGGTAGGGCCTTGATGCGTTGGGGGGTGGGGGTGTTTGGATCTCCGGCGAGATTTCGCCTCCGTACAGATTGATCTCCGGGAGGCTCACGTCTTTCTGTGGGTTGAATCCTTCTGAAGAGTTTGCGTTGCATAAAACCCTGATTGATGTGTTGTACAGAAATGCATTGCCTTCAGAAGCCATGGGACCCTGCAACAATTTAATTACAGCAGCATAACTCAACAGCAAAAATTTGCAGATAACCAAAGCGAAGTTAGTACTCATAAGGTTACTACCCACGGGCGTACCTATTGGTTTTTTAGGTTTGAGTCAATCAGTTATGAGCAAATGTTTTATTTTTTTATGGTCTTTTGTCAGCTAGAACCAAAATGTAGGGTTTATACTTCCTTATATATGGTAGTTACTGTGTTTTTCTCTCGTCCATGAAAAATACTGAGCATAGACAACTCAGCCAAGTTAGTCAAGCTACTGGCCTTCTTGGTTTAAGTCGATCAGTTATGGTCAACCAGCTAGGGGTGGGTGTTCCGAGATTCAGTTCTATTTTTTTGGGTTTTGGTTTTGTATGGGTATTTTGGTATTAAAAAATGATTCCATTTATAGTTCGGTTCGGTTTGAAAAAGTTTAGTTTCAGTTCAGAATTAAATCAGTTTGGTATTCAATTCAGTTTAAGAACCTCAATTTTCAACATTTTCTAATTTCAAACCAGTTAAGCTTGTTTACCTCATTGTAATCCTTTGTCAACTAAGATCACAAAACGCGGATTAATCGGTGCACACCCTCGAATAGTAAGTGATCCCTCCTCACCCAAAAACAAAAAATTGCAGGCATGAAAACTCAAGACAAAAGGCGTATAGTACTACGTACCCAATCATGGCAAGAAATCATGAAGTGATCAGCGCCGGAAGTTCGGTTCCAGAAAGGATGTTTGGTGGAAATGACAGTGACATAGTCCGAAACGAAGTGTTTGAGAGGCGTGACATCGTAGGTGTCGTCCTTGTAGATGTATCTCACCATGGAAACAACGCTGAAAGGCATGAAGTAAAGGTGAGCCAAGTTGGGATTTAGAGTCCTGAAATGGGTACTGCCACTCTCCATCTCGCCGATGAATCTTCCCTCGCTAGAATATATGCTCTTGCATGGCCCGTCGTGGACTAAGGGCGTCTCGCCTTCCTCGTATACGTACACCTTCAACCTTCTCTCCATCTCTTCATAACTCCTTCACAAATCAATTTCAGGCAATCACGAAATCACAATTCAAATTCTGAACATTCAGTATGTAAATAGACATGGGTCCAACTTGGTATAACTATTACCAATTTTTAATTAAAAGATTAATGTATTCAATCAAATGGTGTCATATCACAAGATGAAATTAGGAGAAAAAATTGTTTAGGGGTGAATAGCATTTTCAAAACCCTTCTTCTAAAAAAAATGTATTTTAGAAGTTTATCTAAATTGTGTTCCAGAGGTTTAATTGAAAAACTTCATAGTAATTGTTATAACCTAGTAGCTTAGAATAGTTGGTCCGCAAATTGTTACTTTGATGTATGGTTGGAAGATTTGACCTTGAACTACTTGAATCGGTATTATTATAGTTTTATAAATTGTTATACTCATTCACCAATTGCAATTCCCATATTAAAGTCAATTTCTCTTGGAAAAGCATTAAAGTGAAAAATGTTTATGCATAAAAAAATAAATTTCTGGAATTTTTTTTTTTTTTTTTTTTTTTGCTGAAAATTACTAGAACAGCAAATCAATGTTTCATCCTGTACAGTAAACCATGTGGACTGTTAGGCCTCTAAAGGTAACACTCTCTTTTTCAAACTGACAAAAATTAATTTTGTAGTTCACAGATATATATATATATATATATATATATATATATATATATATTCTATCATTTCTAGAGGCTCTCTGACTCTCTATGTTTAGAAGAGTTTGCACTCTCGCAGTGAAAATAAAAGAGGTGAAATTCAAATTTAAATTTAGTGTTTAAATATTATTGTAATGAATTTTTTTTTTTAAATATCAATCAAATTAATATTTGATCCATAGCAACATCCTGCTCCTAGGTATTACCCAAGTCAAATGAGGTATTCATCAAATCGAGAACAAGATGATGTCGTAAATGTAATTTGGTAAATTTAAATTTTTTCTATTTTAGCTTATTTTATTTTATGCTACTAAATACATAGTACAAATTTATGAATGATATGATATAGTATTGTTACCTACAATACCATATAATTTTTCAATTACAATAATATAATTCTATAATGTCCAAAAAGGGACTGATATTATTAACACAAAGCTTATAAAACTAAACTGTTGTCAATGACCTTTTGCTCTAGTAGATCTCCCATTTGGGAGGTGGGAGCAGTATTGTAACAAAATTAGTAGCACTCAAAAAAATAAAACTAAAATGTTAATTATTTATACAAATCTCAGAGTATATTTATATTAATATCTTTATAATAAGTCAGCATTATATTGTAAAATATTTCAAAGATAATAATATTAATAATAATTGAAAAACACAGATACACGCACACCATGCAAATATGGAATGTGAGCAGTCAGAATTTGCTAGATACGTTACCTTTCTCGGAAAATATATTACCTTTAATTACTCAATTAATTTCATTCCATAACATATGAACGGAAATTAATGATTTCCAAAAAACGAATACTCACTGATAAAATGCGCCGGCGTTCCGGTAGATCCCACCGGAGATGGCATCCGCCGACGTGCTCCGAGTTGAAGCTGCTTTCAGAATCGCCGCTCTTGCTCGCGCCAATCCTTCCTCCAGTTGGTTCTTTCTCTTCAACGAAACCTAGAGATCGAGTAGTCCTTAAAGTTCATCCATTATATAATTGTGAAAATTTTTTATATCCAAAAATAAAAATAAAAATTCATAGAATTATTGATTTATTTTACTGATCAATTGAATCGATGACCTTGGGAGAACTAGCCGGAGACGGAGACGGAGGCGGAGAAGCTGCATCTCCGGCGCCGATCACCGTCGAATTAAACTGCACCGTAACGCTGTAATTTTCCTGCGGCGGCGGCGGCTCTGAGTCGGAATTTCCAACGGCGGCGAGCGAAGCAGTCGGAGGCTGAAGAGAAGCTCTATTTCCGGCGGCGGAGGAATGTAGAATGGTGGTGGTTCCTTGGAAAACAGGATCTCTGAAACACATAACCGCGAGTGCTGAGGCGAAAAGCACAAAACACAGTACCCATAGCGAAGCAGAAAGTACTTTTCCTCCAGCCTCTACTTCACCTTCACCCTTCTTCCTCATCCTCTCTATTTCTAAACATATACATTCATGCGTCACTGTATCTATCTAAATCTAAATATATATGTATCTGTAGAATTAGGGCGGGGAAATGCATATATGCGTAATGCGTATATCACCCTACCTAACGTCAAATCTAAATAATAAGTTTGATGTTTATTTCAACAAACTAATGACGGGGAGTCCATATAAGCTTTTCCTATTTAAAATATTAAATTTTCAAAGGAGCAACTACCAATTTTGGTCCCACGAACTATTGGCAAAATGATAATTTTGGTCCACATGTTTAATTTCTATCAATTTTTGTCTTACGACTATTGTTTTAGTACCAATTTTGATTCACGACTACTGTTATAGAGTCAAAATTCATCGTATCGGTCGTCCATCCGTTTAAAACGTGCCGAAATCTAAAATTTTTAAAGGTGTTTTCGTCTTTTTCAATTCAACATCCCAATTTGAGCATGATTAAAGAGATTTGAGCCCTAAGATCAATCACAATTCACAGTTCTCATCCTCAAATTAATGTTTACGGTAAAATGACGAGGAAAATTGCGAATTTTGATCGATCTTAGGACTTAAATCCATTTATTTATACTCAAATTGGTATATAATTAAGTTGAAAATGATGAAAATACCCTTAGAAATTTTATATTTTTGCACGTTTTAAACTGATGGGTGACCGGCGCGATGAATTTTGGCACTAAAATAATAGTCGTGGATGAAAATTGGTACTAAAACAATAGTCGTGGGACCAAAATTGGTAGAAATTAAACATGTGGACCAAAATTGTCATTTTGTTAATACTCGTGGGACCAAAATTGGTATTTGCTCCATAATTAAGTATTACAATTTTCATAATAGGTAATTGAGTAATTCTTCAACTCTTAATAGTACATTTTAGAGTTATTTCCACTTTTGGTCCCACGAGTATGAGACCATTTTCACATTTGGTCCATGACTATTAAAATTTTCAGATTTAATCCCACGACTTTTAAATCCTTGCCATATTTGGTCCTTCCGATCAAAATTTCGATCACTGGTGACTATTTATCCGACAAGTGATTTAACTTAAGGGCAAAATTATCATTTCATTTT
>CP025644.1:18054799-18100778 GCA_003576665.1 Ipomoea trifida | reverse complement strand
CCCCCAAAACCCAAACACCATTTCTCCGACGCTTCGTACGTTGCCAGCCAAATCCTAGAGTCTTTCCTCCCCGGATCCCTTATCTCCACTGCGAATTTCCCAAGAGTAAAATACGTGCAAACAAATTTTAAAAAAGAATAACATTTAATTTCAGCTACGTTACTTTGAAAAAGTTTTCAAAATCATTCAAGTCTATTCACCTCCCCTAGACTTGGATCCCTACTCATCAGGACCAGCAGGTCATATAATATTACTTTTTCTAGCTTAATGGCCGGCTCAGGGCAATTCATCGATTCCTTCTTCTTAGCACACTCAATAGCATGCATGTATTCTCAAATCTTTCTATTCGACGGTGTCAATATTGGTGTAAATTATGAGATTGTATTTTTTATTGATTCCCCTTAGCATTTTTAATTAGAGCCCTACTTATACCCTTGTGTCCCTAGATTATAGTGCCTTAGACGACCAGCATTATGGTTACACGCTATATGGCTAGTTGTTGTTTGTTTCAACCGGTGGTGATAGTGTTGCCGGAGAATTGCTGGCCCTTATACTACTACTACATCATAGTATCGTTAGGCGAACCTCCCATAACTGGAGTCAAGCTAGGCATGCAGATCAGCCAATGGCCTTGTTTGGTAAATAATTAGCTTATCAGACAAGTTTGACTTATTTGATTACTATTACTTGTTTGACTTTGTTAAAAAATCAATATAAATGTTCGGTTAATAATAAGCTTTTTGTAACTCCAAAATACTAAAATTCAAAAGGCTACTCAAAGCAACTGATAGGGAATATACTCCGGGTATACCTCCGGCCCTACGAAGACTATACATATTTTTGGTATTTGTACGGTATTGAGTACGTGACTAGGGGCCTATATAAAGGGCCTAGGCCTTCAAGTTAGGGGCTTTTGGCGTCCTCTTCACTCCCTCTCTAAACAACACCCTTGAAGTAATGCTCTCCCTTCTCTCTAGAGCTATGGAAGAATACAATGAATAAAATCACTTCTTTGGGTTAAATTCTCCATCTACTTTGTACTTTACATTATTACATATACTCTTATGCACCCTAGTACATTGTAGGCAATTTAGTATTATCAGCAACTTTTTCAATTAGCTTTTTGAGAAAGAAAATTATACTAAACAGCTATTAGTTAATTTACCAAACACATTTTCTACAATCAACTAATGTTATCAACTAATTATACTTTCTAACCCAATCAGCTAATAACTATAAGCTAACAACCATTTACATACCAAACATGATGAATGTCTTAGAACAGTCGGTTGATTCATTCCTTATCTGAGCTATCTAGGTTGGCTACCGAGTTAGGGGTTTGAGATCTCATTTATGTTTTCCCCAACACAACATATAAAATGAATTTTAAAAATTATTCTTAAAAAAAAAAAAAACAAAACAAAACAAAAACAAAAAAACTAGAGCACCACATAGGTAAAACTCTGGTATAATATATAAATCTAAATGAAATTATAATATATAGATTTAAGTCAAATTTAAAATTAATTAATCAAAATTAATTATTCGAATTGAATATTAACAATAACAAATAAAATTTGAAGCATTTAATAGGGTACGGTTTCGCTTAATTTTATATTTATCTTAAATTGAAGCATACAGATGAACTCCAAAACAGTTAAAAAAAAAAGTTTATGTAAAATAAATTAGATTTAGTGATAACCTCGCAGACCTTTTCACTAAGTATTTGCCTACCTCAATTTCTGAGAAACTTGTTTATGGAATAGGTTTGAGGAGTCTTGAAAAGCAAGACTAAAGATCTACAAATTAAGGGGAGTAAATATATTTGCAATGCGATACACTCTTTTCCACTTTGTCTTGGTTTTTTTTATTTTTTTTTTTGTCTTCACAGGGTTTCCCTAACTTAAGGGGTTTTAACGAGGTGGCACTGAAGCACTAAGATTTTGAGCGTGTAAACTTTTTCCCTCTGTATGGTTATTTTACTCACAAGGTTTTCCTTACTAAGGTTTCTAACGAGGCACATAAGGGCTCATCCATACGGTAATTAGTCCAATGTGGAGTGTTATATAATATAATAACTTGGAGCCCAAGTGAATTTGGACGTAATTACTCCCCAGGTGAACGGACAATTTTACCCATTCATTTGACCTCAACTTAACTAAAATTTGACGAAAGGACCACTATTGGAAAGAATTTGAAAGTCAAGTGACTTAAATTGTCCAAATTAAAAGTCGGGGATTAATTTTAAAAAATCAACATAGTCGGAGGACCATTACTGGAATTAACTCAAAATTATTATTATTGTTGTTGTTGTTGTTATAGAATTCATGTTTCACATGCTTATTGATAGAAAATAAAAATCTAAAACATTTGTGATCTGTGACAATCATATCCAAACTTTTAAAAGTAGGTAAAAAACAATTAAATATTTGCATTCTTTGACAATTATACATAATTGTATTATCTAATCCTAAAAATAATTCAACTCTCATGATTTAAGAATTAATTGGTAGCAATAATATTTCAACATCCTTTTATATATGTAAAATGCTTTATTTTTTAAAGTTTAATTCAACTTTTAGTTGGATAAATTATATATTTTGATGAATTATTTTTTTTTTAAATAATGTTATGTTGTAATTAAGTTTTAAATAATTTGGTGGAAGACATCAGAAATTCTTATTAGTATTTAATTTTTCTGTATAAGTATTATATTACATTTTCATATTGACCCGCCTTGTCTAACAGAAAAAGATCTGTGTAACGGTCTTACACAAGTTTTTACCTAAATATTTTCATTATTTTAGCAACTAATTCCTTTGCAACTTTGATAACTCAAGGATAACACATATAATTGAAGAAGTAAATTGACTATTTTCTTATTATAAGACCATCAAAACTATAGTTTTTTATACATCTTATATCGCGCAATTTAACATTAAGTTTATATGACTTTCACGGTGTTTGATAATGAACATCAATTTAGAAAACGGCACCAAAAACTTCAATGATTATTTAATAATTTACAATTCCTGTCATGCCAATAACTTCTCAAATTTAGAACTAGTTCTCTAATGCTCTAAAAGTTTACCATGTGCACATATGTCACGGTTTAATTTTATGTGTATAAAGTAACATTACAAATTTTCATCTCAAACTTTCATACACAAATCACTACAAATATTCATAATATGACAAGTTATTATTGTATATTTAATTTGTATTAAATACTCCGTATTTTTTTTATATTTGATTATTGCACAAATTCTTTATTACTTCGTAATAAAATTGATCAATTTACAAGTAATCACTTAAAATAAAGAGCTAGTTTTACTTTCTTTATAAATGTCATCATATAAGGTAATAAATATAAAATAGTAACTTTAGAATGAGTTCTCAAAAAAACAACAAAACAAAAAAACAAAAACAAAAACAAAAACTTTAGAATGAAAAAGTATCATTTTTTCATCAATGTCATTCAATTCATTGAGATTTCACAATTTGTGTCCCCAAATGTCGGAAGAAGGGAAGATAAAGTGGTGTTACTTGTCAGTGAAGATTATATATATATATATATATAATCTCACATAGAAACAAAATGAGGAAATGCAATTAATCTCACATAGAAAATATTCCAACTTTTTGTGCCACATTGATTAATCTCACAGGCTTTAACTTGACAAAGGTGTCCTGCTAGTGGTGGGGGATTTATTTATTTATTTATTTATTTTTTGAAAACTGGTGGGGGATTTAATTGGTTCGCTTTTGGACAAGATGGTATGGTGGACACAAAATAGAGATGGATGTATTTTACGTACAATTGGCAATTAAGAACTATTCCTAATTAATAATCAACTACTTTTGTGGCTTTCGAAAATAAATTCTGAAACTATTATTACTATGTAAAAATGATAGGTTTCCAGCTTAGAAATACCACAAAATGTAAGTTTGGTCTACAACTTACCACTTTTTTTTTTTTTTTTTTTTTTTTACTACTAAAGTATAAAGAGTCAATACCGCCCCACTAGTACCCGAACCCATGACCTCCCATTTTGAAGAGCCACTAGACCATAAGGTCTATCTTTTTCATTAACTAAATGCATCTTCTTTATATTTATTAAGGCACCCTCCATAAAATGGATAACAATGATAAATGAGACAATTTTGAGATTTCGGAAGATAAACCATGTTTGAAGTGAGAAGAGTTGTTCCTGATGAGAGTGTGACAAGACCTAGAAAAGTTTTTGTTAGATGACATTGTGGAGGTCGCATTTGGTTGGCAACTTTTGTATCCTACTGTTGAATTTTATGCTTA
The DNA here is from genome assembly GCA_003576665.1 of Ipomoea trifida. Lineage (NCBI taxonomy): Eukaryota > Viridiplantae > Streptophyta > Magnoliopsida > Solanales > Convolvulaceae > Ipomoea > Ipomoea trifida. The sequence continues at coordinate 18,096,463 of CP025644.1, read as the reverse complement.
TTATCATGTTTGCCTGCTTTTTCTATTTTGGATTTAAATTTTTTAGTAATTATAAAATTCATTATCATTTTTCTCTCCTACTTTTGATTGGAATAAAAAATTGAGCTGAGGAAGAAAAACAAAAGGAAACAATATATTATTTTATTTTTATTTTTATTATTTACTTATTTATTTATTTTGATTCCAATTCTTATATACTACCAAACAAATAGAATTCTTTTACTTAAATCCATTACAAGTACAAAGTATTTGATTTCAATTAATATTTTTATTTCAATGTTTGAACCAAACACCACTAAGTCAGATACCCTTTTGGATATCTTTCTCTCAATCCAAAACACTATTGAGTAATACAAGTGATTTTAAAATATTAACTTAAAAATGTACAACTAGTAAAAGGACCCAAGGCAAGTTCAAAAGAGCTATCAAGTATAAGGATTTATTGATGCAATACATTTAGAATCATGAAATTTGCTCAATGTTTTAATAATAAGTTGTAGCCCATCACTCCCACTAGAGCTATTCAAGCCTCAGCCCTATGGATGCTATATAAGATCATATCAAATAATAGACTAGTTTTGCATGACCTATGGATGCAATACATCGTCACCAACTTCTTGCTGTGCGGGTTCTATACACCACTGTCACCAACAATATCCCTACCATCACAACAAATCTTCTAGCTCATACAAGGCCTAGAAAATGAAAAAGAACCCTCTACAAAATGTAGGACAACAAAATAAAAAGAGGAAAATTACGCTCCTATAGCCTTCCTAATAATTTTTCACCATTAAAAATTTAATTAAGATCACTAATAATTGATCTGTAATAGTCAGTTATTAGCTTCTACCGAGCTTTTGATGAGTAAAACTAATGACAATCGTTAGTAGATCATTTTTACTCGCCAGACATCAGTTTAATCATTAAAGCCCTAATAGTCAAAACCGTAATAATCGTTAGTAAATCATTTTTACTCGCCAGACATCAGTTTAATCATTAAAGCCCTAATAGTCAAAACCGTAATAACCCGCGCGCTATTACAAGTCAATTAAAGATTTTTAGTTGTTGATGCACAAAAATCAAGGGCATATTTTTACATTTTTCTTTTTGCTTTTTTTTATGACAATAATTTATATGAAAATAAACTTTAATTATAAATTATTCATGAGTAAAGCATAAAACATACTTTTTGTTCTTGTTTTCTTTTTACGGCAATAATTTATATGAAAAATAGTCACTCCTGTTATGAAATTAAAGGAATTGCAAGCAACAAAACCAACAAACAGAGCAAGAATGGAATGCAAGAACAATAACAAAGAAGAAGTGCAAGAGAGAATAGAAGGGAATTTCTTATTCATCGTATGAATTGATATATTTACAAATGAAATACATAGGCCTATATATAGGCAACAACATTAACCCTTCGGTACTCTAAAGGACACTTGAGTCTTCATATGTCCAGAAATACAATAACAGAGATAATGGCCACACATTATTATTATATTCATAACACTCCCCCTTGGCCATTATCTTATCATATCCATGCCTCGTTAAAAACCTCGCTAGAAAAACCCGGTGGGAAAAACCTAGCCAAGGAAAAAAAGAGTACATGATATGTCTAATTATGTGTTGCACTAGTTGCCTCATTAAAAACCTTACGCTAAGAAAACCCAGTGGGAGAAAAACTTAGCTAAGGGAAAAAGAGTACAACCATAACCCCAACATAAACTTCAAGGCATAATATTCATGATTCATTATGCTCCCCCTGAAGATAACATTCTTCAAATCCCTTATATTAAACTTTTCAAAAGATATAGGGATTTGGTGAACAATCATGTTCAACATTTCAATGGGGTGAATATATTTCATAATAATTGCGTGACTCTTTTAGAGCTCACATGGGTATAATACCGACATCATAATGTCTAGTTCGAAATTTTCATAATATACCCATTTATCAATAATTGGTGCAACACAATCCTTATTGTCTTCTTTAAAAGACAATGGGGGCAAATTATAATACAACCAGTATTGGTACTTGGAATCATGGGGATATAATAATAGCAAATACATAAGTAGCCCACTATATAGTGGCTTGTATAAGTAGCCAACCAGAATCATTTATGAGCTAACTGGTGTATAAATTCCTTTTCAAGGAAATACTCGATCTTTCAAGTCGAAATAATATTTAGCTTTCACATACAAGCTTTTCATTTCAAAATCCCGTCTTTAGACATGAGCTAACATCATTAAGCTCTTTATATATTTCATTGATGTTTATACCATCAATATTGACTGAGATGTTCATTAGTGACTCTTTATTAAACACAAAATGGCACATATTATCCCTTCTTCACGAGGATAATAACTTCATTCGCCACTCTTTAAAGAGTACATTATGACACATAATATATTTATATTTATATTCCTTCTTTAGAAGGGAAAAATACTCAGTCTTTTTCAGGTCATATATAGACCTTAAAATCCATCATGGATTTCAAATATACTGTCCAATGACCCATATTTATGCGGTCATGACATTCATCATATATTATCCAATGACCCATCTTATGCGGTCATGATATTCATTAACTGCATATTATTCACTGCCAATGATATTAATAAGCGAAACTTATTGCCATCCATTTATAATGATAATATGGGAGAGTATATCAATTATGGGTATCTGTGTAAACCCATGAGCTCCAAGCCTCGCCTTTTATCACATTATTATTCTCTTTTGTACCAACACCTATTCAACGGTGTGTACACATAAAGAATAGCGAGCTGAGCTATTTACCTTCCTTAATTGCTCATTTTATTTATCAATCAATCAAGGCACTTCTTATGCCTAATTCTGGCCAGATTGAGCAATTATAAAGGCAATTGAGTTGTCGACAACATTTTCATAATTTTCTCCCATATCCATAATAATTCAAGGCAATTTCAAAATCAACCAGATGATAACCATTTCCCATCAATATTCAAATCTGGTCGTTTCGCATCCCAGTATTAATTATTTGGTGCACCACTGGGTATTTCGTCCTTTGACGAATGTCTCTTTTAGACATCATTGATAAAAATATCAATATATATTTGGCAGGAATTAATAATCTACTGAACATTCAGTTCAGTCAATCTAGTATGTGGATTTTTGAAGATCTTTTCATTTTATGAAATTTTCTCGGCATTCCAAATTTTCAAAAATAATTTGGGCACATATCTCCCCCTAATGCCGTGAAAATGATCTTCATGCAGTCAGCGTATCAAATGATCTTTTATCATGGGCTCTAGGTTTTTATACAATACATGGATATTTACAATCAACATGTATACCTAGCTTTATTTAATAGCCCGTAGAGATACGTAATGATGTGATAATAAAATAGACTGCATATTAATAAAACACAGATTTGGGAAATGTTCAATTTTCACCACGTACTAGATGTAAATAGGGGGTATACATTGTATGCAGTATGTCAGATTTTGATAAAACAGTAGTATATCAATTTTTATCTCCCCAATATATAATTTCTATTTAAGCATGCTTTATATGGGAGACTACTGTTTGACATATATACGATGTCCAATAATATTAGTTCAAATCTGACATTTCAATATTTAGCCCAAAGTGACCCAATTGCTCATGTCATAATTTAAAATAATTTGGGTCTTTAAATCGCAATATCTTATATACGCAAGCGTATATGCAATCATATAATATATATGATAGATAAAGCAAAAACATAATTTAAAAGCAATAACTTAGCAAACCAAAGTGAAATAAGAAGTAAGGCATATATAATTTCATAAAGTGCCAAAATAGAATTAATCAAAATTAAAGCAATTAAAGTGAAAGTCACTTCACTTTTATAATAGGATGCCAGGCTAATCTGTTTTCTCAATTTATGAGAAATCATTTTCATAAATATCATCACATATTCAGGATGATATAATTAGCCTTGCCAAATCTTAAAATCTTTCAAATTAGTAAACTTTTATAGTTTACAATAAGATTGGCTACTATGACACTCTTTCTAATGCAATATAATCATGAAGAAAAACAGGGGAATTTTCAATACAAATTTCTTCCCTGATATTGCCTTTGTAATTCAGAGGAATTATCAATTCCTTTATTTTATAGTCTCAACATGACATTCGTCATTACAAACATTCAAATTCAATAAATTTCTATGAGACTTTGGAGGGAACAACGCAATACAATTTTCAATAAATTTGTTCCTCCAGGCAATAATATATTGGCTCATTCAGAGCTTTCAATCATTTTGTACTACCAAACATTGTAGTAACAAATTCCTCATTCTTTTCAATGTGCAGAAACACATTCTTTTCAATGTGCAGAAACACCTTGCACTTTTAATCGTATGTGTGATTGCACAATCCACAACACATACGTTTTTCTCATTTTTCTTGATCCAATCAAGAGTGATGATGTATTCATTTGCTTCTTTGAAGCATATAGCCTCCAGGCTTAGGCATCACATGATTTATCACGATTCACATCCAATTTTCTCCATTTGGTATTTAATTTGGAGATTGCATATGCCAAACAAGCATCATTATACAATTTTACCCCATGATTTTGATAAACATATCAAAATACCTTTCATTTATAACATATGGGATAAACTTTATGGCCGTTAGCACAATATTTATTATGCCAAATTTTATTTCATGATGATTCACATGGCCATAGCATAAGAGAGCAAGTTGTGACACAAAATTAATTGTCACATAATATTCATAGCATTCACCATAAAAATGCTTGTCACAATATTTCATATTTCAAATGCTCTCAAAATTAAATCATCAATTGGATGCAAGGGTCATATTCTCATTATGCCATAATGATAGTTTTAGGAAATATGACCAATTCCTTATATAATTAGTGCATACAATAATTACTTGCACATAACAACTATCATATAAAAATATATGGCATGGATAGTATTTTATCATATATATAAAATATGAGGAGACGGCAAACCTTAACGGAGTATGGTTAAAATCTCCGAAATTATATTCCAACATTTAATTTCGAGTGTACTGCCGCACTCAATTCTGTTTAGTGGTTCCCTGCCATACTCTGCAATTTAGTAGCTCCTTGCTGCCATCAAATAAACAAATATATATTAAATATTAAATACATATATACATATATGTATGTAGGTTGGCCAGTGTGCAGCCGAAAGAGGAGCCAAGCATGGCAATAATCACCATGGAGAATTATTCTCCACTAAACATAATAATAATAATATATATTTTGGCATAACATGGATTTTCAAAACCTCCTTTCGGCTGGTTGTCCCTATGGAATATAATACATGGTGTATTATATTATGGGGTAGTGAAATTTATTATAATATATAATATATTAAAATTAAAACAGGTAGGACCCATTTCTTCCCCTTTCTTTTCTTTTCCCCAGATTCCATTTTGTTTTTACTAATCCATCTTTCTCTCTTTCCTTTTTCTCTTTGTTTTCTTTCCAATTTTTCTTCTTCTTTTCCTAATTTTCCGGTTCTCTGTCTCCTTCAGTCCTTCTCCTTTTCCTTTCCTTTTCTTCTTTTGTTTTATTTTGTTTGTCTCTTCCTCCTTTCATCAATCAACAACAGTAACACAACCCATTCCTCATCATCATCTCTTTCAGAGTTCCAGGAACGACATCAACAATTAACTCCACCATCGCCGTTTACGCTGGAGAGGATACGCCAACGCATCACTCCGGAGGAGAAGACTCAGGTCGAAAATCGCCAGTCTGCTGCCGACGATCGTCGGCGGGAAATCTCGCCACCACCACGCTTCCACCGCTCCTCAGTCTATGCTTGCCATGGTTGCCGGTTTGCCGCGGTACGCCAGTGGGAGAGGAGACCGGTGGCTCTCCGTCGTCGTTGTCACATCCAGTTCGTCCACCGGAGGAGAAGAGAGACGTCGGCGAATACGGCCGACGACTGCAGCCACCTCCAGTGGCGTCGACCGGCAAGTGGCTAAGGCTGACGTCGTCTGGTTCCGTTTCCCGTCGAAGAGCAGCGACAACCGACGACCATCTTCTTGTCGATGGCATCACGTGAAGAAGACGTGAGGCGAGCATCGTCGTCGACGGAACCAGCTCCGTCATAGGAGGAAACTCATCATAAACTCAAGGTCGCCGTCGTTGCTAATTAGGGTGCTATCGTTGTTGGTCGTCGTGGTGGCGGTTGAAAGAAGCAACGACAGTAGGAAGCGACGACGGTAGAGACAGCTTCCGGTGGTGGTCGGCGTCGGTGGAAGAACGGCGATGATAGTGATGTTAACAGAGAGAGGGACTGATTTTCCTTTGTTATCCGCCAGTGGTGGTCTGGTGGTGTGCCGGGCCGTCGGTGGCGTTGCTGGATTGCCGAGACGGCGGTACGGAGGTGATGGTTTTGAGTGTTTTTATTTTATTTATCTTCTTCTTTCGTCTGGCCGGAAAAAATGGTGACCACGGGAAAAAATTGGTGTTCACCGGCGAATTGGATGGGTTTGGTTTCGGAGCACTTTCGTGCTGATAACGTGTTATGAAATTAAAGGAATTGCAAGCAACAAAACCAACAAACAGAGCAAGAATGGAATGCAAGAACAATAACAAAGAAGAAGTGCAAGAGAGAATAGAAGGGAATTTCTTATTCATCCTATGAATTGATATATTTACAAATGAAATACATAGGCCTATATATAGGCAACAACATTAACCCTTCGGTACTCTAAAGGACACTTGAGTCTTCATATGTCCAGAAATACAATAACAGAGATAATGGCCACACATTATTATTATATTCATAACAACTCCCTCCAATATGATTATAGGGTAATTATAAACTTTTATAAAAGGTGTCATTAAATATATTAAGTTATGAAACTAGGGTGCAGTAAGAACATACAACCTGTCAATACAAACTAATTGTATTTTCTTTCATTCCACCCTTCCATCCCCTCGTGGAAACAAGAATCTACCTTTTCTTTTTTCTTTTTATGACCTAAAAAACAAACCATATGCAACAAAATGAACAAGAAGAAGAAGAAGAAAGCAGTGGATAATGCCTGAATCTCAATTCAAACATGATGGAAGTGCAATCCCGTGACAAGTGAAGGCCAAAATTACGTAGATTACAAGCACCAGGAGGAGTATCAGCGCAACTCTGCAAAGCAACAAACACAATTCAGCAAAGAAATATCATTGAAGATGCTCAATAATGACCAACCACATATTACTATGCATTCATATACCAAGTTAATTAACTGAATTGAAGTTGATAAGAAATGCATGTATTGTGTGTATATATCATTACTCCATTACTGAGACTCTGAGAGAAAGACCCAATAGTATGTAGAAAATGATAAAGTGGGAGGTGGGAAGAGTGTGATTGTCACATACATAAGCCTAACATTTCTCCACCATACTGTGCTTCTGAATCGTCGGGCCTGCCTCCTGAAGCGCAAGGTGTTTCCATGCATGTTGGCAGTTTTATCAACCAGCAATTCCAAACGATCCCCTCTCTCTAGAACTTTATCAATGTTCTGAACCATCACATTACGCACCTGCCACACAACATTTAACAGTTTCAAACTTCCATGAAAATGGCCATCAAATCTGGAGAGAAAACAAATATTGAGTAATAATATATAGGATTGAATGAGCAAGTAACATTTTTAATTAACCTCATTTACTGGACCAGATCGAGGCACACACACATAGTATGGGTTAAAATCATCATAGTATGTAAATGCATTGATGTATGCCACTGAGTACAATCAGAAATTATTGTAGCTAAACCCACACGGGTAGCTCATTTGGTTCATTCCTGAGTGACAGGTTAAGGTAAGGATACAGAATCGAGCCTGGCAGTTGTAGTGTGACTGTGTGAGAGTAACACCCAATGTGTTGGCCTCTTTGTGGACATTAGGCACTGGTCTTCCCACCTAATCGGCTACTCAATCATCTTGATTTACCACTTCCACAAATCGCATCGGGCCAAGGTGAGGGATTTCACCTTTTCTTGGGCAAGAAATGATGTAGCTAAAGAATAACCAAGAGAATATTAAAAAGACAGTGTCTTAGCAATCCAATAACAAATTTTACTTCATAGGGAATCCTATCGTTTTAAACTGAATCAATCTAATTGCCACAAATTGCATTCAGCAAGGAGATAGCTAAGGCACACAGCGATAGTATATATATTAGCAAATAAGAAAGAAAAAGAACATTTTTGTATTGAAGATCATATGAAATATTGTATTGCAAAGGAATTCAGAGCTAACCTGACTCATTTCACCTTTTAGCCGGTTTATTCTATCTGCATTTGGATCATTGGCGAAATATTCCATTTGCTGGGCAAGGACCCTTGAGAATTCATCATTCATGGCATAAGCTTGTGCAGACAGAACTGCTCTGCCATAGGTTCTCACGAACCTCTGATGAATATCCTCCAGGAAATCAAACGGAAGTCTTCCTACAAAGAAATAGGGCATGGTAGAATATATTCATTAGGTCCCCTATACCTCAACACCACAGCCAAATTTTAATAATAATCCTTTCAATCCTCAACTATTTCATTTTAAATCTCAACTCAAAATTAAATCCAAACACACGAAACGAACAATGGAATAATTCATTACAAAGGCGCAATCAAAATCCTACAAAAATTCGCGCAAAACATAAATTATAAATCAGGAAATAAAATAATTAGAAGAAGAAAATCTGAGATCGAATTGGAATTGAAAAGGAAAGTGTTAGGGGTTTGGACATACTGCCGGCGACGTCGTCGGCCATGCAGAGGGCGGTGAGGCCATCGGTGCGTTTAACGTGGAAAATGTAGCGATCCTGAGAGTATGAAACGTTGGTGTCGTTGCTCCCAGGGATCTTCTCAAGCACCTGCCTAGCGATCGTGCTCGCGTTCGTCGTCGTCGCGCTGTGCTCCGCAAGCACTACGGATCCCCGGGCCACCAACGCATATAATATCGTCATTTTCCCTTCTCTCCCTCTCCCTCTCTCTCCCTCTCCCTCTCCCTCTCCCTCTCTATATGCGTATATGCACGGCAGCTATGCCTTTCCTTTCGTTTTGGCGGATTTGATTTTCTCGTGGAGAGAGTTTGAATGGTAGAATTTACAGAGGTCAGAGAACAATCTAAACGAGAATAACAGATTATTAATTTATTATTATTACAGATATCTTTACAGAAATATAGGAAGAATGTTGGGCTTGGGCCGGTCTAACTCATAGTTTTATGTTGGGCTAAAATATCCATTTAAAGTAATATGTTACGGAGTATCATTCTACATTCAATTTTGTTAATCACTAATTTATTTTTTTGATCCATTTGATCATTTCAGGCAAATTTTACTATCGACCATGGTCCATGTATTGGCAAATTATTATGTGCATCATAGTTCACATACTACTGTGTGGATCATTAAAAAAATACATTTTTAATATATTAAAAGTACATTACTTTTGTACTGAATTTACATTATACAAAATAATGTGCTTTTAATACTCAAATAATATATTTTCCTTTAATACAATGTACATTTTTAATATATTAAAAGTATATTATTTGTGTATTGAATATATATTATTTGACAGTACACAAAATAATGTACTTTCAGAACTCCAATAATGTATTTTATGTATACACAAATAATGTGCTTTTTACTTATGGTCCACCCAGCTGTGTGGGATATGGTCCACACAATAATGATTGCCTTGTATCAACGTGGACCATGGTATGAACTCTATTTTAATTTTATTTTTCATATACATTAGTTTCATTATAGTAACGTTGAAGTATCATTTTAATTACACTTTATGTATTTGTTATCAAATTTCATTTTATACATACTATAGGTTCGTTACAACAAAATTAAAGTATTATTTTAATTCCAAAGCACGTTCATTTGACAATATACATATTTGTATGAACTCTGTTATTCAGTTTCATTTTTATGCATACAATAGGTTCAATATACCAACAATAAAGTATTATTTTAATTTTATTATAGGTTCATTTGACAATATACATGAATGTATTAGCTTTACTATTCAGTTTCATTTTATACACACAATATGTTCATTATTTTTTATTTTTTTTTAGTATTATTGACCATGTTACATGTAGTATTTGTTCATATATACTTTCTCAACCCACTGAAATCCAACAAGTCAATATCGCCCACACTAAGACTTAATAGGTTCATTATAGCAACACTAAATTATCATTTTAATTTTACTAAAAATTCATTTTTCAATATACATATTTGTGCAGGGTGTATCACTATGGTCCATTGTACACATGATATTGATCGAGTTTGATCCCTTGAGAGCTAAACGTTTCATCTTTTATATTTACAACGTTCGAACCAGATTTGTTTGTTTGTTTTTTTTTTTTTTTGTAAATTTTATTTTGTATTTTTAAAATTGTTCAGATTCAATAATTATTATTATTATTAAAAAATTTCTATTCTAAAATATTTTTTAAATGGTTATATGAAATATTTAAACTTGAATGTTTAACTATTAAAAAAAATTGTTATAGTTAAACTTTAAAATATTATTTAAAGTTTAAATTTTAATTAGCAAATAATAGTTAAACTTTAATCTAATAATAATTAATAATTAATTTTTAAAAAAATATTTTTTGGTTTGGAATCATGTTTCGGTTCTAAATATTATGAAAACGGAATTAGAACCGTCCATATGGTTTCAGTTCGATTTCAACAATGCACGGTTCAGTTCAAACTGAACCTCGTCATCCCTAGCTGTGGCAATTTTTTTGGAGGGCCACCATTGCCATCCATTGTGGCAGACTGGCATTGGTGATAGTCCAGATTTGGACAACTACGACTATCGTTGGATAATGGACAATGACCAATGGCCAGCCACGTTGGCCGCCCAAAAAATAGCCACAGCCCACATGTTCACAACTTCTGCCAATCAAACTAACCCTCACTTTAAGAGAGGTAGCATTGTTGTTCACCTCTCTGTTTTGTTTGACTTTCTTTGCTCTCTAATATATTGCAATTTAAGTCTATAGCTTTTGAGTTTTGAAGCAAAAGCTATGTATATTATTGAATATTGACTAGAGCTAATTCACATAATTGAATTTTATGCCGATATTGGTGCGTTGATTTCAGATTTTTGGTGGCCTTGGAAAGTGAAATGAGCAAAGTCAAGACACAAAAACTGACAAGGATATAACTAACATACATGGGAAAACACATTTTTCTTAACTAAATATCAAAGATGTTACATAGGGAAAGCTAAAATGTCTTCAATCAATTAATTAGCTAACATTGTGGTGCTGTCAAATGAAAAAGAAATGTTTGATTAAATGAACCAAAATGGTGGTTTTTCCTTCTAGCAGTAGAAAATGTCTCCCATCTTTTACCTCTTTCAAAAATATTGTTTTTACTCATTATAAGCCAAATTTCAGGTGACAGCAGCACATTGAGACAAGGACAAAACATGACACGCTGAGCAATATGCTGATAAATATTTTTGTTAATAGGGTTAATTGAGGCTCTCTTTTATAAAGCACTTAGTACCGTGACGGTGACATTAGAACATTTAAACATCTTCCAATCATATTGCAAGATGACCCTTTACTTTTTCAGGTAAGATTTTCGAAGCAGTTCATCTAAATAGCGTTTCAAAATGCACACCCTTCTAACCGTTCTTCTAAATGTATCAAAAGAAAAGAAAGTTAACTTTGTAACTATTCATGCTCATGAACATATGGCATTATGAAGCTCCTTCCTAAGGAATAACCCTTCAAAATGATCAATGAGATCAGTAAGATGCAACCAAATGTTCTTTTCTCTTTTCACAGCTTCTTACTTGTAAGGCACCCTTTTCACCAAAGGTGCTAGACTGCTAGCTAGGAGTCATGATTATTAGCTTTTTTGTAACTTTACTAATCATCGTTATGTATACTTGCAAACAGAAGTGTTGGGCGGAGGCCGGTGAATGGTCAAGTCTAGCATCAGGTGGCTAAGGAATTGTTGGGCGGAAGCATGAAAAGCCAAGTCCAGCACTAACCTCCCAAAAATGTTTTTGGCATAGTGGTAAGCGTTTAATCCTAACCAGGGATATTAAAGCCAAGCTATGGAGTAAAAGTTGTGCAGTTAAGATTGACAAGTGCCATGTGGAATTGTTAGGCGGAGGCTGGTAAACGGCCAAATCTAGTCCAGCACCAGGTGGCTAGGAGATTAATTGTTGAGCCTCGCGGGGGCCTAAAGGGTCAAGTCTAGCACCAGGTGAAATACATTGCTAGTAAGTTCGGTCAACTTGAGAAAGAAAAACAGGTGGGCAAGCAGAAGGGTGTTCATATTACAGACAATGATGTTAGCACCCAGATTCCAACAGTATGATAGCATTACAAGTTTGTCATTAATTCATGATGATGTTTGCTTTTGCCTGCATTTACTGTGCCTGTGTGTGTGGTGGTACAGGGGTGGGGGTAGGGGGGAACAGGGCCAAGCTCATGTCTCAACCTCTCTTCAACACTTGATCTTTTGCAGAAACTGAATCCAGATCATAAGAAAAGAAGGTACAGAATACAAGATTTTATAAATGAATGGCTGAATCAATAATAATCAATTAAATGTTTAGCAATATTTTACTCAGTTTAGAGAGACAATTTATTTTTAAAAAATTGAAAAAATTAATTGTGACCAACAAAAAGTAGTAAGGCATTGAAGGGACATGCATTATTGGAAATTGAATGGAGGAGACATGGGGCCTGAAGATCATATGAGAAATATGCTTCAAGATATCCTCACTGTTCATCTCAGCACAAATTTCTCTTAGAAAAATAAAAATAAACTGATCAAGCAATGAACAAAAGAAGCTAATAATGAAACTGAATAGACACTAGAAGATGGTATAGAATCCCTCTATCCTATTTTATTAGTTGATGTGAAAGATTTGGAAGCTTTTTTTCCCATCATCATCTCTTCTTGATAGACTCCAGCATGTCAATTTCCATATCTACAAAAAAAAAAAAAGGATTTTAAAGAATCACATAAAATTATTCAATGTTTCTGCATGTCTGTGTTGCAGTTGGAAACGAAATAAGCAACGGAACAAATATTCTACGTGGCAAGGATGATCGATTATTGATCATACCCTGTTCTCGGTTCAATTTTGTACCTCGAAATTTCAAAAAGATCAGAGTCATCTAATTCCCGGGGTTCGACAAGCATATAAACTGGCCTCCCTTTTAGCCTGTTTTGTCCCTGAACAACCATACAAGAATGTCAAATCTCGGGGATATCTGCTAAAACAGGATCTTAACAACCGTAGAATTCGATCGAGTGAAAACTTATGCTGTGAAAGTTGTCCACTTCCTTGATGTGAAAGTTGTCTTAGGGATAGAATCGTTGACCACTATGCTAGCAGCAATGTAATGTTGCTGTCCCGATTTAAGCACTTCCACGATAACTTAAGCTATATAGGATCATAAGAAAGTTCATTTTTCCAACATAGGCTCAGATTCATGTGAATTTGGCACGTTTTATGTACTTTTGGTCCAATTTGGTGGCGTTCGGCTAAAGCTGCAAGACTCTTTCAATTTTCCTTGTGGTGGTTAAAATTGCTTGAAGAAATTTAGCAAACTATACCCACCCTTACAGCTAACAAAATCCTTTTCGTACCCGAAACCTAAAACTAGTTTCAAACATTTATCTTTTCTGGCTAAGTTATGTATGAAAAGGCGAGGCATAAAGAAAGTACATTAAGCACTACCTCAACTTCCGGCAATCCAATAACACAACCGCATTCAACCACTTCAGCTCCCATCCGTTCTAGTAAAGGCAGCAAAACATTTTTTGTCAGGCAACCACTAGAGAACCGGCAATCAAAAGTTGAAAAGAAATTAGGAAATTAACATAAAGACGGGACCAAGAAAAGTTCAACTTACCTAGAAGGTTTATGGCAGCCGAGAGAGTCCCTCCTGTAGCTATCAAATCGTCGATTACCACTACCCGGTCCCCCTTCTCCACAGCACCCACGTGCATCTCTAAACAATCCCGACCATACTCTAGTTCATAGGCCTCCGAGATCACTTCACCTGTAAATCCCGACCATACCCGGCTTAAAATACATGTTGAGAAACATTTTGTTGGGCACGTTAGCTTATGTCTTCAAGTTATGATATGAAATAAAAGAAAACGAAGCACTCAATTAACATGTTGCGAATCTATCAAAGTAATAACTTAATACTTATCTCAAATGCAACTATAACAAGGTCGATTAGAAGACATGATACAAAAAAAAAAATGAAAAAGCTGTTTTCTTTTGTACTTGAAACACAATTTTACACAGCATACCTGGCAATTTTCCTGGCTTACGTAACGGAACAAACTTGGCACCGATTGCTAGGGCAATAGGTGGACCGAACATGAACCCTCTAGCCTCAACTCCTATGAAATAGAACACGATGGGAGAAAAGAAAAGAAAGAAAACAGACAAAAAATTTAATAAACAGGAAAGTTTTAAAAGTTTTATATGGTGGAGATCACTATCAGAAGACAATTTCAAAAGTTCATGTCTAGATGCAATTCATATTGCCAGCTAAACTTCAAACTAACCATTGGTCCCCTACAAAGGAAAAGAACTTCATTGCATATCAATATGCCCACTGAACAAAATGCTCTGCAGTTTAGAAGAAAAATCCAAAACCTCTTATCAACCACTTTCAACACTAATCTAGGCAAAGATATTGTAGGTATCCAAGAAATCTATGATGTGCCATTTTCTATCAACTAAATCTAGTAAAATCCCAAACTCCTTATACCCCCCAATTAACAATTAACAATTGGCAACTTGGAGAAACTAAGGTGTGGAAATTCTACAATATAAAATAAACAAGTTGTACCCCACTATTGACCATTAACCCAAAATATACACTCCAAGATGATAAAAATAAGAATCAAGATAGCATCAACTACTGAAAAACACATAAACAAATAAATGAATATGCTAAGAACCCCCATATATGTGTAAGCAAATAAAGAAACAAAACCCAGAAATCTGAAGAATTTACCAGCAACAACTGATATGCCCATATCTTTGTATCTATCAACAAATATTTCAACAGTGTCTTTGAAGACCTTGGGATTCAACAGCAAAGTGGTGATATCTTGGAACATTATGCCTGCAAAAACAAAGAAAAGGGTCGAAAGGGAACATGCATTTACATCAAATTTCATTTCTCTTATGCCCACAAAATTATTTAAAAAAAAAAAAAAAGGAAGGGGAAATTCAAGAAAGAATGCAGAGAGAGGGAGTGAAGTAGAAACCTTGTTTAGGAAAGTTGGGAATGACTCTAATGGCTTTAGTAATGTCCTGAAGCCTTGGGTCTCCTTTCAGGCCATTCTCTGCTGCAAACATCTTCTCGCTCTACCTCTCACACACACACACACACACTCTCTCTCTCTCTCTCTAGATTTTGTTGTTGTTCTTGTGTGTGTGTAGTACAGTACTTTTATAGAGTGATTAATGCAAACTATGGTCTGTCTATTTCTCTAATTATTTGATCTTGGTGTGCAAATTATAGATTGATTATTGAATATATCACAATAGCGATGTTCTTATCCAAAACCACTAATTTAAATCTTAATGTATACATATGATTTTATATTAGTTTTAAAAGATGGAGTAGGACTTGTGTGTGACTGGCTCAAGTGAAACTTGCAACATTTTTTTTCTTAAAAATGTAATTTTTTGAAAAAATATTTGACACTATAGATGCTATACAGCGGCGGTAAAACACAACACATCACATCATTAAAAATAAAAGTCAAATATTGACTATCCCTTTTCTACAAATATAAATAAATCTCTTATAAAATATAAATTTTAATTAAAAATAAAATATTATTTATTATATTCTAAAATACACCATTAACTCTAAAAGAATATTCATCGTTGCAGCAACGACCTTAGTATTAACCTAACAACAAATGAATCAATTTGTTTATTTCTACGCAAAATTAGAATGCGCAAATTAGTATTTTTTATAAAACTTAATTAGTTTTGTTATGTTCTTCTCCAATCTTAAATACTAAGAAAATCAAATCAAGCAAATAACACATATATCATTCAATAATTTTTGTGCTCGTGATCTCTTTAATTACATTCTTGAATTCTACAATAAGCCACTCTTGTTTTTCTTGCCATTCAAAGCTTAACATACCTTTAAGATAAAAATGACATCTTTTCTATAAAACATAAAGTTCATCTCAAGCATATAAAAAATTTTATGGAGAGTCTATTGATGCAACGATAAATAGTGTTTTAGGGTTATTGATGTATTTTAGAATATAATAAATAATATTTTATTTTTAATTAAAAAATTATATTGTGTAAGAGATTTATTGATATTTGTAAAATAAAATAAAATAAAAACATTGGCTCAATCAATTTTTTACTTTTATTTTAATGACCTGACGCATTGTGATTTACCGCTAGTGTATAGCACTTGTACACTGACGGTGCATAAAATATTCTCTCCTTGAAAAAAAATTGATACAATGTCGGTGTATGGGTGCTATATACCGGCAATAAACCACAACACACCATATCATTATTAAAAATAGAAGTCAAATATTGACTATCCTTTTATACAAATATAAATAAATCTCTTATACAATATAAATTTTAATTACAAATAAAATATTACTCCCTCCGTCTCGAATTGGTTGTCTCATTTGATTTTTACACGCTTTTTAAGAAAATTAAAGTAAATGTAATATGATTTCCAATTATGCCCCTCACTTTTTTCACTTTTAGAAATAAAATCAATAAAAAAAAAAGCAAAAGCTAAGGGTAAATTAGAATAGTAGAATAATTGTGATGTTCAATTTTGGAGAGAGGACAACATTTTGGAACAAACTAAAAAGAAAAGTAAGACATGTAAAATGGGATAGATGGAATATTTATTATATTCTAAAATACACCATTAACTCTAAAAGAATACTCATCGTTGTAGCAACGACCTTAGTATTAACCTAACAACAAATGAATCACTCAATTTCTTTGTTTCTGCGCAAAATTAGAATACACAAATTAGTATTTTTTTTTTTTTATAAAACTTGATTAGTTTTGTTATGTTCTTCTCCAATCTTAAATACTAAGAAAATCAAATCAAACAAATAACACATATTTTTTTGACAATAAATAACACATACATTATTCGATAATTTTTGTGCTCGTAATCTCTTGATTACATTCTTGGATTCTACAATAAACCACTCTTGTTGTTCTTGCCGTTCAAAGCTTAACATGCCTTTAAGATAAAAAGAGCATCTTTGCTATAAACACATAAAGTTCATCTCAAGCATATAATTAAACTAAATCAAGCATATGAAAAATAAAAAAATAAAAAATTTTAAGGGGACTCTATTGTTACAACGATAAATAGTGTTTTAGGGTTAATGATGTATTTTAGAATATAATAAATACAGTAATATTTTATTTTTAAATAAAAAATTTATATTGTGTAAGAGATTTATTGATATTTAAAAAAAACATTAGCTCAATTAATTTTTAACTTTTGTTTTAATGACTTGACGCATTGTGATTTATCGCTAGTGTATAGCACATGTGTACTGATGGTGCATCAAATATTCTCTCTTTGAAAAAATATTTGATACACTTTCGGATTATAGGTGCTACACACCGACGGTAAACCACAACACACCACATCATTAAAAATAAAAGTCAAATATTGACAATCCCTTTTCTACAAATATAAATAAATCTCTTATACAATATAAATTTTAATTAAAAATAAAATATTATTTATTATATTCTAAAATACACGATTAACTCTAAAAGAATACTCATCGTTACAGCAACGACCTTAGTATTAGCCTAACAACAAATGAATCAATTTGTTTGTTTCTGCACAAACTTAGAATACACAAATTAATACTTCCTCTGTCCCATTTTACCTGTCCTATTTACTATTCATTGGTCAAACTAACTTTTTCTTCATTGCTTATTTTCTTTAGTAATTTTTTATTATTTTTAAATTTAATTTTTTTGTGTTTAATAGTACTTTTAATGTAGTTCTAAATATATAAATTTTATATATTAATGCTAAACTTAATATTATGAAAATTTGGGTTAAAAATAACTTCAGTCAAGCCTCGTTAAACGAACCAGACAACCAAAATGGGACGGAGGTAATATTTTTTTATAAAACTTAATTAGTTTTGTTATGTTTTTCTCCAATCTTAAATATTAAGAAAATCAAATCAAACAAATAACACATATTATTCGATAATTTTTGTGCTCGTAGTCTCTTTGATTACATTCTTGCATTCTACAATAAGCCACTCCTCTTATTCTTGCCATTCAAAGCTTAACATGCCTTTGAGATAAAAAGAACATCTTTGCTATAAAACATAAAGTTCATCTCAAGCATATAAACTAAATAAAGCATATGAAAAATAAAAAATAAAAAATAAATTTTTTTTATGGAGAATCTATTGTTGCAACGGTAAATAGTGTTTTAGGGTTAATGATGTATTTTAGAATATAATAAATAATATTTTATTTTTTAATAAAAATTTATATTGTGTAAGAGATTTGGTGATATTTGTAAAAAAAAAAAAAAAAAAACATTAGCTCAATTAATTTTTAACTTTTATTTTAATGACCTGACACATTGTGATTTACTGCTAGTGTGTAGCACATGTACGTACACTGACGGTGCATCAAATATTTTCTTTTTGATTTTGCACAGCAACGACCTTCGTATTAACCTAACAACAAATGAATCAATTTGTTTGTTTTTGCGCAAAATTAAAATACGCAAATTAATATATTTTTTAAACTTAATTAGTTTTGTTATGTTATATTCTTCTCCAATCTTAAATACTAAGAAAATCAAATCAAACAAATATCACATATATTATTCGATAATTTTTGTGTTGATGATCTCTTTAATTACATTCTTGGATTCTGCAATAAGCCACTCTTTTTTTCTTGCCATTCAAAGCTTAACATGCCTTTGAGATAAAAAAGAACTTCTTTGCTATAAAACATAAAGTTCATCTCAAGCATATAAACTAAATTAAGCATATGAAAAAAAATAAAAATAAAAATAAAATAAAAATCTATGGAGAGTCTATTGCTGCAAAGATAAATAGTGTTTATGGTTAATGATGAATTTTAGAATATAATAAATAATATTTTATTTTTATGGAAGAAAGAATATTTGATGCACTATTGTACATGTACTATACAGTTGCAGTATTTGAAATTATTTGGTAGCCTTTGTTTTTTTTTTTTTTGCAAATATCAATAAATCTCTTACACAATATAAATTTTTAATTAAAAATAAAATATTATTTATTATATTCTAAAATACTATCATTAATCCTAAAACATTATTTATCGTTAGTCTCCATAGATTTTATTATTATTATTTTTTTAAATTTTTCATATGCTTAATTTAGTTTATATGCTTGAGATGAACTTTATCTTTTATAGCAAAGAAGTTCTTTTTATCTCAAAGGCATGTTAAGCTTTGAATGGGAAGAAAAACAAGAGTGGCTTATTATATTGCAAAATCCAACAATGTAAATTTGACTTTTATATTTTAAAAATTTCTAAATAATCCAACAATGATTAACTATTATTTTTGTTAATGCCGCAATCCTTGTATCTTCCTTTAATTTTTTAATACATAAAATTTAATTAAAAATAATATAGGGAAAATGACACTTTTTCCCGTTATGTTATGTGCATATAGCACTTTTCTCCCCTGTGTTATTAAAGTGGCAGTTTTTCCCCCTGAAATGTTAAATTGCATTGTTACCTTTAAAAATAATTATTTCATTTATTTTTCTTCTCCAACAAATTATTACTTATATGTATGGATGATCACGATTCGGTTCGAACCTAACCAAACACTGTAGCAATCATACCGAAATAGTATCAACGGTTCTGATTACGATTCAGAACCGAAAAAAAAAATTAAATAATTGTTGAACCGTGAACCGGAACTTAACCACAGTCATATATAGTGAAAATGATCAAACACTTATTTTGATAAATTGGTACGGTTCAGTTCCAATTTCGATTTTGAACCGCCAATCAAAACTTATTTATTTATTTATTTATTTATATAATTTTTTTTTGACGCAAACTCAAAACTTAATTCTTATAATTTTATTTCTTATTTAAAAATACTCTAAATTCAACAACTATTTTATTTTATTTTTCGATTCTGAATCGTAACCGTAACCTTCTATACTATTTAAGTTCAATTGCTACAGTGTTCGATTAGGTTCGTATCAAAGCGTGATCTTCCATACATATTAGTAATATAATTGGTTGGAGAATAAAAATAAATGAAATAGTTATTTTTAAGGGCAAAATTGTCAATTTAACGTTATATGAGAGAAAACTACGACTTTTAAAATAATTGAGCGGGGAAACTGCCACCTTTAATAACATAGGGGGAAAAAGTGTTATAAGCACATAACATAGGGGGAAAAAGTTTCATTTTCCCAATAATATATAAATAACAAAAGAAATACAGAAAAGAAAAAAAAATTTTTAACATTTTAATTGTAAGCGCATTATTAGTTACTCAATTTATTTTCTTTATTATTTATTATATTTCATTTTTGTTATTTATTATATTTTTTATTATATTATATATACCGTTTTATATTTTTAAAATAATACAGAATCCAATAATTTAGTTTTAAAATAATATTATATTTTTATTATATTATATGTACCGTTTTATATTTATTATATTTTTTTATATTATATGTACCGTTTTAAAATAATACAGAATCCAATAATAATTTTTGTTATTTATTATATTATAGGTACCTTTTATATTTAATTTAAAACGGTACATAACGTGGTGTAAATATTGCCCCTCCTTCGGCAACACATCCTATTTTGGGTAGCTCTTGTCGGCTAATGCACAATATTTAATTCAAGAGTTATAGGAGATTAATCCCCAAACTAGTCAATTTTTTCAACAAATTGTTCTAATTAATATGCATTTATAAATAAAGAAAAAAAAAACTATTTTTTTTGACAAAAATTTGTGTGAGACCGTCTCACCATGAGAAGGGTCGGGTCAAGATACAAATATAGCACTTATATGCACAAATGTCATACTTTTATGCTCAAATGTAATACTAATCAGGAATAAATTTTTTGTTACTTATAAGGGTAAATATAAGTAATATACTTGTCAACATTACTTATTATGAAAAATGTATTATTTTTTCTCTTATAAGTAACAAAAATTGTATTCTTGATTAGTGTTATATTTGAGCATATAAGTATGACATTTGCATGGTGCTTTGACCCGACTCGACTCGTCTCATAAATAAGGATCCGTGAGACGGTCTCACACAAGTGTGACCTTTTTTTTTTTTTTTTTTTTTGTTGCGATGGTGTGAAAAATTATGAAATCAAAGGAGATGATATATAGCGGTGCATTCTAAACAATAATCACATGCTTACAAACGAGCAATTTGGAATTGAATTTTATTAAATAATTGAGATTATTAGTTAATTAATAGTTTTAGGATTAGATTCATCACAAAAAGTCATGCATGCAAACTAGATATATTATTTAAGTCATTTTATTCTTTAGTTAAGAAAAGTCCAATCTATTGTTTAATCTCCACAATTTCTCACATGCTCGTTAAGGAGCTATTTGAAATTGTATCCTACGACTAAGGTATAGGTATTAGTTGATATATATCATAGTATTACTTTTTACACGCGTATTGTGCGACTGATTTAATGCTTAATATTTATATTTGAATAAGTAATTTAAAGTATATCAATGCATGATTATATATGAGAAGTTCATTAAATATAGTTGGCAATAAAATTAATGTTTGCACTTTTTTAAAAATAGTTATCTAAATACTTATTGTAGTTATTAGTATCATATTAGGTAGTAGATACTACATTTGGTTGAAATTACTGTAAGTTTTGTTAATTCGCTTTTAGATAGGTTTGTCATTATTGTCTTTGTCTTCATTGCTTTTTGATTCGCTTTTTTTTTTTTTTTTTTTTGGTAGTGTTTCATGTGCAATTGGGTTACTAGTGCTAGTTTGCAAAAAGAACAAATTTAATTTGAATCTAAAATAGGTCAACAATATTATTGTTATTTTTGAGTGATTGTTGTTTCAATTTCATAATTATATTGGATTTAAAGGTGCTGACTTTGTTGTATGAGTTGCAAACATGAATAGTGTAAGAAGAATGGGTATGCATTACTTGCACAAATTGAAAGTTAAAAATATACGGAAAAAAAAAAGTGATAGAGAAGGCACAAAATCATATTGTCAACATATCTCTTTCACTTATATATATCCAAAAGAGGACTAAGCTAAAGGGAGTCAATGATGCACACTACCTTCAATCGGACTCGCACAACCAAAAAAACATTTGAAGGCTCGAAAAGTTCCTTAACTCTGGAGGAATCAATCCTAAAACTTAGTTTATATGAAGCTGCAATTGTACTAATCTTTTTGCATTTGACAAAACATAAGGGATTGAACTAGAAACATTGATGTTATTAAGCAGGAGCCACCGCTTATCATGATGGAATCAGTTGAGGAGGCAAGAAGTACGTGCCATTAAATGTCTTAGGAATCAAAGATCTTGGCTGGTGATGAGACTTAACCAATTGCTACCACTCTCTCGTTTCCTACGTTTGCTTCAATACTCCACAAGGTTGATGAAGTCACAACAGATGTTCGTCAATTAGATGCAGTTGGTGACTTCAGCATCAAAGAATCAATTTCAAGCTT
Organism: Ipomoea trifida; assembly: GCA_003576665.1. Taxonomy (NCBI): domain Eukaryota; kingdom Viridiplantae; phylum Streptophyta; class Magnoliopsida; order Solanales; family Convolvulaceae; genus Ipomoea; species Ipomoea trifida. Next base: position 18,073,617 of record CP025644.1, on the reverse strand, counting down.
GAATGAGTTTGACAATGACATCAATTCTAGTGGAGTAACCGAGTAAGTATTACTACCTCCGTCCCAATTTATGTGTCTGGTTCGGTTAACGAGGCTTGACTGAAGTTATTTTTAATCTAATTTTTCATAATATTAAGTTTAGTACTCCGTATTAATATACAAAATTTATATATTTAGAAACGACACTAAAAATACTATTAAACACAAAAATTCAAATTTAAAAATGAGTAAAAACTTCTAATGAAAATAAACAAAGAAGAAAGAGTTAATTGGTTTGACCAATGAATAGTAAGTAGGACATGTAAAATGAGACAGATGGAGTATTATTATTATTCTACATAATGTTGGCTTTGTAGCTCCGTGGCAATCTATATGTCAATTAAAGCTTGGTTTATGCAGCAAAAATTTCAAGAAAAATCTTGAAAATTTTCTCTGTATTAATTATGCAATTCTTTAGCTCTCATATGATGATTTTTTTTTTTTTGAACATTTCAGGTGGTGTGGAGTTTTTTGGATCAAGAAAGTTTAATTTGTTTAATCAAATTATCCATTTTATTTCGGAAGAATTAAATATGCAGACCACAAAAGCAAGGTAATTCATTGACACTTTTGTGTTCTTGATGCATTGAATTTACTAAAAAATGGTAAAGTTTATTAAACATATAACTTTGATTTTGCCCATTATAAATTAATGAATGTATGTGTGTGTGTATATATATATATAGTTTATTTGAAATTCTTATTTAAAGGACACTTTTACTAATGAAGTTACAAACAATAATGTGAAGGTTATTGAATATGATGTGTTTTTTTTAGATATCTCAATACAATAAGAATGAGTGTTTTTCATAGATTGAGTGCATAGAGTCATGTCACATCCTTTTACAGCCATCACTATATAATATTTAATATCTAACGTGTCATTATATTATTATATTTGATATATATCTCTTTATATTTGATTATTTTGTTGACTCTTTATTAACTCACAATGAAATAATCAATTAATTTATTTATTGATAGTCAATGAGAACTCACCAGATAATAAATTTTATGTAGTTGTTTGTAATTGAATTGGTTAATATTAATACATTAAAGATCATAAATGCACATTTGCGTTGAGGTAGTCACAAACTAGTTGAGAGATTATGGCTATGTTTGGCAAACTTAGCTGAAAAGCTATAAGCTCAAAGCTGAAATCTGAAGAGCTGTTATGCTTAAAAGTGTTTGGTAAAATTAGCTTTTTGATAAGCTGATAAATGTAAAAAGACTAAAAAGGACATCTTCATACAATTTAAATAATTTTAGATTTAAATAGGTTTGTTTATATATTAAAATATAAAATAATGAAATCAATATATTTAAATAAAATATAAAGTAAGACCATATATTTGAAAATATATAAAGTAAAAAAAAATGTTTATAATTCATAAGATTAGTTCATACAACAATTAATGTTCAAACACAAATGTCAAACTGAAATTACAACCAAACATAATGAAAAGAAAATGTCAAAAGTGTTTTAATTGAGAGGGGTAAAGGATGCCATTTATTTAAAATAATAAGAATAAAGATGGAAAAAAGTTAACAAGCTACTAGCTTATTTTTGAAAAGTAACCCCAAGTAGCGTTTCAAAATAAGCTCTTATTTTAAGCTACTAGTTTATTTGAGAACATTACCAAACAGAGCTTATAGCTTATTAGTAGCTTAAAATAAGCTATAAGCTCCTAAATAAGCTCTGCCAAACAGAGCCTATAACTGTGCATTCATTTAATTTGATTTGATTTTTTTTATAAAATTTGAAACTAGAGTACAATGCCTATATAATTTACTAATCTATTAGGGAATTGAATTCTGTCACCTTACTAATTTATTTTTAGATACATTTTAAATCGATGTCACTAAATATTAAGTCTTCAATATTCATTTCAACTATTGCATGTCTTACCAATCAATTAATAATTGATTGAAGTGATTTGGTTAAATATGAAAGTCAGGAAATTACATAAAATCAGAGTGCAGCAGTTTTGTTATTTAGCTGAAAATTCTCCAACTGATTATGACCTCTCAACAATTTCTCATATGCTCTTTTGAAGAGCTGCAAGATATTAATGCCTACTTGAACGTGGAAATAATGAATTGGGGTGATCTTGTTAATTAAAAGTCTCATAATATATTGACAATTTATATTTAGACGAAGAAAAATCTAATTTTGACAAACATGTTACACACGCACACATATATTATCTTAAGGTGCATAGTTTTATATCTTAAGGTGTATCGGTTTGAAACAGTTCATCATTTGCATGCAAGTTGGTTGAAAGTGCATTTTTTTTTTTTTAAAAAAAAAAAAAATCCTTCAGTTTGAGCCATTGAACTAGATTAGATCAATGGCTCAAATCTCGCATCTATTTTTCACTTGGGATAGCCATCGCATGTGAACCATCCCCTCTATATATATATATGTAAGAATCAAGCTTTAAGTAAGAACTACATACCAATTCTAGCTATCAATAATCTAGCTAGGATGATCAATGTTTGACTTTATATATATGATCATGTTAGAATCGAGCTTTAAGTAAGAACTACGAACCAATTATAGCTGTCAATAATTTAGGATGATCAATGTATGACTTTAAAGTAAGGGAAAATATGTGTTGACACTTTAATAAATATTTCAAATTTAAAATTAATCGTACAACAACTATAAGTGTAATCATTGATATACAACAGTGCAATGCACAATTACATATGAGCGATTGTATTTGTAATTATTTCACAATATACTTTTAAAATTTCAATTGTGAGTAAACATTTACATATCAATAATTGCATTTATAATTCTGGCAACTCCCAACCATTTATCAATGCTCATCCGGGACCAATTTGAAATTGAACCCTACTAGAATTTACATGTGGTTTTTTAGGGTTTTTTTTTTTTGTTTTTTGTTTTTTTGTCTTTTTATTATATTGGAAATAAATAAGACGACGATACTTTAACAAATTTAAAAAGATGTTTATTAATTGCACGATAGTGAATTAAACATGCTTCGTTCATTAAGCACTTAAATATGATGAGGCATGATTAAACACGCAACTTAAAAGAGGACCACATTGAGATTACATATACCATGCAGACATGCTTATCCTAGAACTAGAATACAACATGTGCATCAGTAAAAAAAGTATTTTAATACATGCGTGTGTATATTCTCCAATTTGGATGTGAATTATACTTTGGTCCAATGGAATGTTAAGGTTTTTTTTTTTTTCCTGAAGAAAAATCTAATATATCTAATATCTAAATATAATTTATAATTAGAACCAATAATATTTGTCCTTATTTGAAATGAAAATTGTGTTAACAGTATAAGTTGTATAAAATAATGTTTGTCTTGTGTTATTTGTGTTGTTCCTTTATACTTTTTTATTTTCAAATTTACCCTCCACATTTTTCCTTTTAAACATAGCTCATACAATAATAATGTATATTTTCAAATGAAATTGAAGTATAATTAAAATGATACAACAACATCATTTTTCTTCATAGTCCACGCTACTACATAGACCATGGTCCACAATAAAATTTGTTTATAAAATGGAGTTGGAGTGGGTGAGGGGGGCAATGGCCTCCATTGCCCCTCCACTACTGGATCCACCCTTGATTTCAATTAAAAGAATAAATTAATAGTTCAACGGTACATTTATTTTATATATATGATGCTCAACATTTAGTATTACGTAGTAATAAATTTCATCAATGCCTAATGCGTAATTCTAATTAATTGACCAAAGTTCATGTTAAATTTTATTATGTATTTTTTTTAATACACTATACTCTAACATATTCATAGTATATGTTTAACAATTATGTCAATTTTGATTGGGATGTGGTTCGAACATAAGACATTCCTTATAAAAATCAATGAGTAATTTAACAATAATAAATAGTTAATGGAATATTCTGTTACTAAAGTTTACACTAACAGAATGCATGAGTATTTATGAAAAATAAATGATATAATAGAGGGCAAAATAATAATAAAAAAATATTAAAACTAAAATAATATGAACCATTCATTTCAATCAACAATTACACCAATATTTTTTAATCCCCGGCCTAACTTGATTGGCTCTTATTAGGTTTGTAGATGTAGATTATTATTATTATTATTATTATTATTATTATTATTATTATTATGTAAGAAATAATATATTCATTTTCAGGAAAATGAATTAAACAAAAAAACTGTAATTTCTTAATTTTCAGCCAAATAGAAAAATATAGTTTCCTAACTTTCAGTCAAACATTAAAAATTAAATTATTTGTTAAAAAATAAATTATTTTCTAAAAATAATTTTTTTTTAAAAAAAATATTTTCCAAGTTTTCAAATGTAGCTTAAGTGAAAATTATAAATAAGAGTTAATTCCATCGGATGTCCCTTGTCTTTGATGACAATTCCAAATTTAGTCCTAAACTATCATCTTTATCATTTAGCAGTTAACACCCCAAACTATCATATGTTGGACACTTTCGGTCTTCCCGATGACTTTTACGTTGACATTCTATTTTAGGCAATGATATTTTTATCTCTTCAATTTTTTATTATTTTCTCAATGAGTTAATTCTAGTGAAGGTCCCTTCGTGGGAATTCAATCTTATAAATAATAGAGTTTTACTACATGTACTACAAAATTTGTACTCTTTCACTCTTACTCCATGACGTGACAACAAAGGATATGATATTTTCACCATGTGGGTTCCAAAAAGCTTTCTACATCAAGAATTTGTGAGAAAGAGTAGAAGTTGAGAGTAACAAGTATAAGTTTATGTAGTACTACCTCCGTCCCATTTTGGTTATCTGATTCGTTTAACGAGGCTTGACTGAAGTTATTTTTAATCAAATTTTTCATAATATTAATATTAACATTATTATATAAAATTTATATATTTAGAAATTACATTAAAAGTACTATTAAACACAAAAAATTAAATTTAAAAATAAAAAAAATTACTAAAGAAAATAAGCAATGAAAAAAAGTTGATTTGACTAATAAATAATAAATATGACAGATAAAATGAGACAGATATTTTTTTTTTTAAAATGATATGGGTGCTTTAAGTTACTTAGTTATTATTAGGGAAAATTGCATTTTTCGTCCCTAAGTTATAGGATAATTGTAGAATTCGTCCCTAAGTTATGGTAATACTCACTTTTCGTCCCTAAGTTCTCGTTAACGTTGCACTTTTCGTCCCTGGGTTATTCAAATTGCAAATTTCGTCCCTAAGTTATCATTGCGTTGCACTTTTCATCCTTCACTTAAGTTTGCAAAGTTCGGTAAACTTTCGTTTTTAAAAATTTTAATCGAACTTTTTTAGTAAACTTCGTTAAAAAAATTGGTATTGAACCGGAAAAGTTCGATTACAAATTTTTTAAACGAAAATTTACCGAAGTAGTTTTCGTCCATAACTTAAGTTTGCAAACTTCGGTAAATTTTCGATTTAAAAAATTTTTAATCGAACTTTTTCAGTAAACTTCATTAAAAAAATTGGCATTGAACTGGAAAAGTTCAATTAAAATTTTTTTAAACGAAATTTACCGAAGTAGTTTTCGTCCCTAACTAGTTTGCAAACTTCGGTAAATTTTCGTTTTAAAATATTTTAAATTGAACTTTTTCAGTAAACTTCGTTAAAAAAATTGGCATTGAACCGGAAAAGTTCGATTAAAATTTTTAAAAACGAAAGTTTACCGAAGCTTGCAAACTTAAGTGAAGGATGAAAAGTGCAACGCAATGATAACTTAGGGACGAAATTTGCAATTTGAATAACCCAGGGACGAAAAGTGCAATATTAACGAGAACTTAGGGACGAAAAGTGAGTATTACCATAACTTAGGGACGAATTCTACAATTACCCTATAACTTAGGGACGAAAAATGCAATTTTCCCTTATTATTATATTATAATTACTTTGTCGGGATTGGTGATTTGCGGCTAATTAATCTCGGGGGACAAGAGATCAGATTCTTTTGATTATTAAGGATTGAGGTAGACTTAGAGTAGGGATTAGGATATCAACACCTACTATCATTTTTTTCATTGTTGATAAGACATGTTTGTCAAATCACAAGTGATTAAACGTTGTAGTGGGCGTGGTGGGCACGGGATATCTCAAAGAAGATACTAGAGTGTATCAAAATGCAAACTAGAATATCAGAAAATCTATATTAAAAATGTGGACTTTTTGAGATCTTATGTCCAAAGCAAGTCAAGTCATGTAAGGGTGTGTTTGAAAACCCGGAAAATGATTTCCGGAAATCATTTTCCGGGCTTCTCATGTTTGGTTGCACATGAAAAACCCAGTCAACGAAAATCTGACTGGAAAAAATGACCTCAAAATGGCGGAAAATGACTTCTGCCCAATTTGGGCGGAAGTCATTTTCCGCCTTTCGTTTCAAAGAAGAAGACATGTTTCCGTCCGCCGGAAACGAGGCGAGAAACCAGAGCTGATATGGTTTCTCGCCGGAAACCAGTGCTCTGGTCCGGCGAGAAACCTGCTCGGGCTGGTTTCTCGCTGCGAGAAACCAACTCTGGTTTCTCGCTGCGGGAAACCAGAGCAGTTCTGGTTTCCCGCAGCGAGAAAGCAGGCTCTGGTCCGGCGGAAACCAGATCTTGTTTCCGCTGGAAAAGGGGTGGATTTTTTTTTTTAATTTAAAAATATTATTTTTAATATTATTATAAATATTTAATATTTTAAATAAAATAATAAATATATATAATTATACAATTATACTCATTTTTCAGAAAAACGAACCAAACACACAAAGACAGTTTTTCAAATTACATCCAAACACTAGAAATGAACTTATTTTCTGGAAAATGACTCATTTTCCAGAAAACGTTTTACAGAAGTCATTTTCCTGCTTTCCAAACACACCCTAAATGTATGTAATAACATTCTAAATATGGTGTGTCAAAAATTAGTTACTCCGTATTAGTTTATAATTAACTGATATATTATTATGTAAGTGAGTAGTTGATAGTTGATTGAATTAAGACTTAATTCACAAATTGATCATCGACTATTGAATCTTGATTGAATTCAATTGAGTCCTTAACTTTTCAATTTTTACTCAATTAAGTCCTCCGTTTATTTGGTTGTTTGTTGGTTTGTCATCATTTTTCCGACGAACATTCCGTGACCAGCGGCCGGAATATTCATCCCCAACCGACGAACACTGGTTTCGTCTTCTCCAGTGGAGAAGATTGGAGAAGACGCTCCATAGGAGAAGACGAACCAGTGTTCGTCTTCTCCAGTAGAGAAGATGAACCAGTGTAGTTCGTCTTCTCCGACAGAGAAGACTATTGGAGAAGACGAACCAGATGGAGAAGACGAACTGTTCGTCTTCTCTGTTGGTTGGGGATAAATATTCCGGCTACCGGTCGCCGGTTGTTCGTCATATGGGTTTAAATGCACCAAAATAACAAGTTCGTGTGTGTAATTAAACTTTTTGAGTTCAAGAACTTAATTGCACTTTTAGGTAAAGTTTGAAGACCTATTTAACTCTAACTCTAATCTAATCTTACAAGTACATCACTCGTCCACTTTTAAGTGTTCTAAGCTATTAATTTAACTAAAGTTAATCTTTCAAAAATTTTGAACTTCAAAATACCTTCCAATGATAGTTTGTCAATTGTGTAAAAATTAAGATATTTTAAACATTTTGATTTAAATTAAAAAAGTTAATGGATTAAATTTCGAAAGAAGTTTATGTTGAAAAATCTTGAAGTGTCAAAAAGTCATTAAAGTAGAGTGTTCACCAAGGCATGTTTGACAAAATATGGAATCACCAATCCCAGAAAGGGAACCAGATTCATAGGGATTACCAAATTCAATAGAAGTTCATTAGATTTCAGAGGGAACCAAATTCATATCAAGTGGTGGCAATAGAGAGCATAAAATAACTATGTGCCATAATTTACAACCATACTTACAATAACTGGTAAATAAACATACCAGAATCATTCTAACCTGAACTACCTGAATCTTCACAATTGGCATTCATCTTAAGAGGATCACCGCTGCGAGGTTGTTATGGTGCCGCCATCTCTGAAGATCACGTTCGCCATCTTTGGAGGAAGCCACGCTGAACCAGAAGTTTTTCCCTCTCCGCGTTGATGCTCAACTTGTATCGTGGGATTGTGTCGTCCCTTCCTGCACTTTGACCCCCCAATCTTCTTCCCGGCGAGAAGTCCCATCTTCATGGCGGTGAATAAGCCCATTGCGATGAGAATTGGCCTCACGGCCCAGTGAAAATCCTCGAGATGCTGATATTTCTTCACCATGCTCCGGCAAGTATTAAAAGAAACGAGTTCGACCTCAGCTGGATCAGCCAAGGCGTTGTTACGGTCCTCCCCGAATGTCAATCTGCCCGGGAAGTTGACAGCGAGACAACCATTTGGTAGCACTTGGCTAATCCGACCCGTAGCCCACTCACAACCTCTTTTCCGAGGCCATTCGAATCGAGGGCTAAACACATCAGACTTCAGCTTCACGAACTGGCCAACACAGTACGCTTCTGACATCTGAAGTTCAGTGTAGGTCCCCTTCCAAAAAGTATCGAGTCCAATAAACGCAACAGCCACATTACCAGCCCGGTCTATGTAGTGAAGGATACCCACGGGCGAATGTTTCTTCCTGTCCTCCTTCAAACGTACCCAATCTCCTTCCGCGAGGCCAAAACTGACCCGCTCCAGTGTCGATTTATGAACCCTGATTGGATCATGGATGCCGTGTACCCTCACCAAAACAAATCCATTACTATCCGTATCATTCTGCATTCCCACTATGGTGCCTTCGGGAACCTCCATGCTTTCCGGCTTGCATGAGTTCGGTGGTTTCCTCGATCTAACCACATCTCCTATCTGGAGCTGATCCTTCTGCAGAAACCACTCACTATAGCCAATCGATTTAAAGCTCTCTACAATTGTTCCACTCCCAAGACCACCATAGGTAGCATTCTGCAAACTGCAAAGTGGATATGGACATGATTAACTAGACAATGGAAAAGATAGATTTACAACAATGGAACAAATTATAAGATCAATAAAGCACTCTCACAAAGTATAATAATTATGATTGCGAGTTGTGACTTGATAATTTTATTGATCTTGTTAATAAATGCATAACCCTGCTTTAATCACAACAAATAGAAGAAAAGCCAAACAACGAATATGATGTCTGTATTAGGATTTCAGAAAGTCAATGCAGCAGATATTAAACCTCGAAGCAAAACAGTTGCCAAAGAAAATCATTAATAAAATAATGCCAAGCATATGAACCTGCAAATAGGGATTATCGAGTTCCAAGTGTCAACAAAGAATTCAGAAGAACCGCACTCGAATCAATTAAAAGAAGAGGGGGCGATGGGAATTTAAAACAAAAACCACTTAGTTCATTCAACAAGTCCGTCTGATTAAATATGTAACTTTAGAATCATATTCAATGATCAACCTTACTGAAAGTATCTACCTCAAATTTGTATACTTGCTGATTGAACACTGTTAATGATCAAGAGATGCATTGCATATTTGCATCTCTTGTTGAATAGTACATCAAACTTGAAATGAATTATGGCTCAGAGTTTAATATATGCATAGGCTTGAAAACATCCAAATCAAATTCAATCGATTATCTCAAAGGAAAAGCTCATGCATACCTTCTAAATGCATGCATTATGTCTTCCATCAGAGGACGGTTTCTCAAATCATACTCAAAGCAGCCAACAAGGACATTCCTGACCGTAGGAGGGAGACCGTCAGGAATATGTGGTTTCTCTTGTCTCGTTACAACAGATTTATAAATTTCCTCAACTGATTTACCAACCCAAGGCTGAACACCAGTCACCATCTCCACAATACTGCAACCGAATCCCCATGAGTCCGTCTCAGAAGATATGGGACCCCTTATTTCTGGTTGCCATTGTTCTGGAGCCATGTAGTTTGGGGTACCAAGTCTTCTAGTCATATCAGAACCCAACAAAGGTACTCCTCGCAACAAGTAAGGAATTCCTATATCCCCCAACACCGCCTGGTCATTTTCATTCAAAAGGAAGTTACAAGGTTTGAGGTTTAGGACTAAGATTCCTTTTGAATGAAGCTCCATTATTCCTTGTGCTAAGTCAGTCCCATACCTGTAAATATGAAAGAATGAGTGCAGTTTTGATACCCCATCTCCCAAGTTAGGAGTCTTTGGCACTGTTTGACATACCTAACTTATAAGCTAGCTTAAAAGCTAGTAGTTACTAGCTTATTTTGAAACGCTACTTAAAATAAGCTCTACCAAATAAAGCTTATAGCTTATTTGTAGCTTAAAATAAGCTCTACCAGGCATAGCCCTTAGTAAACTATTTTATTCATCCATGACGAACTAATCTCACCTTAAAACATCCTTCAAGGACAGTTTTCCCCCTTTCATGTGAGCCATTTTGTCACCAGCTGAGCCTTCATAGAACTTCATAATGATGCATAACTGGAATAATACTTGAAATTTAGGAAGGAAATAAAATATCGAGAACTATTGATTAAAGGTATACTCACCCTCCCACTTATGACTGATACACCTTGAATACAGCAAACATTTCTCAACCCCTGACAATGAGAAAACAAATTCCCCAACCGATTCAGTACAACATTAATATTCTCCTTGTTTATGGGATGCAAAATCTTAACAGCTACTTCATAATCCTCAGCACTTTGGTTCCGAGTCCCTAACCAAACATCACCAAATATGCCCCTTCCAATTCTATGCCGAAGTTTGATACTGAGCGGGTCAATCCACGGCCTAATCTGGCTAGATGTTGCTACAACACTTGCAAGGATATCAGGTTCACCCTCAACAATCTCAAAGCCGAGGAAAGAGTTTGATTGTTTTTCGACAACCTTCCCAGCCATTCCTTATAAGAAGATGACAAAAACCTCAATCGCCAAATAAAGATCACAGAATAACAAATAATTATATGCTCAAAATTCCTTGATCAAGATGGGAAAATAAATATCAATTTCATTGCTCCAAACAAATAACCGTAAGAACAAAATCAAATTTCAGAACCCATGCTTCAAATTTCTCAGCTTTATGCCTTAGATTATGAATCCCACTCACTGAGCCAACCATTTTTCCTCTCCAAAAAGAAAATCATAATCAGAGAAAAAAGAAACCCATGATCTTACTTTACCTAATTTTCTCCGAAACTGTACAGCAGCTTAAAAAAAAGCATTGAATTTACCAGTGCTTAAAAACCACACAATTAAGTCCGTAAATATAAAGAATCCTTAAATATAAAGAAAACGAAAAAAGCAAAGAAAGCCCTCACTTACTTGTAGCGGAGTGGAGAGGGTACTGGAAAATTCAGAAAATGAAATAAAATCATGAAATTTCGACGAATTGAAGTGAATTGGTTGCTAGCTAACACGAACAGTGTTAACTAAAGGCTCATCATCTCTGTATATGAACCTGTAAAAGAAAAGAAACGAAATAATATTAGAATAAAGAGAGACATTTTGAAGAAAAAGGTAACTGGAGAGAGAACAGGAGAAACACCGTGGAGACTCCAAGAAAGAACAGCGTAAAGAAATGGTGCGAATGAATGAGTCAGCATATCGGACAATGATGACTTGTCGAGACTACGTTGCGTTTATTTTGTGAAGAGAGAGGTAGCGTACGTCGCTGCCGCATTTAATTTATTGGGAAAATGCACTTTTCCCTCTTTCATTGTATGCTTATATTATTAAATTATTATTCAAGTTTCTATAAGATATGATTGAAAAATCCAATTTTAGCATAAATATAGGAATTGCATTTCACTTAACATAAGGACTCACAAGAGTATGCAATAATGCAAGTGATGATTATAGCTTAACAAGCTATTTGAATGATTTATATTTTAACTCCGTCGGATACTAAGTTTTTTTTTTTTTTAATGATGAGGAGAACTAGCATGTCACAGTCGCTGTCAGATATTTTTTTAAAAATAACTTATTTTTAAAAAGTCATTTTTCAGATTTTCAAACATACCCTAACTTACAAATTTTCAACTATCAGTTAGCTTCTCAGCTATGATTGCTAAACAGAGCCATGAACATAGGACTGGCTTGACTACAAATCCAAACTCGAAATGTAGTTACAGACTTACAGATTACACACACTTATTGGCTATTTTATATACAATTAATATTATGATAGAAAGCCCTGGCGCACCTAAAAAAATTATTATGATAGAAAACCCAACGTCGAGGGTTCAATCCTTGGTCTTGAGTATGGAGCAGTTTTAAATCTCCAGACCAGCTGTCCACCCAATAGAGGTACCTACAATTCAGCGAGTGGATTAGTCACTGTGTTCGACATTAGAAACTCACACACAAAAAAATTATGATAGAAAGAAAAGTAAGGGTCTTTCATGGCCTAATTAAATACCTGAGAGAGGTTGCATATATAGGCTTGAGAAGAAGGTTTAGTTGTTGAATCAAGTTAGAAACCCTTGTAGGTGGGAGATTTTTTCTTTCTCCACCACACATAGAAAATGGAACAAATTATGAGCACTCCTGCTGCAGATCCTAGTGTGATTCCAATAATCTTTCCGATGCGTTTCTTGTCACTACCGTCGGAAGAATCGTCTAAATTGACCTCTGCAAAATCGAGTTAAAACGCACATTCAGGTAGTGAATAGTGAATCCAAGCATCTATTTACTAAAAGAGGCGCGGTTTCAAGAACCTTGAGTAACATGGATAGCTGAAACTATAGGGCCAAATGTGCTTTGGACTGGAATGCAGCCTTGTCGAGACTACGTTGCGTTTATTTTGTGAAGAGAGAGGTAGCGTACGTCGCTGCCGCATTTAATTTATTGGGAAATGCACTTTTCCCTCTTTCATTGTATGCTTATATTATTAAATTATTATTCAAGTTTCTATAAGATATGATTGAAAAATCCAATTTTAGCATAAATATAGGAATTGCATTTCACTTAAAATAAGGACTCACAAGAGTATGCAATAATGCAAGTGATGATTATAGCTTAACAAGCTATTTGAATGATTTATATTTTAACTCCGTCGGATACTAAGTTTTTTTTTTTTTTTGAATGATGAGGAGAACTAGCATGTCACAGTCGCTGTCAGATATTTTTTTAAAAATAACTTATTTTTAAAAAGTCATTTTTCAAATTTTCAAACATACCCTAACTTACAAATTTTCAACTATCAGTTAGCTTCTCAGCTATGATTGCTAAACAGAGCCATGAACATAGGACTGGCTTGACTACAAATCCAAACTCGAAATGTAGTTACAGACTTACAGATTACACACACTTATTGGCTATTTTATATACAATTAATATTATGATAGAAAGCCCTGGCGCACCTAAAAAATTATTATGATAGAAAACCCAACGTCGAGGGTTCAATCCTTGGTCTTGAGTATGGAGCAGTTTTAAATCTCCAGACCAGCTGTCCACCCAATAGAGGTACTACAATTCAGCGAGTGGATTAGTCACTGTGTTCGACATTAGAAACTCACACACAAAAAAATTATGATAGAAAGAAAAGTAAGGGTCTTTCATGGCCTAATTAAATACCTGAGAGAGGTTGCATATATAGGCTTGAGAAGAAGGTTTAGGGCTTGTTTGGTTATCAGCGGTTAGCTTTTAGCGGTAGCGGATTGTGTTAGCGGTTATCAAATAACGGATTGTATTAGCGGGTTTGACCAGTGGATTGTATTAGCGGTTTGTAAAAAGATGTTTGGTAAAATTAGCTGTTTAGATTAGCGGTTAACATGTAAAATGACCAAAAGGGTATACATACATAATATAATATAATATAATAATAATAATAATAATAATAATAATAATAATAATAATAATAATAATAATAATAATAATGATAATGATTAACATTACAAAGAAATTAAAGCAAATATTTTAAAAAATAAACAATTAAAAAAACAAAGAATAAGGGGAGCAGTACACTTCTCCAAAAAAAAAAAAGAATGATGTAATGTATGATATTAAATTTAAGAATTAAATAAAGGGGGGAAAATAGTTATTAAATTTAATTATAGGAATGCAAAGTTGCATTTTAGATGAATGGAGTGAAGCATATAGCAAGTCAGCAGCCAATATGAAAAAAAGAGAAACAAGGGCAAAACTGGAATTTAGAAAATAAAAGGAGAAAAGCTAATGCTAAACGCTGCTCCTATTAGCGTTTCAATTTTGGCGGATTGGATAGCGATTCGCTAAGTGAAAAAGCCATTAACCAAACGTTTTTTTAGCGGTTTGACTTTGTCAAACGCTAAAGATGGTCAAACCGCTAAAAATGGCGGATAAGCTGATAACCAAACATGGCCTTAGTTGTTGAATCAAGTTAGAAACCCTTGTAGGTGGGAGATTTTTTCTTTCTCCACCAAACATAGAAAATGGTACAAATTATGAGCACTCCTGCTGCCGATCCAAGTGTGATTCCAATAATCTTTCCGATGCGTTTTTTGTCACTACCGTCGGAAGAATCATCTAAATTGACCTCTGCAAAATCGAGTTAAAACGCACATTCAGGTAGTGAATAGTGAATCCAAGCATCTATTTACTAAAAGAGGCACGGTTTCAAGAACCTTGAGTAACATGGATAGCTGAAACTATAGGGCCAAATGTGCTTTGGACTGGAATGCAGCAAGTGCCCTTCCCAGCCCAGAAAAAGTGAATGTCCAACACGTTGTTCGTCACGTTCGCCTTGAACTTCTTCACCAATGCCCGCTTAGACCCCCCGGCCTCTTGTTTAACGTTGAAATCCCGAAGAACTCTTTCCCCCTTCAGCAGATCATATATATGAGCATTGGATAATGGATACCAAACAGCTAGAAGAACACACCAAATGTTACTACTACTACTACTACTTCATAGTTTGCTATACCTGAATGGAAACGTCGAAATAGCGCCTCCCAAGGCCTTTCCAAGAGTCCTTAATATCATCCATTTGTATCTCAGCAAAATGAAGCTCGACTCGGTATATGCCTTTCTTTAACCCAACACCATAATACCTCAACGAGCTCGGGGATATTCGGGCTGTTTTGTAGAGTTCAGAGTCTAAAGTGTTTGGGATCTGAGAAAACGAATGAGCCGTATAGTTCTGTCCATTCGGGTTGTTAATGAATATTCCAGAACTGCTCACTGCCCACTGATTGTTCGAGCTCATGTAGAACGACGCTGGGCCTAGCATCTCCGAATCATCATCGAATTGAATACCATCTACGGTTACTATTTGGTTTCCACCACATTTGATCGAAAGTGAAGCTGCAATGGACAAAAAATGGTCCTGTTAAGCGATCATCCACTAGTTCGATCTCTTCGTTGATGCAAAATTTTAGTGTATACTTACTTGATGAAGCTTTCTCAGTGCACACCGAATTTTTTGCCAAGCAAACGCTATATCATCAAAGGTTTGCAGAGAAAGGTAAGAAGTCATAATGTATTATCGACGTTAAACATTTAATGATCTGCTCAGATTGCATATTCCATCAACAAACAGAAGAAACCAAAGACCTAATTAAGCTACCAATTGCTGTCACTAACCTGCGCCGAAGAGACCTTTTGCTAGTGATCAAAGTGCCAACAGCATTTCTGAAAAAAGAAGAAAAAATATGTTTAATTTGCCCATTTAGATGGCAAGCAGATATGGAGGCACCTCGATCCATAAAATTCTTGAAAGTTGAGGGTCATAGGAGTAGGCTCACACTGAAATATACGACTTATTGGCAGGTATAGTTCCAGAGATTTGATTGAACGAGATATCTCTAAGGCAAGAACCGATCAATAGAAAAAGACAACAAGGTACAACTTTAGCACTGTTTTCTCGTTAAAATCCTTGGTTTCAACCACACAACAGAAGAAAAGCTCAAAAATATATATACAAATGTAAATTCTCGCTAAATCCAGACAGGACATACAAGAAAAGCGTGTCAGTTATGATGTTTGCGGGTAGCTCCCCACTCAAGTTATTGCTTCCAAGGTACCTGTGATGCACATGATTCATATTTATCCGTGAATATATACATATAGGAAAAAATATCGATGTCTTTAATTTCCTCTGCAAATAACATTATTTTGTGAAGTCAGAGAGAAGAGATCTTACAAGTACTCTAAAGAGGCAAAGTCTGTATATGAGTTTGGTATTTCACCCGTCAACTTATTGAAGCTCAAGTCCCTTCAAGAAACGAAAGAAGAACTCAGAATAGAACCATTTACATTATTAGTATAGTATACGAATAACATGGAATAGGAACAACTGCATACAAAACGAATAATTAAAACCAACAAAGAAAATGACGGTTTGGAAACAAGCTTACAAGATTTTCAAATTAGAGAATTTACTAAACCATTCTGGAAGTTGACCAGCTATCCTGCAATTTCTTAATGATCTACATGTGAAAAAGATGTGAAACTCATTTAGTGTGTTAGCTATCAACTACCATAAAGAGAACTAGAAACGGATTTGACAAGAAAATAATCGTCGTCAAATGATTGAACATGTATTGGTCATACAATATAGAAATACTGGACACGTTCTCAATGAAATCCAGAGAAGAATCTGCATTATTGATATCACCAATTCTCCTGCGAAAAAGAAAAAAAATGAAGAAAAGAGACAAAGGAAGTGTAAACTCATATGTTCTTTCTTATTTTATCAATGTGGGACTCTTGACAGATACTAAAAACAATATTCCTTACAAATCATCTAGCTTCGTTAGTGCACCATAGCTTTTCGGGATTGGGCCTTCAAGAAGTGTTCCCTCCAGTCTCCTGTTGATGACAACGGTACATCAAAATTTTGTTAATTAGGACATTACTTAACATGAAAATAAGAAAGGATCGGAGAACAATAGTTTGAAGTGTTGATCGCATATATAAATGTCACGCATAAAACAACAGGAAGTTAATTCAGAAAGATAAAACACAGAGTTTAAGCATACAGGACTGCGAGATCTGTCAGACTTCCAAACAATTCAGGAAGCTTTCCCGTAAAATTATTAGAAGACGCCCATCTGAAACAGGACATGCAGAGCGAAAACGTAAAAATCAATGCATTCCATATTAATTTCTCCAAAACGGGGAAAGGAGATCTAATCATGTTTAAAGGATAATAGTACAATAGTGCTTACAAAACCTGAGATTTTTCAATTTCGAAAGCTCTTCGGGAATCGGCCCAGTAAATCTGTTGCTATCAATATACCTGAGTGATCACAAAATGCGTCAACTCAACCGGAAAGATTAAATAAAATTGAATGGTACTGAAGGAAGAGTTGATCTTACATCTCTTCCAAGGTCGTTAAGTTTCCTAGTTCCGGTGGCAAGGGTCCATTCATATTGTTTGTGGCAAAACTTCTGGAGAATTGAAGGTGAAACGCCCGCAATTTATACAGAGTAATAGATCAATCTCTTTGACAACATAAAACAATATTACTCACAAAGTAATCAAAATACTGAGATTTCCTATCTCCGGAGGAATTGGACCAGTGAGATTGTTAGTGCCGAAACTCCTGATAACCAAGAAAACATGAAAATTGGTTCACTACTACTTCTTTAAAATTTATATCCATATAGAAAAACTAATATCAAATGTTAAGAACGAATCATACAGCCATTTCATCTTTGTTAACTGCCCGATTTCAGCTGGGACAGAGCCATTCAATACATTCTGAGCCAAATTCCTAAAACAATTCCACATCAATCTCAGAAATCTCAACATCCAAAAGAAAACTAAAAAAACATAAAGTTTGGTAACATAGTTAGCTTTTTGGCTTATTTGACCACTATTAGCTGTTTAACTTGATTAAACAACCAATATAAGTGTTTGAAATTAATAACAGCTTATTGCTCCAAAATGCTAAAATTCAAAAAGTTGCTCAAATGAGCTTTTTAATCAGCTTTTTTAATCATTTTGCATTAATAACTATCAGCTAAATCTATTTACCAAACATCCAAAAAGAAATCAAATAACGAAGACTTACAAGTCCATCATTTCTTTAAGGACAAACAGTTCTTTAGGAATTTCACCAACAATATCTAAGCCATATATTTTCCTGGGCAATATAAGCATGTTAAACATTCTTAATTAGCACAAAATCATCAAGAAAAGGGAAAAAGTTGCGAATAAGAATAAGGAATCAACAGACAAGCGATTAATGTGGCAGAAAGTGCCGGAACAATCACAAGCAATCCTGGGATTAGCCTCTAGTGGTGCCCAAGAAGCATTTTTGTCGCAAGGCTCAAAACTGCTGAGGTTCACCTTGCTTCTCAAATTCCAGTGATCAATTATCTTGTTAATTGCAACCACTGACAAACCCAAAAAAAAAAAAAAAAAAACCCTTAAATAAGTATCCTTATTGTCTACGAATAACAAGTGCATTTAACCAGATAGACTCATTTAATGATGAGAAAGAGCAAAAACCTTCATTAGGGTCTGTGATATTTGACTGTGCAATAACTGTGTTGAGCAGCCCAAGCACAAAGAAGGAGAAACCCAGAATTCCCATTACTGCAGACCACACCACTCAAGAGTCAGTTGGTTAAGACAAAGGCCAAAATTATCCTTTAAAAGATATATGTAAATTTTATTTTGATGGAAACATTTCAGAAATCAACGAACGAAAGAAGCCATGGCAGTGGCAGTCAGTGTTATTGTTTTTCAACTATGCACATGGTAGTAGACCCTGGTTGACTTCCAGTCAACGCTCCACCAAATACCAATAATGGTACTAGCAAGTAGCAACAGAAA
>CP025644.1:18042243-18054774 GCA_003576665.1 Ipomoea trifida | reverse complement strand
AAGTGCCCTTCCCAGCCCAGAAAAAGTGAATGTCCAACACGTTGTTCGTCACGTTCGCCTTGAACTTCTTCACCAATGCCCGCTTAGACCCCCCGGCCTCTTGTTTAACGTTGAAATCCCGAAGAACTCTTTCCCCCTTCAGCAGATCATATATATGAGCATTGGATAATGGATACCAAACAGCTAGAAGAACACACCAAATGTTACTACTACTACTACTACTTCATAGTTTGCTATACCTGAATGGAAACGTCGAAATAGCGCCTCCAAGGCCTTTCCAAGAGTCCTTAATATCATCCATTTGTATCTCAGCAAAATGAAGCTCGACTCGGTATATGCCTTTCTTTAACCCAACACCATAATACCTCAACGAGCTCGGGGATATTCGGGCTGTTTTGTAGAGTTCAGAGTCTAAAGTGTTTGGGATCTGAGAAAACGAATGAGCCGTATAGTTCTGTCCATTCGGGTTGTTAATGAATATTCCAGAACTGCTCACTGCCCACTGATTGTTCGAGCTCATGTAGAACGACGCTGGGCCTAGCATCTCCGAATCATCATCGAATTGAATACCATCTACGGTTACTATTTGGTTTCCACCACATTTGATCGAAAGTGAAGCTGCAATGGACAAAAATGGTCCTGTTAAGCGATCATCCACTAGTTCGATCTCTTCGTTGATGCAAAATTTTAGTGTATACTTACTTGATGAAGCTTTCTCAGTGCACACCGAATTTTTTGCCAAGCAAACGCTATATCATCAAAGGTTTGCAGAGAAAGGTAAGAAGTCATAATGTATTATCGACGTTAAACATTTAATGATCTGCTCAGATTGCATATTCCATCAACAAACAGAAGAAACCAAAGACCTAATTAAGCTATTTGTCAAAACGCTAAAGATGGTCAAACCGCTAAAAAATGGCGGATAAGCTGATAACCAAACATGGCCTTAGTTGTTGAATCAAGTTAGAAACCCTTGTAGGTGGGAGATTTTTTCTTTCTCCACCAAACATAGAAAATGGTACAAATTATGAGCACTCCTGCTGCCGATCCAAGTGTGATTCCAATAATCTTTCCGATGCGTTTTTTGTCACTACCGTCGGAAGAATCATCTAAATTGACCTCTGCAAAATCGAGTTAAAACGCACATTCAGGTAGTGAATAGTGAATCCAAGCATCTATTTACTAAAAGAGGCACGGTTTCAAGAACCTTGAGTAACATGGATAGCTGAAACTATAGGGCCAAATGTGCTTTGGACTGGAATGCAGCAAGTGCCCTTCCCAGCCCAGAAAAAGTGAATGTCCAACACGTTGTTCGTCACGTTCGCCTTGAACTTCTTCACCAATGCCCGCTTAGACCCCCCGGCCTCTTGTTTAACGTTGAAATCCCGAAGAACTCTTTCCCCCTTCAGCAGATCATATATATGAGCATTGGATAATGGATACCAAACAGCTAGAAGAACACACCAAATGTTACTACTACTACTACTACTTCATAGTTTGCTATACCTGAATGGAAACGTCGAAATAGCGCCTCCCAAGGCCTTTCCAAGAGTCCTTAATATCATCCATTTGTATCTCAGCAAAATGAAGCTCGACTCGGTATATGCCTTTCTTTAACCCAACACCATAATACCTCAACGAGCTCGGGGATATTCGGGCTGTTTTGTAGAGTTCAGAGTCTAAAGTGTTTGGGATCTGAGAAAACGAATGAGCCGTATAGTTCTGTCCATTCGGGTTGTTAATGAATATTCCAGAACTGCTCACTGCCCACTGATTGTTCGAGCTCATGTAGAACGACGCTGGGCCTAGCATCTCCGAATCATCATCGAATTGAATACCATCTACGGTTACTATTTGGTTTCCACCACATTTGATCGAAAGTGAAGCTGCAATGGACAAAAAATGGTCCTGTTAAGCGATCATCCACTAGTTCGATCTCTTCGTTGATGCAAAATTTTAGTGTATACTTACTTGATGAAGCTTTCTCAGTGCACACCGAATTTTTTGCCAAGCAAACGCTATATCATCAAAGGTTTGCAGAGAAAGGTAAGAAGTCATAATGTATTATCGACGTTAAACATTTAATGATCTGCTCAGATTGCATATTCCATCAACAAACAGAAGAAACCAAAGACCTAATTAAGCTACCAATTGCTGTCACTAACCTGCGCCGAAGAGACCTTTTGCTAGTGATCAAAGTGCCAACAGCATTTCTGAAAAAAGAAGAAAAAAATATGTTTAATTTGCCCATTTAGATGGGCAAGCAGATATGGAGGCACCTCGATCCATAAAATTCTTGAAAGTTGAGGGTCATAGGAGTAGGCTCACACTGAAATATACGACTTATTGGCAGGTATAGTTCCAGAGATTTGATTGAACGAGATATCTCTAAGGCAAGAACCGATCAATAGAAAAAGACAACAAGGTACAACTTTAGCACTGTTTTCTCGTTAAAATCCTTGGTTTCAACCACACAACAGAAGAAAAGCTCAAAAATATATATACAAATGTAAATTCTCGGCTAAATCCAGACAGGACATACAAGAAAAGCGTGTCAGTTATGATGTTTGCGGGTAGCTCCCCACTCAAGTTATTGCTTCCAAGGTACCTGTGATGCACATGATTCATATTTATCCGTGAATATATACATATAGGAAAAAATATCGATGTCTTTAATTTCCTCTGCAAATAACATTATTTTGTGAAGTCAGAGAGAAGAGATCTTACAAGTACTCTAAAGAGGCAAAGTCTGTATATGAGTTTGGTATTTCACCCGTCAACTTATTGAAGCTCAAGTCCCTTCAAGAAACGAAAGAAGAACTCAGAATAGAACCATTTACATTATTAGTATAGTATACGAATAACATGGAATAGGAACAACTGCATACAAAACGAATAATTAAAACCAACAAAGAAAATGACGGTTTGGAAACAAGCTTACAAGATTTTCAAATTAGAGAATTTACTAAACCATTCTGGAAGTTGACCAGCTATCCTGCAATTTCTTAATGATCTACATGTGAAAAAGATGTGAAACTCATTTAGTGTGTTAGCTATCAACTACCATAAAGAGAACTAGAAACGGATTTGACAAGAAAATAATCGTCGTCAAATGATTGAACATGTATTGGTCATACAATATAGAAATACTGGACACGTTCTCAATGAAATCCAGAGAAGAATCTGCATTATTGATATCACCAATTCTCCTGCGAAAAAGAAAAAAAAATGAAGAAAAGAGACAAAGGAAGTGTAAACTCATATGTTCTTTCTTATTTTATCAATGTGGGACTCTTGACAGATACTAAAAACAATATTCCTTACAAATCATCTAGCTTCGTTAGTGCACCATAGCTTTTCGGGATTGGGCCTTCAAGAAGTGTTCCCTCCAGTCTCCTGTTGATGACAACGGTACATCAAAATTTTGTTAATTAGGACATTACTTAACATGAAAATTAAGAAAGGATCGGAGAACAATAGTTTGAAGTGTTGATCGCATATATAAATGTCACGCATAAAACAACAGGAAGTTAATCTCAGAAAGATAAAACACAGAGTTTAAGCATACAGGACTGCGAGATCTGTCAGACTTCCAAACAATTCAGGAAGCTTTCCCGTAAAATT
The DNA here is from genome assembly GCA_003576665.1 of Ipomoea trifida. Taxonomy (NCBI): domain Eukaryota; kingdom Viridiplantae; phylum Streptophyta; class Magnoliopsida; order Solanales; family Convolvulaceae; genus Ipomoea; species Ipomoea trifida. The sequence goes on along the minus strand of CP025644.1, from coordinate 18,051,150 downwards.
ATTAGAAGACGCCCATCTGAAACAGGACATGCAGAGCGAAAACGTAAAAATCAATGCATTCCATATTAATTTCTCCAAAACGGGGAAAGGAGATCTAATCATGTTTAAAGGATAATAGTACAATAGTGCTTACAAAACCCTGAGATTTTTCAATTTCGAAAGCTCTTCGGGAATCGGCCCAGTAAATCTGTTGCTATCAATATACCTGAGTGATCACAAAATGCGTCAACTCAACCGGAAAGATTAAATAAAATTGAATGGTACTGAAGGAAGAGTTGATCTTACATCTCTTCCAAGGTCGTTAAGTTTCCTAGTTCCGGTGGCAAGGGTCCATTCATATTGTTTGTGGCAAAACTTCTGGAGAATTGAAGGTGAAACGCCCGCAATTTATACAGAGTAATAGATCAATCTCTTTGACAACATAAAACAATATTACTCACAAAGTAATCAAAATACTGAGATTTCCTATCTCCGGAGGAATTGGACCAGTGAGATTGTTAGTGCCGAAACTCCTGATAACCAAGAAAACATGAAAATTGGTTCACTACTACTTCTTTAAAATTTATATCCATATAGAAAAACTAATATCAAATGTTAAGAACGAATCATACAGCCATTTCATCTTTGTTAACTGCCCGATTTCAGCTGGGACAGAGCCATTCAATACATTCTGAGCCAAATTCCTAAAACAATTCCACATCAATCTCAGAAATCTCAACATCCAAAAGAAAACTAAAAAAACATAAAGTTTGGTAACATAGTTAGCTTTTTGGCTTATTTGACCACTATTAGCTGTTTAACTTGATTAAACAACCAATATAAGTGTTTGATTAATTAATTTTTTATAACAGCTTATTGCTCCAAAATGCTAAAATTCAAAAAGTTGCTCAAAGCAGCTATTTTAATCAGCTTTTTTATCAAGTCATTTTGCATGTAATCAACTATCAGCTAACATCTATTTACCAAACATCCAAAAAGAAATCAAATAAACGAAGACTTACAAGTCCATCATTTCTTTAAGGACAAACAGTTCTTTAGGAATTTCGCCAACAATATCTAAGCCATATATTTTCCTGGGCAATATAAGCATGTTAAACATTCTTAATTAGCACAAAATCATCAAGAAAAGGGAAAAAGTTGCGAATAAGAATAAGGAATCAACAGACAAGCGATTAATGTGGCAGAAAGTGCCGGAACAATCACAAGCAATCCTGGGATTAGCCTCTAGTGGTGCCCAAGAAGCATTTTTGTCGCAAGGCTCAAAACTGCTGAGGTTCACCTTGCTTCTCAAATTCCAGTGATCAATTATCTTGTTAATTGCAACCACTGACAAACCCAAAAAAAAAAAAAAAAAACCCTTAAATAAGTATCCTTATTGTCTACGAATAACAAGTGCATTTAACCAGATAGACTCATTTAATGATGAGAAAGAGCAAAAACCTTCATTAGGGTCTGTGATATTTGACTGTGCAATAACTGTGTTGAGCAGCCCAAGCACAAAGAAGGAGAAACCCAGAATTCCCATTACTGCAGACCACACCACTCAAGAGTCGGTTGGTTAAAACAAAGGCCAAAATTATCCTTTAAAAGATATATGTAAATTTTATTTTGATGGAAACATTTCAGAAATCAACGAACGAAAGAAGCCATGGCAGATTGGCAGTCAGTGTTATTGTTTTTCAACTATGCACATGGTAGTAGACCCTGGTTGACTTCCAGTCAACGCTCCACCAAATACCAATAATGGTACTAGCAAGTAGCAACAGTAAAATGTAGTTGTTTGTCTGAATTAAAAATCATGATTGCAAGCAGTGTGGGGAAGCTGGGACCATCTAACGTTAAAAAAAATTGAGATTATTATTATTATTACACTGAAGTATGGTCTATTTATGTCCCGTTTGATTGGTGAAAGATATTTTAAGAGAAATAGAATTGAAATTCCATTGAAAAAAAATTATTAGGCATATTGATTCCATTGTTTGATTGGATTGTAATGATAAGGAATAATGAATATAAAGATTAAAATGTCCTATAATAATAATAATGATAATAAAAGTAATAAGGATAAAATTGTCCAACTATATGATACTTTCATCCCAATTTCTGCGGAAAACAAAATAACATCTCCTCCCCTTAAAAACAAAACATTTATTTATGAAGAAAGTTTTCCATAAACCAAACAATCTTTGAATTTAAGGAAAAAAATTTCTTTAAAACATATTCTTAGTGTATACCCTTTAATAGTAATTGGCTAATAGCATTTGAAGGATTGAAAAATTTTAATGAATTGCCAACCAATCTTTAAAAAATAATTACTCCGTAATAATTTTGTTATTTTTGTATTAGAGCAAACAAAAAATGTTAGACACAAGCGAACAGATGATAAAGCATAAGAGCATATCCACATATTCAGTCAGGTCTCTTGTAGGTGGGATTGTGGTCATAAAGTGCCAATGTGCAGCCATCATTGCTGACTGCATATTGGTAGCTTTTTAAATGATGATGATGTGGTACCATTGTATATTTTGAATAATACAAAGTAATTCCTAAATTTCAGTTTACAATAAAACTAGTTTTTTATCTATGCGATACACGAAAAAAATTTCTTATTATGAATTTCAATAAAAAAGTTAAAAAATAAAAATATATTAAAATATACAATATAATAATATAGTTGAACTTTCATATATTTGGTCAAGTATCTATTATCATAGCATACAAAATTAAAATTAAAAATAAAATTTTGTATGATTAATATAATCTCTAGACTCTAATCGTGTACATATTTAGATAAATTTATAGAGAAAATTTTACATATTTGAATTGAATTATTCCTAATCGTATTTCATATATATTATAACTCTAACAATATGAATAATAATTAAGAAAAGAGCAAATTGCTATTTTGGTCCACTGAGTATAGAGGTCCTATTAATTTTGGTCCACGACTTTCAAAAGTGTTAATTGCATACCACGACTTTGAAATTTGTATCAATTTTGGTCACTCCGGTCAAATTGCCGGCCAAATGTCGCCAGAATTTAAAATAATGAGAGCATTTTAGTCATTTCACATCTTTATATTCTTCTCCGGCAAACCAATTTTTCTCCGATCTTCTTCTCCGGCGAACTAGGTAGCCATGGATTTTGTTGGTAATTAGAAAATAATTTTGTTGCTAATTTTCTGGGTTGCTGGCCAGGATTTGCTCGCAAAACACACTTAAGATTAAACAAATCTTTCAAGAAAATAATAAATAGCCAACAAATCTACTGCAGCGCAGAAGGCATTGGCGGTGGTGGAGGTTGCGGACGTCGCCGGCTGTGAAGTGGCTTCCTGTCTGCAGCCTACTACGAACTTCGCTGCCAGAAGTAGATTGAAGATGGGTAGATCTTTTATTCGTAGCCTGTAGATGACTAGAGGAGTGTAGACCGATGGTGGAGGTTGCGAACGAACGGCTCGCGTCAAGCAGTGGAGACCGGCAAAGACGATGCAAAACGCGGTGGGACAGCAACAAAATTATTTTCCTCCTTCTTCTGCCTATACACAAATTTATGATCTGTACACAAATCCATGGCTATATGGTTCGCCGGAGAAGAAGACCGGAGAAAATTGGTTCGCCGGAGAAGAATATAAAGATGTGAAATGACTAAAATGCCCTCATTATTTTAAATTCCGGCGACATTTGACCGGCAATTTGGCCGGAGTGACCAAAATTGATACAAATTTCAAAGTCGTGGTATGCAATTAACACTTTTGAAAGTCGTGGACCAAAATTAATATGACCCCTATACTCAGTAGACCTAAATGACAATTTGCTCTTAAGAAAATTATACTTAGAAATAAAAAATATAAATTTTAAATTTTGTATATGTGATTTTAAAGTCTAATCAAACACATTTTCTTATATGATTGTTAATACAGTGTATATACAAATAATATTTATTAATATGTACTAGTTTTACACGCGCATTGCGCGAATGGGTTAATGCACAATGTTTATATTTAAATAAATATTTGAAAGTATATCAATGCAAGATTATATATGAGAAGTTTATACGTACATAGGTAATTGAATGTCGAATTTGTTTATTTAAATATGTAACTCAAAGTATATGAATCCAAGATAATATAAAAAATTCATTATAATTGTCAATAAAATAAATGTTTACAACTTTGTAAAATCGATAGTCTAAATTAGGGGGGTAAATGAGCTGAGCGGTTCGCGAGCTGCTCGCGAGCCGCTCGGTCAAAACTCGGCTCGAGCCGAGTTCGAGCTCTAATGTCTTAGACTCGTGGCCACTCGCGAGCCATATATATATATATATATATATATATATATATATATATATATATATATATGTAATTTCAGGTGCGGTCGTGCTCTCCTGTGCGGCCGTGCGGTCACACACCACTCAATGTTACGAAATACACCACTCAATGTTAAGAAGCACACCACAATGAAACACACCACAATGTTAGGAAACACACCATAGTGCATATTTGTGCGGTGTATTTCTTAACATTGAGTGGTGTATTTTGTAACATTGAGTGGTGTGAACCGCACGAGAGAAATTCAAACCATTGATCTGTAAGATCTGATGAATGAGAAATCAAGTAAAAAATAAGCGGGGTCATTTTTATAAATATTATAAACTTTTAAAATGAACGGGGTCATTTTCATAAATATTATAAAATTTTGTTTATTTCAACCATTAGATCTACTAGATCAATGGTTTGGATTTGTCCTTACGTTCTCACTTGGGACATGGTTCTCACCTGATTAAGGACATATATATATATATATATATATATATATATATATATATATATATATATATATATATATAATAGAATATATACATATAAAATTATAATTTATTTTTAATTGAAACATGAATTTAAAATCAAGTATGTTAAATTTGAGCTCAAAATCGAAAATTGGCGAGCTCGAGCTCGAGCATCAATTCTCAAGCTCGATCGAGCTCGAGCTCGAACTCGACCCGAGGCTTCCTTAACAAGCTCGAGCTCGAGCCACCCTATGCTCGAGCTCGGCTCGGCTCGTTTACACCCCTAGTCTAAATACTTGGTCTAAAAACGATAATCTAAATAAATACTACTTTTGGTTTGAATTTTTCTAAGTATTCTTAATTCTCTTTTGAGAAACATTGTCATTGTCTTCATCTTTACTATTTTTCATTTTCCTTTTTGATGGTAGTGTGTTATTTGCAATTGGGTTACTGTTGGTAGCATATATGACAATGTCATGCAATGAGATTATGATATAGGAGCAATGGACTTTCCTTTAGGTGTTCTGCTCGGGGTTCATTTGGTTCAACCATTATTGTTCAATGAGTTATTGTGAATAAATAAATCCCTAGTTTAAGGAAAAAGATTAAATAAATTAGTAAAAATTTGAAAATTTTAAATATGATGTATTCCAAAGATATTAAAAGGTAATTTCTCGCTTCAATTTGTTTGGTAATAGGTTATTTGAGTACTTTCAATGTCAACAAATTCCCTAAGTAGTTAATATGATTGGTTTCAAGCTATTCTTTTTTATGTTTTTTTTTTCATGGTACTAATAAAATACTTGGTAAATAAATATATAACATTATTTTGTATTATAACTTTGATATTTAATTACAAGATAGTGTAAAAAGAACATAACGGACAATGTAATGAATATCGATCAATTGATGAATTTGAATGTACAGAATCTTTGCATTAAAGAAAATAAAGACAATATAACTAATGAAATTATTTTTTCTTATTTAATTTATTGATAATGAATATTTTTTTAAATAAAGGCATTGTAGACACATAATTCTAAATTAAAGAAATGCACATGTATCATTTTTTGTTATAATTACTAATTTATTTAATTTAATAAGAGTAAAATAGAGTGATCTTGTTTCAATTTGTTGGGTTATTTGAGTACTCTCTTTGTCAGCAAATCCCCAAGTAGTTATTATAATTAGTTTCAAATTATTTTTGTAAAATTTTTTTTCATGGTATTAAATAAAATACTTGGTAAATAAATATATAACATTATTTTGTATTATAACTTTTATATTTAATTACAAGATATTGTATAAATAAGATAATGGACAATGTAATGAATATCTAAAAACATAATAAATGTAAATGAAGGTTATACCCCTCGTTTATGTCCGTTTTTTCTGTTAAGTTTTTTTGTACATTATACTATAAAAGTTGTACTACATAATATTTTGGACAAATATACCCCTACCGGTATAACTTCCGTTATCTTTTCCACTATTGTTACTATGCACATGCATCCACCATATATTTTCTTATCTTCTTCAATAATAATAATAATAATAATAATAATAATAATAATAATAATAATAATAATAATATACACATTAAATATTAGAGTTATATATTAGTTATTTTTTAAAATATAAATATATAATTTATAAAAATATTTTATATTATTATTTACTATATTAAAATTTAAAATAAATTTAAAATTTTAATACAAAATACTAATATTGGGCAACTATATTTTGCGCACCGCGCATAAGAAAAACTAGTCAATTGATAAATTTGAATGTAAAGAATCTTTAATTTGCATGGGAGAAAATAAAGACAATATAACTAATGAAATTATTTCTCTTATTTAATTTAATTTTTTGATAATGAATAATTTTTTCAAATAAAGGTATTGTAGACACATAATTCTAAATTAAAGAAATATTAATACATATGTATACTTTTTTGTTGTAACTACTAATTTATTTAATTTAATAAGAGTAAAATTGAGTGGGGAACTTAATTATGTCAAATTTGATTGGGATGAGGTTCGAACATAAGATCTTTCTTATAGAAATTAATTGGTAAGTTAAAAGTTAACGGAATATTAACGGAGAAGAGAATATTACTTAATTATGCCAAATTTGATTGGGATGAGTTTCGAACCTAATATCTTTCTTATAGAAATTAATGGATAAGTTAAAAGTTAACGGAATTTTAACGGAAAAGAGAATATTTAACGGAAAACTTAACGGATAATCATATAATTAAGGATAAATTAAGAAATCTCAACGAAAAATATAAATCTAAACAATCTGAACCATCCATTTGATTAAATAATTTGACTGCCATTTTTTCTACTCATTTTAGGCCAAACTCTCTTTGGCTCTTATTAGTATAGTAGATATATGCAAATTCTATAATATAATTTCTGTAATTATAATTTATATTGATATATTATAATTAAAATACTTAAATTTAGAAATTAAAAAATAACATTTTAATTTTGTATGATTAATATAGTGCATAAGTATGTATGCATTTTTTAAAATATAAATATTTATGAAGACGCATTTGTTAATTTTATTTTTTAATTATAGTTTATTAATTATAATTAAGAAAATTTTATTAACAAATTAAAAGAATTTAATTTTTAAATTTATATGGATTAATGTAGTCCTTAACTATATTACATATTTAGACAAATTTTTAAATATTTTGAATTTTTAATTAAGAGTATGAGTTTAGACATATTTTAAAATAATTTTTTTAATAAGTAACCATTGTAGTAATTAACGTGTATAATTATGCCAGTAATCACAATTCTATAAAATAAATGTGTATAATATATTTTCATATTGTACAAAATATTATAAATATAATAAATGTCTACATAAATGGATAAAAAGAGAAATTGATAGTTTTTTCTTAATTATATAGATATTGATAAATATTATATAATTTTTTATTTCCTTGCATGGAAAAAATTATTACTTTAAAATTTTACATTAATATCCGAGTTTTGTTTCAGAATCTACTTTGTTGATATTTTAAACTTTGAGTAACAAGACGTGTCGGATCTTTGATTAATAGATCAAATATTTGATTAATGGATCAAATATTTGATTAATGGGTAAGATCTTGGCATATGTTGTGGACCCAGGTCCACCTTGCAAGGTGGACCTGGATCCAAAACTACGTCGTTTTTGTCGTTTTTGTCTTCTTCTTTTTTTTTTTTAGTAAACATATTGCCGAATATAAAGTTGTCCAAAAATGTGTGAATGTAGAGGTTTCAAAGTGTGAATGTAGAGTATAGAAATCGTGAATGTAGATTTATGATTGTGTGAATGTAGAGTTGCCCAGAAATGTGTGAATGTGGAGGTTTCAAATTGTGAATATGGAGTATAGAAATCGTGAATGTAGAGTTATGCATGTGTGAATCTGTAATAGAGTTAAGAAGTTCTAGCAACTTGTAGCCCTTAATTTGTGAATGTGGAGTTCTCAAGTTGTGAATGTGGAGTATAGTACCTGTGAATATAGAGTTTTGAATATGTAAATGTGGAGTTTACAAATTGTGAATGTAGAGTATAGTGTATGTGAATGTAGAGTATAGTGTATGTGAATGTAGAGTATAGTTACTAAACATACAACCCTAAGATCTTTGACCTCATTAATTAAAGATCCGACCCGTCTCATGGATTGAGACCAACGAGACAGTTTCAGACATGTTTTTACCTTAAATTTTTTTTTTTTTGTTATTATAAATAGTAAATAGATGTCTGAAAAACATTTAGTTTTGTTTCAAAATATTTTCAAACCCGTAAATGTAACACAATCAAAACCTCTCTAGATCATCATTTAAATAATACATCCATAATAGACTTTGTGGTTCAATATTTGTAGATTTATGATATGTTTTTAACTATTTATTCAAAGTTTATTTCTTTTAGTTCTATCTATTATCTCTTATTCTTCAATATTTTAAATTGATAGATCTCGAGATGATGCCTCATTATTAAATATGTGAATTTCAATTAATTTAATAACATTACATTTAAATGTGAGACATTTACCCAATAACATTATATTTTTTTAAACTCCGCAAATGTAAGTTAGTTCAATTAGTTCATTTT
>CP025644.1:18021805-18040150 GCA_003576665.1 Ipomoea trifida | reverse complement strand
ACACACACACACATCCCCATATAAAGTATTACATTTTAAATAAAAAGTATTACACTGCATGTTTTACGTGAAACCGTCTTACATAATACTTATTTTATATTTTATTGGATATATAGAAAAGTAATACTTCGTATATTTTAACTAAAAAGTATTACACATTTAATATAAGACATCTAACACAAGACCCATTCAAAATATAATTTTTTAAAAAAAAAAATTCATTAAAAAAAATTACATTTAAACTAAAAAGTATTATACGTCTAATGTGATATACTCTTATAGTCCACTAGTACTAGAGATAGAAGAATATTGAGTTAATGATGCTAAGAAAATAATGTCTCCTAACTATTAGGGGCGGCCTCATATATAAAATAACTACGATCATTATTTTGTATCTACCGCATAAATAGTCTGTTTACTAATTGAATAATTTCTCTACTTTTTTTTTTTTGGAAATGTGAGGAATTAGAGAATACGTACAAAGCAGAAAACATGCTTTCATTTTGAAAACAAAAAACATTTGAAAACTGAAGAACTTTTAAAAAGTGTTTTTTAAAAGGAAAACAAAATTATCTATCATATATTTGACTATATATATATATATATATATATATATATATATATATATATATATATCACTATAATCACATTCTCACCATTATCTACTTACATATTTATTCATTACTATGGTTACATTCATCATCATCTTCTTTTACATATCACCATCATTTTTTTACACGCATTTACTTATATAAACATAATTTATTTGCTTAGCTTAAGGTCAGACATTATTAACATTATCAAAATTAAAACTTGAATTCTACACCAAGTTTTAGATTTTGATTGAACTCAATAAATTATTAGACATCAAGTGGACCACCTTAGCCTAGGGATGGCAACGGGGCGAGGAGTATACTCCCCGTCCCCGTCCCCGAAACCCCGACCCCATCCCCGTCCCCGGCGGGGAATGGAAAATAGTCCCCATCCCCATCCCCGCGGGGAATTAGGCGGGGACGGGGAATCCCCGTCCCCGTTCAATTCTTAGTCAACATCTTAAATTAGTGTAATTTTAATTTTAAAAACTATGATTTTAATATATATATATATATATATATATATATATATAAAATTCTTAATTATAATAATTATTCGGGGACGGGGACGGGGACGGGGCGGGGCGGGGAGGGGTATCCCCGTCCCCGTCCCCGTCCCCGTCCCCGGCGGGGAATTGAGAAAATTCCCCGTCTCCGTCCCCGATCCCCGAAATCTTTCCCCATCCCCGCCTCCGCTTCAAACGGGGACGGGGATCCCCGACCAGGACGGGGCACATTGCCATCCCTACCTTAGCCGAGGTCAGCCCTTGGCCAAGTCCGTCGCTGGGCCGAGCTCTGTGTTTGGCTGAGTGGCGGGGTCTTCGCGTATCCGTGTCTTGCAGCGTTCTTTGTGGTCCAAGGCGATTGGAATGACTCCCCACCATTTTCTCCGGGGTAGTTAGGGTGAGATAAGTATAAAAACACTCGTTTTATGTCCAATTAGGACACAACTTGTCTTTAGTAGTACCTTGTCTTGTTATTACACAATTAATTAATTCATTTGTAATAGCATTACATCTCATCAATACAAGAAAATAGTCTTCATAATCTTGTCTCATTATTACATTATTCTTATTATCTTGAATCCTACTACTTGCCATACCCTATAATTTAATCGGATTATTTGATCCGAACCCGGGTTAATATCTAATCCATCAATGGGGATTTGGAGTTGGAGGAGAGACCGATTTCCACAGAGGCGGTAAAGACAGAAGTTTCCTTGAACATCCAGTTTTAGATGTAACTATTGCAAAGTTCTTGTCGCCGAGAGTCTCCGAATTAACGGCGCTGCTGGTGCGGGGGTCGGGTCCAGGAGGAGGAGCCAATATCTTCGCTTCAAGGGGTTTGATGGCGAGAGGAGAGACCGGTTTCCTCGGAGACCATGGATCGTTTATTATACTGATACCATATGAGAAAAATAGTTCTATGAATGATCTTTTTATTGATAATTCATTATATATAAAGTTGAGATGTATCTATAAGGATACAGAGAGCCTCAATCATGATAAGAATGGTAAAAGATATATTCTCAATAATATAGGGAGGGAGAAGGCCGAAATTCTAGTGTGCCAAAAATACATAGTCATAATAGTGTTGATATCATACTTCAGCATATGATTAGCCTTGCTAAAATCATTCCATCTAATTATAACTTAGGTATAAGCAATAACTACTTTTTGCCCATTGCATGATGAATGAAATGAATTTTAGTTAACATAGAATATATCATTTGATTCGGACTAAGGGGAGTGTATTCAATCATACTTTTAAAAACTTTTAACAATTTTAAAAGTTTGGTGATATTCAATTTTAACTTTCAAAGACTCTTTAAAGTCTCTGGTATGCAATTCAGACTTTTCAAAAGTCTTTAAAAGCATACTGTATTCGATTGAGACTTTTATAGAGTCTTTAAAAGTCTACTAGTATTTAAAAAACTTATTACTTTCATGGACTCTATCATAATAGGATTTCTGTAGACTTTTTCTTTATTAATATAAATAGATGAAATCCAACCTTATGTTTTTTTTTTTTTTATAAATACTCATATATTTTTATTTTTATCTCTTTATTTTCATACATATTTATATAAAAAAATCATAACAAAAATTATTACAAAAAATTATTATTTGCGGTTGGTCACATACTCTGATTTATAAAAATAGTGTTTTTTAAGAAAATTATAAATACTGTATTAATAGAAGTTATAGAACGTTTGCAAGGGTGTAATAAATTTAGAGTTTTAATGATTTTTGTAGACTTTTTTAATATGAATTTTTTTTTTAAGTTTATAGATTTTTATCCAACTGATTTTTATAGACTAATTCGTACAAAGTTGATGAAAGTTTAAAAGATTTTAGAAAAGTAGAAAAATTTAATAAAATTCATTCAAAATCTATCAGTTTAAGAGTTTTTGAAAGTCGATCTTTAAAAGTCTTGATGAAGGTGTATTATTGTTTTAAAGGAATTTTAACTTCAAATTTAAAAAGAGATAAAGAAAACATACTGGATATATTCAATGTTGATTTTGGCGTGAGGAGAATGTGAGATTTGTGCAAAGGCATCTTTAGATAATACAATAGTTGATGGGCAAGGCCTCTTAGCACAAAAATCCACCACCTTAACGTCGATAGTATCTCCCTTGCACGGTCTGTTGTTACCACTCAAACAACTCAGCCTATAACGCCGACCGCAAGCGGCACCGTTATCCCACAGGCCCTCACTTACGGACACGAACAGGTTTCCCGCTGGAAATTGGTCTTGTCGATTACCATTGCATCTTGTAGCTGCATATATACTCAATCTTATATACTAAGTAATGAACATTGAACAACAAAAGTAAGACTTTAGTTAAGAAAAAAATAGTATTTTGTTTGACTTACGTGTGTAGGGGGGATTGTAAGACGTGGCTGTGCCTATATCTCCGAGAACTACAATGCTTTCTAGAAGAAGTAAACTTATTTGAGCTAAAAACATCATTCCTATATATGAACCTAATACGTAAGAGGTGGCAATGCAAAGATGAGATGAAACGAGAGATGTTTGTGCATAATAATTTGCCGGCCTGCGTTACGTTGTCATCAGTGTATATATAAGAATCTCCGTGCACGCCAATTCTTGCTCTTCCTTTACGTTTGACTGGGATAGATGTAGGGATCAGAATCTCCGTGATTACATATTTTGATTACTTTATCTACATTCGCTTTAATTTAATTGAATACATGTAGCTGGAAAGATATTAAAGACAGGAAAATCTGATGTGGAAACTGGCAGTCACACAAACAATGACTCTAGTCTCTAGGGCAAAATCTGATGTGGCAGTTCAATCACACAAACAATGGCATACATGTTCTCTAGGTAAAAATTGGATGTGCGTGGCATGCAGTTCAATTTTTTATTTTTTTTTCTTTTTTTGAGTTTGTAGCCATGAATCATTTGATCTACCTCATTATATATAAAATTGAGATACATTTATTATAAGGATATATACAGAGAGCGCTAGGACAAGAATGATAAAAGATATATTCTCAATAATATAGAGAGAGAATGAATACCAAGTGTTCCTAGAAATTATTATAAACCTAAAAAAAGTTTACAATATCAAGTAATAACTAATAAGAATGCTTACTTTTATAAATAAAAATGACAATAATATATTTATAAATAACGAAAGTAAAAATATTATGCCTTTTTAGTACAGTCTACCCTATTAATAATAATATCTGTTTAACAATTATATCAGTTCGACTCGAATTTCTACATCTACAATGAGTTAGGGTTCTAACGGGTATCCGTTTTACAATGCCTTTATTAAAAAAAATTATTCATTATCAAAAAATAAAAAAGAGATATAATTTAATTAGTTATATTGTCTTTATTTTTACAATGTAAAAATTCTTTACCTTCAAATTAATTAATTAATTATATTCACTACGTTATTCATTGTTTTCTTTTTACACTATCTTGTAATAAAATACTTCGTATCAATGTTATAATACAAAATAATCTTATATATTTATTTACCAAGTATTCTATTAATTAATAACATAGAACAAAATTAAAAAATAAATAAATAAAAATTGAAGCCAATCTTAACAAATAAGGCATTCAAATAGCCCAATAAATTGAAGCGAGAAACTACCCCGTAATATTTTTTAGGCTACATCGCGGTTGTTCACTACTTTAAAGGTAGATCGTATTTCTTTATTAATATGATTTAAAATGTATACATTTTTATTATCAAAATTAGTATTTATTTATACTATCATTTTTAGACTAAGTATTTAGACTATCGTTTTTACAAAATTGTAAACATTTATTTTAGTGACAATATATTATAATCAACCTCTCATATATTATCTTGCATTCATATACTTTGAATTACCGATTTAAATATACAAATTCAACATTCAATTACATATGCATGAACATCTCCTATATAATCTTGTATTGATATATTGAAACAACCCATTGTACACAAATGATGATGTGTTCTCAACTACCTTGGCCTTGTCGCCACCCTTAGCTTGTCTTGTGTGGGGGTGGTGCTGCATGGACGCATGGTTACGTTATTTCTACGTACGGAGAACATGCGTTGTGAACGTGGTTGGTGGAGGCAAGTTTGCATGGATTGAATTTGGTCAAAGATTCCTATTGCATGAACGAAATTATTCTATTATCAAATTGGGATCACTTTAATTTTATGAGTTTTTTTATTCTTTTTTCTTTTGTTAATTCTAGCTGCCCCCCTCTCGAACTAAATTATTCTATTATCAAATTGGAATCACTTTAATTTTATGAGTTTTTAATTTCTTTTTCTTTTTTCTTTTGTTAATTCACACGTAATAATCACACACACAGAGGAGGAGCCACAGAGCTGAGGGGTAGCTGCCCCCCTCCCGAACGAAATTATTCTATTATCAAATTGGAAGGAGTCATTTACTTCATTTTTTTTGTTTTTTCATTTTCAATTTTTCATTTCTCTAGTTTTCAATTTTTTCTTCTCCATTCCTCCAGTTTTCTAATTTTCTTTCTCCATTTCTCCAATTTTTCCATTTAGTACATAATTTGATTACAGATTACAAAATAAAATACTCAAAACTTCATTAAATACAATCATCTCATATAACATTTGTATATTTATACAACAAAGATAATAATAATAATAATAATAATAATAATAATAATAATAATAATAATAATAATAATAATAATAATAACAATAATAACAACAACAACAACAACAATAATAATAATAATAATAAAGATAATAATAATAACAATAACAACAACAACAACAATATTAATAATAATAGGATCTGTGCATGCGCAACGCAAGAAGGAGAAAAGAAATTAGCTTAAGAAGGCCACGCCTAAAAGGATACAAACCTGGGACCGGGCCAACGAGGTACTGTTCACCTGTGCGGTTTCCATTTGAAAAAAATGGAGAAGTCCATTTTGGCTCTCTCCAAATTTGTATAGAAATGGAAGAATGGAGATGGAAAGTTATTTTAGAGGATTGGTTTTAGTAAATAAGTTTTCTATTTTCTATTTTTTCACTTCTCCATTTCTCCATTTTTTTTGGAAAAAAGTTGCTTATCGAACCCTTTAATTTTATGAGCTTTTCTTTCTTTCTTTTTTTTTGTTAATTCACACGTAATCACTATATATATATATATATATATATATATATATATATATATATACACACACACACACACGTACACTAGCATTCTACTGTGCGATGCATAACCTAAGATTATACTTGTAATTTATCTTTTTTTTTTTAATTTAGCAACAATAATTTGTTTGTTAATTTTAGACTTTATATGATTTTTTGAAAAAACAATATAAAGTATTGTCCATGAGCTAAGTATAGTTTATAAAAATGTGTAATGACTAAGAAAACGTAATGTTTAATTAAACATTATTATTGATTGGTGTGGACAATATTAACTCATTATTGATTAGTGTGGAGAATGTTAACTCTTTATTGTCTGTGACTGCGACCGAAAGATAAGCATTAAAAATAACACTTACAAACTTTTAGGAAGATAGCACCTATGAAAGTATGAATTATAAAAATATTTATTCCCACATTATTAAATATAATTATTTGATACACTAACTACTATCAGCCACGTGATGAGCACATAGCGAACTATTCTTTCGCCTTTTACTAAAGAATACACTCCCTGGAATAGATAATGATGTTTATTAATTATATTATTTTTAACCATATATATAAACATATAAAGCATTGCATATATAGTAACAAATTTGCCATTCTTTTTTGTTTTCTTCCTCTTCCCTTTTTGCTCCAGTCTCCAACCAGATCATTCTCTCCCTGAACGCCGTCAAATCTGATGCCCTCCCATGCGTTTATAGAGAAAAGAAAAAGCAAAAGGTCGTGTGGGAATTGAAGCAGCATGCAGTGTTACACTTTGGCAGCATGTGGAAAAGGAAATCTTTTTTATTCCTTATCTTCATCAGCATTTTGGTAGTGGAGAAAAAAATACATATTCTCTCCATCATTCCATTACATAAAACCCATTTTTTAATTTCTTCCTCTCATTTCGGCAGTTCAGCAGCACTTTGTATATATCTTTGCTGAAGTGGTCATGAAAGGGAGAAATTTCTTCTTCCATCTCTCGTCTCTCTCTCTATCTTTGCAGTTCAACAAAAAAATTCATTTTCAGATATTGCCCAAGTACAGATCTGGAAGCCTTGCAAAAAATTCATTGTTTGACAATATTTCGTTTGAAGTTCAACCATGATGGCGACATTGATTTGAGCAAAAAAGTCCAACAATCTTCACGGAGCTAAGTTAACCTATCCTTCAAATTTGTTCATTCCGTTTAGTCTATATATATAAACTTGTAGATTTATATATATATTTTTTGTGATCGTAATACCTGGATTTGAAGTAGACTGTGGCTTCCTCTTTCTTCCTATCACTGCTGAAGTTGTTAGTTTCTTCATTCTGCAGGACTTGTGTTGTGAAAAAAAGATGAGATAAGCTTTCGGATTATTGTTAAAGCGGTATGTTTTTCAAAACTCTCTTTTATGAATGTGTTTAAAGTTGTATTCAAAAAAAAAAAATTGAATGTGTTTAAAGTACGGTGGACAGATCTATTTGAACACAACTGCAGTATCTTTTAACACAACTGCAGTATCAGTTCAACACAACTGCGGTATCAACCATGACCCATGTTCCATGGTATAACTACTGCATTATAGACTTATGGGGTGTTTGGTTGAATGGAAAATATTTTCCATGGAAAATGTTTTCCCAGTGAAGGAAAATGATGTTTTATGTTGTTTGGTTAGATGGAAAATATTTTCCATTGGAATTCTAATTCGTAAAGGGGAAGGAAAACAAAATCCTAGCAAAAGGTTGGTATTTTGTTTTCCATAGGATTTGGGAGAAAGTATAACACAATTGGACTATTTTACCCTCATCAAAGTCTAGTAATTACACATGTATATAATTTGTTATCCCTATTATTATTAAGGGTATATTGGTCTTTATATTCATAATTCCTTACTATTCCAAACCTAACCAAACAATGGAATTCATATTCCTAGTAATTTTTTTTTCACCAACCAAACAATGGAATCTATTTTCCTGGTAATTTGTTTTCCATGAAATTTGAATTCTATTTCCTTCAAATATTTTTCAGCGAACCAAACGGGCTGTTAGAATCTTTAATCTTCTTTCCATTCCCCAATGCTCCCCAATGCGCAAAGAAACTCTAAAAGTCTTTTTTTTTTTCTTTCTTTTCAGCACAAAGCTCATTGAGCTTTGTGCTGCATTTTATATAAAAATCTGTTTTTTTCTTTCTTAAAGCATATAACAATCAGTTTAATATTTTCATAGTTCTATAACAATCAGTTTAGTATTTTCATAGTTCTATATTGGCTCTGTTTGTCAGAGTTTATTTTGGAATTTATAACTTATTTTAAACTACTAATAAACTTGATAATAATATTTTTAAAATAAGCTAATAGTTTAAAATAAGAGTTTATTTTGAAAAGTTAATTTAGATAGTTTTTCAAAAATGAGCTAGTAGTTTTTTAACTTTTTTTTTCCTATCTTTATCCTCATTATTTTAAATAAATGACATCATTTACTCCTCCCAATTAAACCCTTTTGCCCTTTTTTCATCAATATCTTTGATTGGAATTTCAGTTTGATATTATGTTTGAACATTAATTTTTGTATGAACTAATTTTATGAATTATAGACATTTTATTATACTTTATATATTTTCAA
The DNA here is from genome assembly GCA_003576665.1 of Ipomoea trifida. Lineage (NCBI taxonomy): Eukaryota > Viridiplantae > Streptophyta > Magnoliopsida > Solanales > Convolvulaceae > Ipomoea > Ipomoea trifida. Next base: position 18,031,285 of record CP025644.1, on the reverse strand, counting down.
ATATGGGTCACACTCGTCTCACGGATCCTTATTCGTGATGAGACGGGTCGGATTGGGTCACAGCACCTTGCAAATGTCATACTTATATATGCAAATATCATACTTATATGCTCAAATATAACACTAATCAAGAATAAAATTTTTGTTACTTATAAAAGAAAAAGTAATACATTTTTCATAATAAGTAATGTTGACAAGTGCCCCTTACTTATAAGAGCAAATATAATACTTTTGAGGAAAAAAGTAATACTTTTAAATCGAAATGTAAAAGTATTGTATTTTTCCTTAAAAGTATTAAATTTACCATTATAAGTAACAAAAATTTTACTACTGATTAGTATTACATTTGAACATATAAGTATGACATTTGTGCATATAATTATTACATTTATATCGTGACCCGACCTGATCCAAACCGTCTCACACAAGTTTTTGCCACCAGATGATAAGCATAAGAGCATATCCACATATTCAGTCAGGTCTCTTGTAGGTGGGATTGTGGTTATAAAGTGCCAATGTGCAGCCATCATTGCTGACTGCATATTGGTAGCTTTTTAAATGATGATGATGTGGTACCATTCTATTTTGAATAATACAGAGTACTCCGTAATTCCTAAATTTCAGTTTACAATAAAATATGAAAATGGACTCACATTTTGAGAGGGTGAGCAAACCCTTATTTACCTGTTATTCATTTTGAACATATAATATATCTATTTAAACCTCATAAAAAAAAACATAAATTTCCTTTAATCCAACCCAAATTAGAAGTAGATCCCTACTCAACATAGACCTCAAAATGACAGCATATATTAAATATCATTTTATGTTAACTTTTTCAACAACCATCTTATATGCCATGATTAATACTTTTAATTTAAAAATAACTTAAGAATAAGTATTATGTGAAATCGTTTCACATAAGATTTTTAATACTTTATAGCTAAAATGGAACATATGATTTTAAAAAATTATTGTGTGAGAGCATCACATGATATGCATAATACTTTTTAGCTATTCTCACACACACACACACACATATTATAAAGTATTATTACATTTTAAATAAAAAGTATTACACTGCACGTCTTACGTGATACCTTCTTACACAATACTTATTTTATATTTTATTAGATATATAGAAAAATAATATATTTTAACTAAAAATGTATTACACATTTAATATAAGACATCTCACACAAGACCCATTCAAAATATAATATTTTTTTTAAGAGTTAATACCCAAAATGGTCCTCCGACTATAGCGTAATTCTTGATTTAGTCCCGAAGAATTTTTCGTACCCAATTTAATCCTCTGTCTTTTGAAATGGCACCCAATGTCGTCCACCGTTACAATTGCCGTCAATGATCCGTTATTTTGAGGGCAAACTTGTCATTTTACTTGGTCAAACCCGTTTCTTCCTAGTCTAGTATCTTCGTCTGGTCTGTTCTCGGTCGCGACTCCATCGTCTTCGCTATCCGTCGAAACCCAAAGTTGAAACCCGTCTTTGTCTGGTCTGGCCAAATCCAAAGGCGAAACCCGTTTCCCGCTAACTGTAAAAATTTTAGAAATCAAAACCTAATCTGGAAGTCGACTGGAAATTGCACTGCGATTAGCTAGGGTTGGGTGATTTTGCGTCAACAATGGGGTATAGCAGAAGGCTTGGAGGCGGGGAAATCCCAAATTACGGTATGCTATTCTTGACCTTGCTTGTTGATTGTTCGATTGTTGTAGTGCCAAAGTGAGTATATATAATGCTGTGTTGTATAGTGGAAAGTACTTTCCAACTTAGTGTAGGGTCCATGGTTTGTTGTTTACTGCCATTTTTTTAGAGTTGTATGCTGGTGGTAATGGTAGGGACCATCTACTTTCCAGCTGTATTGCTTTGCTTTGTTATTTACTGTACATTGTGTGGAGTATGTGTTTAAAACCTCGAAATGCTGCAATGTAAATCTGTCATCTGCTTTGTTGTCTTTATTAGGTTGGGGACCACATGTTTTTGAAATACATATTGAATTGAGTTATTGCTGCTTTGTTGTCTTTATTAGTTGGTTTATTTATATAGTTTTATGTTGACCTATTGAAATCAGGAGAAGAGAATGATCTGTTCACAGTTAAGATTAGACATGGGGGAAACTTAAGTCATTCTGGATCTATTTCCTATGTGGGAGGGTATTCTGATTATTTTGATAATGTTGAAGTAGATGAATGGGGTTATATGACTATTAAGGATCTACTAAATGACTTAGGGTTCAACATTGAGGACTGTAATGTATATGCAGTGGTTGGGGATAAATTGACTAATGTCATTTCAGATTTAGAGGCATGGGATTTAATAGATTTTGAAGGTAGGGCTAGAGAAGTTGAGTTATGGGTTGGTTTGGGTGAGTTGGATGCAGTAAGTGAAGGGGAGGGTAGTGAGGATGGCTTGTTTGACTGTAATATTGATTACAATCAACAAGAAGGTGATGAGGAGGGTAGTGAGGATGGCTTGTTTGACTGTAATATTGATTACAATGAACAAGAATGTGATGACATTGAATTTGCAAGATCAATTGATCCGACGGTGGAGTATGATGGTGTATTGCCAGGGGAGAAAGGTGTGGGTGAAGATGAGGAGCAATGGGAAAATATTGACCCTCCGATTGAATATTCTGATGAAGGTTCACCATATGGCAGTGATGAAGAAGGGGAAAAAGAGAAATTCCCACATTTTAGGGCTTCTACTGAGAAGGAATGTCCTGTGTTTAGTATTGGCTTAAAATTTGCTTCTAAATCTGATTTTAAAGATGCCATAATACAGTATGCTTTTAAGAATGGGAATGATATAAAATTCTCCAGAAATGATAAGGTTCGGTATGTGGTGACTTGCAAACACATTGGATGCCCATGGTCAATCACTCTTAGGTTAGAGCAACATTCTAATACTTGGAGGGTTACTACTTTTAATGATTCCCATATTGATTGTCCTTGGGTGAAAGAAAACAGAATGGTTAAGGCAAGTTTGTTGGCAAAAAGGTGGAAGAATGAAGTGAAAGGCCATTCTACATGGACAACCAAGGAGTTTAGGGCCAAGGTATGTAGTGATGAGCACTTCACTGTGACCAAGAGGCAAGCAATAAAGGCCATGAAGCTTGCTAGGTCTGCAATTAAGGGGGAACTTGAGGATCATTTCAACAAGTTTTGGAGCTACTACCATGAGATACAAAGGTCTAACCCAAACACAACTTCTTTGGTTAAACTGAGTAATGTTGTTGAAGAAGAAGGGAAGAAAAGGTTTATGAGGTGGTATGTCAGTTGGGAGGCTTGCAAAGAGGGGTTTAAGCACTGTAGAAAGATTATAGGAGTTGATGGCTGCCATCTTAAGGGCAAGTATGGTGGAATGTTGCTAACTGCCACAGCATTAGATCCCAATGATGGCATTTTTCCTCTAGCTTATGCAATTGTTGAGGGAGAGACCAAGGAATCCTGGATTTGGTTTTTGCAGATACTAAGGAATAGCTTGGGGATTACTGATGTTGGTGGGCATTACATGACGTTTGTTTCAGACAAACAAAAAGGCTTAATTCAAGCATTTCAAAAAGTTTTTCCAAATTCAAGCCATAGGTTCTGTGTTAGACACTTGTGTGCCAATATGAAGACAGCTGGTTTTCATGGAAAGGCTATTAAAGATACATTGTGGACTGCTGCTAGGGCAACAACAGTCAATCAGTTTACAACAGCAATGAGAAACCTGAAAAAAATGGACATAAGTGCCTTTGAATGGCTGACAGACAAACACCCTAGTGAATGGTCAAGATCACACTTCAATGAGCATGCTGTTTGTGATATGCTAGTGAATAATGTATCTGAATGCTTTAATGCAATGATACTTGAAGCAAGGGAAAATCCTGTAATAAATTGTCTTGAGAGTTTAAGGGAGATTTTGATGAAAAGGTTGTTTGAGAAAAGGGAAGAAGCTAGAAAGTGGAAAGGACCAATCTGCCCAAACATTTTAAAGAAATTAGCTGCCATTGAGAAAGCTGCTGGAGGATACATGCCTATACAATGTGATTTGATGCTATTTGAAGTGAAGGGAATGTATGCAGATGAACATGAGAAAGTGGACTTAGGTAGAAGAATGTGTTCTTGCAGGAAGTGGGATTTGACTGGAATTCCATGCAAGCATGCTGTTGCTGCAATTTGGATGAAAAAACAAAGGCCAATTGATTATGTTAATATCTGTTACAGCAAGGAAACATACTTAGCAGTGTATGCAAGATCCATAAATCCTATGCCTGGTCCAAATAGATGGCCTGAAACAGAAAGGGTGGCACCACTACCCCCTATGTACACTGCAAGGGCTGGGAGGCCTAAAAAACTAAGGAAAAAGGGAGCAGATGAGGTGACACAAAAACCAAAGGGTGCCAATAGATTTTCAGTTGATGGGATCCATCTTTCAAGGACCCATGTGACATTGCATTGCACCTACTGTAAGCAAAAAGGACATAACAGTAGAAAATGTCCATTGAAAGGGAATCAGGTAAAGAAATCATTGCTTTGCATCTACTTTACTGTCTCACTGTCATTTACTACCTCAATGGATTCATTTTGTTTTTTAGCCAAACAAATCACCACAGCAGAGAAGGCCATCATCACAACAGCATGCAAATGAAGCTTCTTCCCAGGATATTCCAGAGTCTCAACCCATTCCAGATTCAGCCCCAGAAAATCCATCACATGAGGTAGTTTTAAGCTAAATTAAACTTACTTTACTATCTCTCTGTTTTTGTGCTGTGATATGTTTCAAGTTTGTATTTTGCTTGTTTCAGATTGAAGTAGGAGACCACATGGTTTATAATGAAGAAATGCCCGGTGAAACAGAGAATACATCACATGAGGTAATCTTACTTGCAAAATCTGGTAAATAATTGCTTCACAGTTTGAGGGAGTTGATGAATTATGTTTATGTGTTTGTTATAGTTTGAAGTAGAGACTGATGAAATCCATACTCCAAATATTCCAAGTGAAACAGAAACTCCATTTGTTGAGGTATTTTTAAGGCTTACATGTTGGTTTGCATTTATTTTACACTTTGAAATAGGATTTAGATGAAAGATGTAATGTATTTCTATTCAGTTTGTTAAATGAACTATTAACTGCAATTGATAGGTTGATGTTGGACATGAGGATGTGCAGTTAGTTCAAGTGCCATTTCTTAGAGAACAAAGGGCAGTTCAACAACCCCCTAAAAAACAGAAGACTCTTGGCTTGAAAAGGCAAGTGAAAACAAAGCATGTGGCTACAAGAAAATACAGAACAAGGTCTACCGTGGGGTTCAAGTCCAAATGCAAAGGGAATTTCAGTGAACCAATTGAACTAGACTGAAATGTTGGGCACTGTTGGCAGTGTTGGTAGAAATGTTGGTAGTTTTTGGTAGAAATGTTGAACCAATTCACTGTTGCAATGGTTTCATTTGTCTTTGTTAGCAGTCTTTGTTGGCAATACCATGATAGAAGCATGGTTTTTTGGTAGAAATGTTGAACCAATTCACTCTTGCAATGGTTTCATTTGTCTTTGTTAGCAGTCTTTGTTGGCAATACCATGATAGAAGCATGGTTTTTTGGGTGGAATGTAAGATACAAAAACAACACTGTAAGCATGGTTTTTTGATGGGGCACTTTTTGCCCAGTTAATATATTCACTGTTTTTGCTCATTTTTTGTATTGTCTTTCTCAAACACCAATTTCAACACAACATAAAACATGGCATTAAGAACCATAAACATAGTGAACATTGCACATACAAAATAGTGAACATTTACATATTGCTCATGGCAACCTATAAAAATCACTAGGTCGTGAACATTTCTTTGGCACCACATTACTCATTAGTAGTCCTATTACTACTCCTAGTGCTAATAGTAACAATCCTTTGAGCCATATAATATTACACTCGTTTTTTGGACCATTGCCGGTTCGTAATTTGGATGCTTTGAGCCTCTCAATTTCTTCCTCATTTCGGTTCACCCTCTTCAACAATCCAGGAATGATTTTCTTCGACCGTAAGCACATTGGAGGATCAAACCAAGCAAAAAATCCACAGGAGTGCATTCCCTGTATATACACAATTACTCATTCAAAATTGGCAATGGGTAACCCTAAACCCAAAACGAACAAAAAATTCGAAAAAATTAAAAATCAAAAACTCACATTACACTATGAACTACAAACACAACAAACACAATTCCGAAATCTTACATTGATACCAACACAATTCCAAAATCTTCGTCCAGGATTCTCAGAACTCCATGAGGTTTGAAGGGTTAATTCGATCATTACCACAATTATAATGGAGAATAGGAATCAATTCTCCAAAGTGTAATCTTTGTTTGACTGACCCAGATGATGATGATGAAGCCTCTCTCTTATGCATCCTCCTTGGCTTGAGCAAATCTTCAATTCTGGAGAGAAATGGCTTGACCCTACGGCAGAGGAGGAAAGAAATGGTATGCGATGCTGTGTTCTCAGTTCTGGACGGAAATAATGGATATAACAACGAAGGAAATAGCTAAAACATTTTAAATGACAACTTTGCCCTTCATAATAACGGTGGAAACGCTCAATTTCTAACGGTGGACGATATTGGGTACCGTTTCAAAAGACAGAGGATTAAATTGGATACGAAAAATTCTTCGGGACTAAATCAAGAATTACGCTATAGTCGGAGGACCATTTTGGGTATTAACTCTTTTTTTAATATATAAATTCATTAAAAATATTTCATTTAAACTAAAAAGTATTATAAGTCTAGTGTGATATAGTTATAGTCCACTAGTTTTCTATAGATATAAAGTGATGATGGTGTTGATATAGAGATAGAAGAATATTATATTGAGTTAATGATGCTAAGAAAATAATGTCTCCAACTATTAGGGGCGACCTCATATATAAAATAACTATGATCACTATTTTGTATCTATCGCAGAAATAGTCTTTACTAATTGGAGAATTTTTCCAGTTCTTTGGAAAAGTGAGGAATTGGATAATAGAAAGCATAAAACATGCTTTCTTTTTCCTTTCAAAAAAAAACATGCTTTCATTTTGAAAACAAAAAAACTGTTAAAAATTGTTTTCTAAATGTAAAACAAAATCATGTATCATTTATTTGACTGTATATCTATCACTATAACCACGTTATATTCTCACCATTATCTACTTATATATTTATTCATTACTATGGTTACATTTATTATCATCTTCTTTTACATATCACAATCATCTATGTTTTTTACTCGTATTTACTTATATAAACATAATTTATTTGTTTACGCTTAAAGTCAGACATTATTCACATTATCAAAACTAAAACTTGAATTGTAAACCAAGTTTAAGATTTTGATTGAACTCAATAAATTATTGGTTCGGATATTGGAATTTTATATATATTAGACTTTAAAGTAAAAATTGTATATATATATATATATATGTATGTATGTATATGTATATATTCCAAAAATATTTTAAATATTAGCTCAAAAATATTAATATTATATAAACTAAATTTTAGGTTAACTTAATATGTTATTGGTTCAGATATATTTTAAGTTATGGTATATACAAATATAAATTTTGTTTAGATATCAAATGTAAAAATTTTACCGTTAGACTTAAAAGTAATTAAAAATTACATTTATTCCATTTAAACCAAACATGTCTAAAAATCACTCAAAATTAAACTTGTGTTAATTTTATAATGTTACTCTAAAAAGAACAAATTTGAAAAAAAAATGAGTGTTAGACGGTTAGTAAACAAATTTTCTAAATAAAAAACAGAGAATGAAAATTAAAAAATTAGAAAATAAAAATAGTTTTGTAGGATTATCTTGTTGTTTCTTACAGAAGTCATATTGTATCATCATAATTTGAACTTTTGTATACTCATATTTGTATTTTTAAATGTACTAAAGCTTGAGTACATTTAATTTCTATTATAAAGGTACTAAAGCTCGAGTACAAATTTATAAAAACAACTTTCAAACAACCCGGAATGTTTTTTTTTTTTTTTTTTTTTTTTTAAACTTTGGGTTTGGTTATAGAGAGAAAGAGAGATTTAGCTGGGAGTCATGAGAGCTACAAAAGAAACTTATTTAGATTGCTCTTGATGATGATCCCTTACAAGCTATATAGAGGCTCCTTATATAGATAACCTCAACGGTAACATAGGGATTTCAATATTTACGAAGTCTGAAAGACTATAGTAGACTATATTACTTTATTTTGTTTTTAATAGATTTTTCTAAAGAAATACAATACTTTGTTTGCCACAATGCTTTATCTTCTTCTCTTTTTCGTCCAGCTGTCCTTTTTTATCAGCTTGAATTGTCAGCAGAGATTCCTTCTTCTTGCATGTTGTCAAGTGTCCTTCAATTTTTTCAATTCCAAGCATATTTCTTACTTTGTCTTATAGATCTATCTGATTTGACTTCTCATTGTAATACATCTTGTAATAGTTTATATTGTTATCTTAGTCTTCTGAGTCTTTTGAGCTACTTTGTAATACAATTTTTATTGGTATGCAGGGGATATACTCAATATAGTTTTGAGTGATTATAGTACATCTATTCTTTTTAGATTGTGGCAAAGGTCGGGAGTATATGTCCACTAACTTCAGGAATTAAAATATAATTAACACTACCAAAAGTATTTAGTAATATTCCATATATAATGCTATTGCCGACATAATTAGATTTCCATAATTATGTAGAGGCAAAGGTTGGAAGTATGCTTCACTATATAAAATAAAACTTGTGGATACCCTTAATTAAAACTGAAGACAGTACCTAAAAACTATCAAGTGGAACATATAACCACTACACAGGGTCTGATAGAATGTGTCATTCTCGGAAAAGAGCATTGGGGTGAGAGAGGCTCGAACTCTCGACCTCAGGATCACTCTAAGCTATGAGACCTACGCGCTAGCCAACTGCGCCACCACCCCATAATGATATTTGGGTTGCAAATTAATTTATACATATTTTGTCCCCTCATGCAGGCAAGAGTAGGTTTAATTTTCAAAAGAAAATAAAAATGAGAAAGTGGGGAAATATTGAACATCACCATATAATAAATTTAAGTTGATTTATGTAATTATTTCATTTTAAATTTGTACTAGAGAAATCAATAGATCTTAATAAACGGGAAATGATAAGTGGACAATACGAAGTAAAACTCATATTATATGTCATAATTTTATTAGTAGGAAAAAAATATGGTTCACTTTTTTGATGAATTAGAGTATGACAGGTAATTAGTGAGTAAAAAATGGGATAGAAATTGAAAGTATGTATAATATTAACTAAATCAATATATATACATAATTTTTTGTTTGTTTGTCCTTGTTTGTTTTTTGTTTTGTTTTGTTGTTTTTCTTTTTTACTTTTGTTTTTGTTTTGTTTTGTTTTGTTTTTTCTTTTGGTTTTTTTTTTTTTTTTTTTTTTT
>CP025644.1:17959618-18018517 GCA_003576665.1 Ipomoea trifida | reverse complement strand
AATTCATAACATAAAACGTTTACATAAACGATTAATGAAATGGTAAACCATTCCTTACAGTCAGACATAGAAACAACTTTTCTAACTATGCTATAGAAAACTTGAATCGCAAACTGTTTCATAACTAGGAAGCTATGTTCCTTCAAGGAGCTTAAAGTTTCATCAAAGATCTGAGTCTTCATCATCATTCTTTTTTGCTCGCCCAGGATAAGATCAACACTTGCCGAAACCAAACTAAACGATTTATGCTAATGATAATGAAAAGCTCGTGAAAGTAACGAGAGGAAAAAGCCCGTGAAAGTAACGAGAGGAAAACACAATGGCTCTGTTTGGCAGAGCTTATTTAGGAGCTTATAGCTTATTTTAAGCTACTAATAAGCTATAAGCTCTGTTTGGTAATGTTCCTAAAATAAGTTAGTAGCTTAAAATAATAGCTTATTTTTTAACGCTACCTAAGGTAGCGTTTCAAAATAAGCTAGTAGCTTTCTAACTTTTTTTCCATCTTTAACCTTGTTATTTTAAAGAAATGACATCATTTATCCTTTCCAGTTAAAACTTTTTTGGCTAAACCTTTTTAACTTTTAATCTTCAATATGGTTGGTTGTAATTTCAATTTGACATTTGTGTTTGAACATTGATTTTTGTATAAACTAATCTTATGAATTATAAACATTTTGTTTTACTTTATATGTTTTCAAATATATGTTCTTACTTTATATTTTATTAAAATATATTGATTTCACTATTTTATAGTTTAATATATAAACAAACCTATTTAAATTTAAAACTATTTAAATTGTATAAGATGTCCTTTTTAGTCTTTTTACATTTATCAGCTTATCAAAAAGCTAATTTTACCAAACACTTTAAAACATAACAGCTAGCTTAACAGCTCTTCAGATTTCAGTTTCGAGCTTATAGCTTTTCAATTTTCAGCTATTTTTCAGCTTTCAGCTACCTTTTCAGCTAGGTTTGCCAAACATAGCCAATAATAGAGAAAATAAAAAAGTGGTAAAGCCAAAGTAGGGTTGGGAGTTCAAGACTACCAACACAAATCCCAATACCTACCTACTATTATTTTATTCAAAGGGAAAGAAAACGGAAGAAGAAGATCTGTGGCGGTGGTCGGAGNAGCCATGAGAGATACAAAAGACACTTATTTAGATCGCTTCTGATGATGATCCCTTACAAGTTACATAGAGGCTCCTTATCTAGATAACCTCAAGGGTGACATAGGTATTTCAATATTTACGAAGTCGATTTGAAAGACTATAGTAGATTACATTACTTTATTTTGTTTTTACATAGATTTTTCTAAAGGGATACGCTACTTTGTCTCTTTTTCTTCCCGTTGTCCTTGTTGATAAACTTGAGTTGTCAGCAGAGATTTCTTCTTTCAGGTTGCCAAGTGTCCTTTCATGTTCTTCCAAGCATATTCTTTAATTTGTCTTGTAGATATATCTAATTGGACTTCTCATTGTAATATAATCTTGTAATAGTTTTTGTTATCTGAGCCTTTTGGGCAACTTTGTAATAGAATCTTTATTGATATGCAGTGGATATACTCAATATAGTTTTGAGTGATTACAATACATCTACTCTTTTTAGATTGTGGCAAAAGTTGGGAATTTGTCCATTAACTTCAAGAATTAAAATATAATCAACACTACCAAAAGTGTTTAGTAATATATCTCACATATAATGTTAGGGCCGACATAATTAGATTTCCATAATTATGTAGAGGCAAATGTTGGGAGTATGTTTCACTATCACTATACAAAATAAAACTTGTGGATGCCTTTAAATAAATCTGAAGATAGTAGCTAAAAACTAACTTCAAACTATGAAGTGGAACATATAATAACTGTACAGGGTATGATAGGATATATAATCCTATATGGAAAAAGACAATGGGGTGAGAGAGGCTCGAACTCTCAACCTCAGGATCACTCTAAGCTATGAGACCTACGCGCTAGCCAACTGCGCCACCACCCCTTAACGATATTTGGGTTGCAAAGTTTATACATATACCTCTCATGCAGGCAAGAGTAGGTCTAACTTTCAAAAGAAAAAAAAAAAAGATAGGAAATATTGAACATCACCATATAATAAATTTAAGTTGATTTATGTGATTATAATATCATTTTAAATTTGTAATATATATATATAATGATAAGTGGACAATAAGAAGTAAAACTCATATTATATGTCATAATTTTATTAGTAGGAAAAAAATTATGGTCCACTCTTTTTATGAATTAGAGAGTTAGCGTAAGGGTAGCCCAAGTGGTAAGAGAGTTACACCTGCAATCGAGAGGTCGTGGGTTCGAACCTCAAGTCCCTTGGGTTTGAGCCGGTCAGTTATGCCTAACCTAGGCTGGTTTACCTCTTTGTGGTCCTTTGCTGGCTAGGTCACAAGGCGAGGGCTTTACTCACATACTCACACAGTGAGGAGTAAAAAATGGGATAGAAACTAAAAATATGTATAATATTAACCAAATCAATATAGATACATAATTTTTTGTATGTTTGTTTTTTTTTTTTTTTGGGTTTTTTTTTCATTGAAGGAATTTATTATCTTTAAAAAAAAAAAAGAGGTAATTTCGTAGTTAACCCCAAGTCTTGTTTAAGAAACACTTTTTCAATTTTGATTTGCACCCGTCATGTGCACTAGAAAGAGTCTTAGTTACACATTGTGTAAACTAATATATATTTTTAATATGGGAAAAATGTTTTTTTTTTTTTCAAAACGCTATTTCTTAACTTAATGGATATACTTTGATAATCAATTTTTTATTCAGTCATTATATGTTTGAGTTATAATACATCAATTAATCATTTTAAGTAGGAAAATCCAAGCCTACATGCATGAGCTTGCTCACTAGTTCAGTACTTTAGTAGACAGTATTCGGGAGGAGAGACCAATGTTTGAATCTCGGAGTAAATAAATTAAAAGTACATAATAATATGTTAATTTTAATAGATATATAATTTATAAATTGAAGGTACATAGTATGTTAATACATTAATTATAATAAGTACATAATTTATGTTTTATTCATGCATATGGTAGACCTTGGTCCACAATATAACAATTGAAACATTGTCTCAAAATAACCAATTAAATATCATTTTATGATCATTTTTTCAAAACAAACTACAATGGTATATATTCGAATTGCAAAATACAATTAATTCAATTGAATTTCAATCAACCTTAGCCACAGGGCCACAAGGCAACGCATACCTTTTCGATAAAATAAAATGAAATACTTTTTGAGTGTGTATGGAAAAATATAATTTAAATAAATAAAATTTTAGACTTGAATCAGTTACTAAATTCTTCCAACTCCATTATTAATATCTATCTTGCAAACACTATAGTCATTTGAATATGTTTTCTGGTAAGCCTTAAAAATTCAACAAGTCTAGTTGAGAGGTCCCAACTAAGTACATATATGACACAAAGTGGCATACACAAAAGTCCAATACATGCAAGTTGATCAATTTAAATATGCAAGTTGGTCCGGAATTCCGAAAATATTGCTTACTTGCCCCACCCATTATTGATTATTTCGTTGAATAAAAAAGTGTACTGCGCTATAGTGAGTACATATCACCATCATTCCATGATTTCCATCTAGACTTTATTGTCCACTTCAACCGAAGAGAGGTTTTTTTTTTTGGGAAGAGAGGGGATGTAAAGTGGAGAACAAAAAACAGAAAGGAGAGAAAAAAAAAATAAACTTACGTAGTTTTTGTGAGCCTCACAAAAAAACATTGTCAGTGTGTGCTTTTGGGGCATTATGTGCGTTGCACACGTCATTTGGATAGATCGACGACCGAAGATTACTAAAAAAAAATAAGGAAAAAATAAGCGGGGTCGTTTTTATAAATATTATAAATTTTAGAGTATGCAATAATTATAAAATTGACTCATTTTTTTTAAAACTAAAATCTCAAACCTTTGATGAATCCCGATTGGATGTCAAAATTAATCCTCACTTTTTACATAAGGGGGTTCTTCTCATTTGAACCCTCACCCACCCATATATATATATATAGTGATGAAACGCCCGTAAGGGCTGTTCAAGTGGCAGAGCGGGCTTGACTCTGGCCGTGAGGCCAGGGATCGAATCCCCCTGCTAACTTGGGCATTCCGGCCAGCTATGGGAAACCTAGGCTGATTTACATCCCTGTGGGCCTTTGCCAGTAGGTTCATGGGGCGAGTGTTTGCCTGAAACTCATTCCTGAGCGGTAGGGATTTGACTCGATAAACCCAATATATAGTGATGAAACCCAACATGAATGAACACAAACTACTACAAGTCTCACGATCTTGCGTGGAGAAGTTGTCTCGTACTCAGGACCTCCCATATAGGGGAGGTCACTACATGCCATTTGAGCACAAAGTGCTTGGCATGAAATATATACTTAAAGCATGCAATTCAACCGTATCCCCTTTCTGTAGCCCACATTCCCACTATGTTGTTGCTTTCCCAACAAACGTTTTCATATGTCGTATCGCATAGATTCCACAATCTACTTTGTTTTTCGAATCCCGACATAACATTTGGATTCTTTTTTGAACGAGGTTTCGTACTATAGTTGTAATTGTGGGCTCATCCACATCATCCAAGAAAATAGAACACATATTATACTATTAATGTGACAAATACATGCGTATATTATACACGATCACAGTGAATAGTCTCGGGTAGTTGAATATGAGGCCAGACATTCTGGAGCTTAGGTATTCAATTGTCTCAAGTCCCAAAAGTACCCCCTTAAGTATTTAATGCACTTTATATAAGAGTTTGGAGGGAACACATGCCGAGTGTTCGTCATGCCGACTACGTGTCCTCTATACACCAGCTAGGATGATGGCAGTCCTACTAATTCAACGTGCATTGAGATTCCTGACACCCACATGAAGAAGATGTGACCATTCAATGGGTTTGAATTCTATTTATCCCTACGTAATAAGGTTCGGTGCTTGGGAACAGTCTTCCCGACTAGACACGATTGGGAAAACTATCCCAGGTGGAAAACACGCTTTATTTATCCGAAGGACCAATCTTCTAACTAGGCTCGGGCCAGGGTAAAATATAAGACAATGTTGTTCACATTTCAATATTTGCTACTAATAACACCAAGATTTGCATTGACGGCTGCTCCGCCGAGCTCGTGTCTAAGGTTTTGTAGCGACTAACGCTCCCTCCTACTCATCAAGGTCTGGCTCTTGCCTTGACGGTGGGGTATAGGTCGCACGTTTATACGTCATCCATTTTCTGGATTGGTTGATTTAACAGGTAAGTTGTTACACACTTTTTAGCGAGCTCTCATGTAAAAAGTAAGAGCTAATATGATATACCAATTTGAATAATTTAACGGTCAAAAGTTTTTGAAAAAATATGGGAAAAATGAATAGGATTAGTTTTATAAATATTATAAACTTAAAAATTTTAAATAAATGCCAAAGATCTTGTAAAACAACATTGAAGAACTCTTATAGATTGCTGAGTTGTTCTTATTGAATCTACCCTATATTTAAAAAAAAAAAAAAATTATATTCCGATGTTTATCCATGTTTGGGTAATTGAAAACACGCGTGGCTATTGAGCGTGTAGTAAACATGCTAAATGCCCCTGTTCATCCTCAACTATAATAACTGTCAAGCTCCATTTTCCCCCAAACTAAGGAAACCACGGAGAAAGCAGGAGAGGCAGGCAGGCTTAATTGCATCCGCCCTCCTCTTTCTCTCCCTAACCTTTCACAAAATTCAAACCCTAACCAACCCACTTAGGAATCATCCCAAACATCAAAATACATTCAATAACATCTTCATTTTTTTTCCCCCAAAAAATTGAAAAGGAGATCAGAGGTTGAATATAGGGGCAATTAATTATTATTATTACGGAGTTTATTGCATTTGCATTTGTATTTGGATTGATTCATCATGAAAGTACAGTCGAAAAGCTGTGGTAATAGCCCGATGGCGTCTTCCAACAGCCCCGGGTCAGCATCTCACAGGAATGGATCATTGTCCTTTCCATTCCAATTCTTTTCCGTTGAAGGCTTTTCCTACGGCAAGATCCCCGATCAGCCCTTAAAGTTCACCGTCCTCAAATTAGACGGAACTTCTTTCGGTAATATTTCCTTCGCCCTTTCAATTTTAATACAATTTGTTTTTTGCAAATTTACAAATCAGGGAAGACTTCTAGTAACTGAAATTGAAACCTTATTATTCATTTTGATCAAACTGAATAGTTCTTGTGAGTGGATTTGCATTTCATTTCATTGTTCTTAACATGTCAAATGATGGGTGATGAAGGTGGAGTGTTTGATTAAATCGGTTTTCGGGTTTGGTAGATATTGAAGTGGCGGGAAACAGAACAGTGGTGGATCTGAAGAATGCGGTGGAAGCAGCGTTTAGTCATTTGGAAGAAGAAGATGGTGCACAGGAGGTCTCATGGTTTGTGCATTTTTAGTGTAATATATACTTCAACTTGATTTGTATGTTATCAATTTGGATCATACTTAGGTATTGTTAATGTTGGATCATGCTATTATTTTTGTTCAAACCATTTAATATTCAATGTTAGTGAATTGTAGAATGGGAAAATTGCATTTTTGGTCATTCAATTATATATGTGGTATAGACTTAGTCCCTGATCTATATGTGTTCGAAGTGGCGATTTTAGTCCCTCCGGGACTATTTCTGCTACCAATATGTTACTTAATAAAGTAGCGGATTTGGTGCTTTAGAGACTAAACTCATCACTTTTGCGCATAACGTCACACGCATATAACTCAGGACTAAATCTGTACCACGAATATACATGTTTGACAAAAAAATACAATTTTCCCGTGTAGAAATAAACAAATTGACACTAGTTATAGAGTTATAGCTCAGCAGAGATGATTTGAGTTGATTTTTCCCCATATGTCCATCAAATGTTATCCTCAGCATTTCTGTTTCACTTTTACTGCAGGTCACACGTATGGGGGCATTTTTGCTTGAGTTATAATGGCAAGCAGCTGCTCACTGACTCTGATTATATTGAAAGTCATGGAATCAAGGATGGTGATAAGGTGTGTTACTAATTTAATAAATTAAGAAACTAATATTTATGCTCCCACTTCTGCAATTACACATTTGTTTAGACTCATGCTTATAAGAAATTAAAAATGCTACTCCTTGTAAGTGTGAGTACAAATGTCATTATTCAATAAATTATAAGTTCTGTCTTCCCTTTCTATATGTTGTTTTGACTTGTGTGTATGGTGGTGGCTGTAGTTAACAAGGCTTGGCTCAACTAGTGATAAGATGTATTATATAAGATTTTATAATTTTAGTCGTCACAAGTTCAAATCTCTGTCAAAACTAATTATTTTTTGTTCGTGAGCATCCATTGTTAACATTTGATCCTATAAGAGTCCAGAATTGAAGCACATGCTCCACGCCCTCTTAAATGTGTGAACTGGTTACTTTTGACGGGCTCCAAGCAAGACCTTTGGCTCTCTGACACCAATTGAACCATGTGTTCCATCTCAATTAAAAGTCTAAGCTAATAGTTGGATTGCACATATATGTTTATATATTTATGCTCAACATCCAGGCAATGCAAAGAGTTAAATGTTCTCAGAGTACAGGTTGTTCCTTTCAACTTCTGCACTTCAGTTTCTCCATACACTAGGAAGAAGCCTGGACTAGAACATATCAGCATTGTTGCCAAGATTCTTAAACACACATTCTTCTCTCAACTTTTGCACTTCTGAATTTCAGTGTGTCCACATATAATTTCTTCTTTAACATTTGCATTACTTGATGAAGAATCTTGTGTTGCAGCTTGCTTTTACTCGGCAAGAAACCATCAGTCAGCCAGTAGATAATCAATCAGAAGGAGAGGACTCTGATGTGTAGGCTATATATATACATACTTATATACTTCCTCGCACATGCGCCTCCAGTTCATACTCGATCTACTTACTCTCTTGAAATTATACATAATATATGTGTCTTGCAGATCTGATGACACTGGAGATAGACAAGCCTCATGCAAAGAAGGCGGAGACTATAAGTGCGATGAGGACGATAGAGGTGAGCGCGATGAGAACGAGGAAGAGAGCGAGGGGACGAGCAGATTGGTTTACTTCTTAAGAAAGTGGTTTTCGTACAGTAGATTTCGGGCTAAAGAACAAGGATGGAATGAAATGCAACAACAAGAGTATGCCCTGGTTTCACAGGAGATTTTGTAAAAATGTTGCAGTATTAATAACTTAATAAACTGGTTTCTCCTTTCTCAAACACAGACTTGGAACACAGGTCATGGTAGGTAGTTTATTGATTTGTTGGTCGTGGGATATGAACGAAGCTGCCGATCGATGAAACCATCTTTTGATTTATTGTTGTTCACCCTTCTTCATTCTTTAACTCTTCCTCTTCAGAGTTGTCTTCCAAATGTATAATTTTGGAGAGTTCCACAATGATGTACTCCTATCCTCTGACAACAAACAATGATTATTATGGGTTTAATCTTATGATGACAAAATTGGAGGGATACTCGATAGTTTAATTTATCTTTGAGTAAAGTTTGTCTTTTTTTATTGCCCGGATCCTTATAATTCTGTGCTTGTTTTCATTAACACTTACAAAATCTCTTCCAAATATCAATGGGAAATCTTCTCCACATTTTCTTTTTTTCCGCAATACTTACTTCTGAGTCTTCTTGATTTGCCTATATTCATGATCAGGATTTTTTTTTTTGGGATAAGGGTCAAATAGCTCATTGTATTACTCAAGAAAGTTCAATTAGCACCCTGAACTCAAAAAACATTCAATTAACTACTCCAACCCTTTAAAAGAAATTCAAATATCACTTTTTGTAGGTTTATATGGGTAACAATTTTAAATATGTTTTAAAAATAAATTTTAAAAACTAATTATTTAAATAAATAATAATTAAAAAAAAAAAAAAAACAGATCCGTCACCATGGCCGGAGACGATGAGCTTCGTCTCTGGCCAGAGACGAAGAGCTTCATCTCCGACCATGGAGACGGATCTGGTGTTTTTTATTTTTAAATTTTAAATAATTAGTTTTTAAATTTTATTTTTAAAAAATATTTTAAAATTGTTACCCATATTTTTTTGATATAATTTTTACCTATATAAACCTACAAAAAATGAAAATTGAACTTTTTTAAAGGGGTGGAGTAGTTAATTGAATGTTTTTTGAATTCACGTGCTAATTGAACTTTCTTGAGTAGTAGAAGGGAAGGGGTTATTTGACCCTTATTCATTTTTTTTTTTTTTTAGTATTATTGACTTTGTTACAATGTAGTAGTCAATATCGCCTTCACTGATGCTCGAATCCACCCTCCCATGTCGGGTGCCACTAGACCACAAGGCCTTTGGCATCAGGAAATTAGTTTGACAAAAATTGTTATAAGTTCTACTAATGTTTTGCTAATTTTTCAGTTATATTTTAAGCCGTTTTTATTTTTATTTCAATAAATTTTTAATACAAGTACAATAATAGATATAACATTAAATTTTAATTATACAAAACATAATGTGTCATTTGCAAATACAAGAAAAAGAATACAAACCCTAAGGGACAAGATCGGGAGGGCCTAATGTCCTACCTTTGGTTTGAGATGACTAAAATACCCTCAATATTTTAGGGTTTGGGATTTTCCAGTGAATTTGGCCGTAATTTTGTCGGAGTGACCGAAATTGATAAAAATTGAATAGTTAAGGTACGAAATTAACAGTTTTGAAAGTCGTAGATTGCAATTAACAGAACCCCTATAGTCAGTGGACCAAAATGGCAATTTGCTCTAAAACTTTGGCTTAGTGGAGATATGTGCAATTAGCCATGTCTTTGTCGTGTGTTTCTTTTGAGTTTGGAATCTTTGCTTCTCCTAATGGAGGCATGGAATATGGGTGTTACATTTTAATATTGAAGCCTAAACTCCTAAAGCATACATGCGTGTAGTACTAACTGACTACCTCTACTAAATCTCTTGCTGTTTTTTTATTAGGAGGCTGCTTAGGCGCTAGGCGTTCCTCTACCGCCCGATTAGCACCTAGCGCTTATTGCAACCATGCCAAGGACATGCCAAAGATCGATCAGTCCATGATCACCCACAAGTTGGTCATCGACCTCACATGCAAGCCAGTTTTGTTGTGGTCGGTCAGCTCCCCGTCCAATGTGGAGGGTTTCTCCAATTTGTAGTAAGACCGAGGCTAGGTGGTGGGAAAAATTGAATTGACCACCGTTCGGTCAAACAAACAAGAATGACTACTTCTACTTTTTCAGCAAAGTGTCCAACCCTTCAAGGAATCGCCAGACGTCGCGCTAGGAGATAGAAACAAAACCCGGGGATGACTTGCCCACTCCGGAGACGAAGAAGAGTTGGATGAAAAGGGGAAGAGTAGCCAAAAACGTTGAGGTGGTAGTAGAGTGTGAGAAAACAGGAAAATACCCAAAAGGAATTGGGAGGGAGCTGATCAGGTACTATGCCAAAATATCAACAAATCTTGTAAAAAGAGGGGAATGAGGCACTCAAAAACCCAACCGAATTGCCTAGAGTGAGAAGACATAGCCACCAGTTAAGGGTGTTGTGGAGTAAGCAGGTTTTAACTAAAACAACCTCCAAAAGATTGTCGAGCGATGGTTATAATTGGTAATTATGGAGGTGTTTAGAGGAAGGTAGTCCTTGTCCTTGAAGAAGTTGGGACCATGGTTGATGAGGGCATCAGGGTGAACTGCTCGAAGTGGTATAGGAGGATGTGGAGCTAAGGAGGTTGGGCTGGAAGAGGTAGAGGCAACCCAAGCGGCCAATGCAGAGGAAAAAAGGAAGAACATGTGGCATTGGAAAAGACGAGCCAGAAGAGATAACAACTGGGGAGGAAAGGGGTTGCTCACTGATGAAGGGGCGTGAGAGGTAGACACAGCTGGGTGGTCGATTAGACCGAGTAAACTAGTCTCGACGGGTAGAATACGGAGGGAGTCGTGGGCAAATGTAGAAAATGAGGAGGATCTAGTAGAAGTAAAAGATGAATGCATGGCGGGTCTCCTGGGGTGTGTGAAAGGAAGGAGCGGAGTGCTAGGGTTAGGGAACGACTAAGTGCAGGAACGTCCGACTAGGTGGTTGGCTACTTGCTCAAATGTGCTTAAGAATGCTCAAGTGTTTGGAAGGGGAAAAAGAAGGAGAAGGGGGGGGGGGGGGGCTTTTTATAGGCAAGGGTGAGGCACCATATGAGGACACGTAGCGAGCATGGCAGAGCAAAAGGACGTGATGGGACATTATAGGGGGGTGTGAAGGCATAACAGGTCGTCGTTCCGACTCTCGCGCGACTAGCATGATGGGGTTAATGTCTCATTTATAGCTCATAAATACGGCTTAAAGCTGAGAATGAAAGTCTAGGCGGTTGGATTGAGAGTATATTAGTGGGCAACACACGGAGATTTGTGCCCAACAAATTGGCTAAGCGGATGAGAGTACCCAATAGGGGGAGGGGAAGTAAAAAGTATCTGGTCGACAGAAGTGGTAGAGCACATGGCACAAAATCGCTTCTAACTAGCAAGAATATAATGTGGTCGAACAAAGTTTTTAGCTACTTTCTTGTGCTGTCGACTTCACGAGGCACAAGAAAGTGGGAGACCGGATGTCGGGGTAGTACTTGTGCCCAAGTAGTTCTTTATTAGTTAAAGTTACAAGACGAATTTCACCCAGAGAATAAACATCAATGACTAGTTTTCTTGTAATTCAATATATTATAGTGACTACGATTTTTTTGTAATTCAAAATAATATATGCATTGATTGACTGAATGGTAACAAAACTTCTTCATAAAATTGGCCGAGATTTATGTAAGCTTGTCTTTCTATAAATCTATCCCTTGTGATAAAAATAAATTAAAAAATAAAAAATCATGCATCACCCGTTTGCCTCTTGCTAGTACTATTGAGTATTGACTATTGGTGCAATGACATGAGGTCAACCGGACTGGGTCTACATTCTACAATGGAAAAACCAAGAATATTGATTTCCATGGCTTCATTCGCTTGTTGCTTTCTGACATGTTTCCATCAGAATCAAGTCCACCAAGCTTTTAAAAGGAGCTTTTTGGCCTTCCCTTTACACACAACCAACAACCAATTCCAAAAAAGAAAAACAAACTTTTTGAGTTGAGTGGTCTGCAGTAATGGAGATTCTGGGTTTCTCCTTCTTTGTGCTTGGGCTGCTGAGCACTGTTGTTGCACAGCCACCTACAGACCCTAAAGAAGGTTTTCCTCTTCCTCATTACACCACTCAATTACAGTATAATGATGCCCAATTTACAGTATGAAATTGCAATGTGATATAATCTGAACAAACTCATTTGGGTTTAATATCTCTATTGTTTTTCATATCTGTTTTATATTATTATGCTCTTAAGGCTTTTGAGTGGTTTTTGGTCAGTGGATGCAATTAACAAGATAATTGATCACTGGAATTTGAGAAGCAAAGTGAGCTTCAACAATATTGACCCTTGCAACAAAACTGCTGCTTGGGCACCACCAGAAGCTAATCCCAGGATTGCTTGTGATTGTTCTCCCACTACCTGCCACATTACTCACTTGTCAGTCCATTCATTCCCTCTCTTGATTATTCACTAATTTATTTTGTTATTATTGGGCGGAGGCCCGTGAAGAGCCAAGTCTAGCACCACGTGGCTAGGTAATTGTTGGGCAGAGGTCTGAAAGGCCAGGTCCAACACCTTGCCTCTTCAAAATGTGGCGGTATAAAGAAATAAAATTGCGCTTTCGCTACGGGTTATAGCTTTTGGTGTAGTGGCAAACGCTTGATCCTAACAGTTATTTTTTGTGCTAATTTCACTTGCTCATATTTTCCAGGAAAATATATGCTTTAGATATTGTTGGCGAAATTCCTAAAGAACTGTTTATGCTTAAAGAAATGATTGACTTGTAAGTGATCCTTTATTTAAGTTAGTTCTATGTTATTTAGTTTTCTTTTTGGATGGTGAGATTTCTGACTTTGTTTGATGCTGATGATCGCGTGGAATTGTTTTAGGAATTTGGGTCAGAATGTATTGAATGGCTCTATCCCAGCTGAAATTGGGCAGTTATCAAAGATGAAATGGCTGTATAATTCCTTCTTAACGTTTCATAGTACTTCTCTAGACATAAATTTTAAGAAGTAAACTAAATTTTATGTTTTCTCGATTATCAGGAGTTTAGGCATTAACAATTTCACTGGTCCAGTTCCTCCAGAGCTCGGAAATCTCAGTAGTTTGCTTAGTTTGTAAGTAATATTGTTTTCTGTTATATTAAAGGAATTAATCTATCTATTACTCTCTATTAATTGCGTTTTTTTCATTTGAATAATTTTCATCTTTTCCAGAAGTTTTGGCTCAAACAATATGAATGGACCCTTGCCACCAGAACTAGGAAACTTAACCACCTTAGAAGAGCTGTAAGATCAACTCTTCCTTGAGTACAGCCCTTAAAACGGATTTGTACCATTCAATTTTATTTACTTTCATGTTGAGCGGATGCGTTTTGTGATCACTCAGGTATATTGATAGCAGCGGAGTGACTGGGCCGATTCCCCAAGAGCTGTCAAAATTGAAATCTCTCAGCGTATTGTAAGCACTTCTGTACTATTATCCTCTAAAGCGTTATGAGATCTTCTTTCCGAGTTTTGGAGAAATTAATGTGGAATGGATTGATTTTACATTTTTGCTCTGCATGTCCTGTTTCAGATGGGCATCTGCTAATGGTTTCACGGGAAAGCTTCCTGAATTCATTGGAAGTCTGACAGATCTCACAGTCCTGTATGCTTAAATTTTGTATTTTATCTATCTGAAATTAACTTCCTGTTTGTTAAAAAAATAAAAAGAAAAAGAAATTAACTTCCTGTTTTTTATGTGTGACATTTACATAATCAACACTTCAAACTATTGTTCTCGTTTCTTGATTTTCATGTTAAGTAGTGTCATAATTAACAAAATTCTGATATACCATTGTAATCAACAGGAGACTGGAAGGAACACTTCTTGAAGGCCCTATCCCGAACAGCTATGGTGCTCTAACGAAGCTAGATGACTTGTAAGCAATATTGCTTTTTTTTCTTTTTTTTTTTGAAATAAGTAATATTACTTTTAGTACCAAACAAAAAAGTATATTGAATATTTTGCTGTTCCTTTCATATTAGTTTTGTAAATAGCAATATTTTGCCCTATCGTTGTCATCAACTTGAGGTTTTGGGATCTGTAGCAGTATTTTAACTTGGTTTTCAACTTTTAATAAAATGATGCTTTCAAATTCACAATACTGCAATTTAATGTTTTTCTTGCTTGTCCAGTCAACGGTAAAATAATGAAATATCTTCAAGATAATCTAACGTGCACTCCCTTTGTCTCTTTTCTTCATTTTCTACACAGGAGAATTGGCGATCTCAGTAATGGAGATTCTTCTCTGAATTTCATAGAGAACTTGACCAGTCTTTCTATATTGTATGACCAATACATGTTCAATCGCTTAAGCTTTGACGATGATGGTTTTCTTGTCAAATCTGTTTTTAGTTCTCTTTATGGTACTTGATAGCTAACGTACTAAATTAGTTTTGCATCTTTTTCACATGCAGATCGTTAAGAAATTGTCGGATGACTGGCCAACTTCCAGAACGGCTTAGTACCTTCTCTAATTTGAAAATCTTGTAAGTTCCTTTCCAAATGATGATATTTATTCAAAACCTTCATTTTCTTTGTTGGTTTTAATTATTTGTTTTTGGTGCAGTTGTTCCGAATTCATTTTATTCATATACTAAGAATTTTATGATTTTACAATGTAGGGACTTGAGCTTCAACAACTTGACAGGTGAAATACCAAATTCATATAAAGACCTTGCCTCGTTACAGTACTTGTAAGATCTCTTCTGACTTTACAAAATATATCAAAAAAAAATTTCTCTAAATATTGGGTATACTCGGTTAAATATGAATCATGTGCATCCCAGGTATCTTGGAAGCAATAACTTGAGCGGGGAGCTACCTGCAAACATCATAACTCCCAAGCTTATCGCTCTGTATGTCCTGTCTTGATTTAGCGAAGAATTTACATTTGTGTATATGATTTTGAGCTTTTCTTCTCTATCATGATCGAAATGACGGATTTTAATGAGAAAACGCTGCTAAATTTGTATCTTGTTTCCTTTTCCTATTGATCTCGCCTTGTCTCAGAGATATCTCATTCAATCAAATCTATGGAACTATACCTGCAAATAAGTCGGCTATTTCAGTGTGAGTCTACTCCTACAACCCTCAACTTTCGAGAATTTATGGAATGGGAATTTCATTTGATGCCTCCATATCTGCACATCTAAATAGGCGGACATATTTTTTTCTTTTTTCAGAAATGACGTTGGCACTTCGATCACTAGCGAAAGGTCACTTGACAGGTTAGATTATAGTGAGAATAACTGGTAGCTTTTCATATTCAATAAAATATGGAGATCGGATTTGTAGTTACAACATTGTTTGGTGTATTCTGTTTTAGCATGCTTTTATTGATGGAATATTCAATCTGAGCAAATCATGAAATACCATTAAATGTGTAACGTTGATAATAGATTATGACTTCTTTCCTTTGTCTGCAAAATTTTGATAGCGTTTGCTTAATAAAAAACTCGGTGTGCACTGAGATAGCTTCATCAAGTAAGTACTATAATTTTCAAGCGAGTCTTCTGTAAACAAAGAGAATTAGCGGATCACTCAATGGAGCAATATGTGATTCGTTTTGTTTATTGCAGCTTCATTTTCAATCGACTGCGGTGGAAAGCAAATAGAATCTGTATCCGGTACTGAATTTGATGATGATTCTGAGACACTAGGCGCAGCATCGTTCTACGTGGGCTCGAACAATCATTGGGGAGTGAGCAGTTCTGGAACATACATTAACAATCCAAACGGACCGAAGTATACAGCTCAGACGGATTCTCAGATCACAAGCACTCTCGACTCTGAACTCTACAAAACAGCGAGGATATCTCCAAGCTCATTGAGGTATTATGGTCTTGGGTTAAAGAAAGGCATATATAGTGTTGATCTTCATTTTGCTGAGATACAAATGGATGATTCTCGGAACTCTTGGAAAGGCCTCGGGAAGCGCATATTTGACGTTTACATTCAGGTATGGCAAATTATGAAGTAGTAGTACCATTAGCTGTTTTGTATCTGGTGTTTGTATATATGAATATATGATCTACTGTCGTATTATTTGAACTGAAGGGGGAAAGAGTTCTTCGAGATTTCAATGTTAAAGACGAGGCTGGGGGGTCTAAAAAGGCGTTGGTGAAGACATTTAGGGCGAACGTGACAAACAATGTGTTGGACATTCACTTCTTCTGGGCTGGGAAGGGCACTTGCTGCATTCCCTTTCAAAGCACATATGGCCCTCTAGTTTCAGCTATCCATGTTACTCAAGGTTCTCGAACCCGCACCTCTTTAATTTCCTCGTGTGAGTCTATCTTTCGATGCATAGATGTTTGGATTCACTACCTGACCGCGTGTTTAACCCGATTTTGCAGTGGTCAATTTAGATGATTCTTCCAAGAGTAGGGACAAGAAACACGTCGGAAAGATTCTTGGAATCGCGCTGGGATCTGCAGCAGGAGTACTCATAATTTGTTCCATTTTGTATGTGTGGTGGACAAAGAAAAGTTCTCCTACCAAGGGAATCTAAGTTTTGATTCAACAAGAAATAATGGTTCTTCTCAAGGCTATATATGATATGATGGAACCTCTGAGATTCTTTAGGCCATGAAAGACCCTGTTTGATGTTTTCTATCAGAGCATTTAGCAACACATATCAGAATCTTAATTGTATAGAAAATAGCCAATAAGTGTTAGCTCTTACATTCCTTGTTAATCTTGGTCCAACTCTTTTGAAGTGTGTAAGTTGTAACTATATTTGGAAATTGAAGCATATCTTATATTTCAACTAAAAGTTTAAAGTGATAGTTGGACAACATATTTATAGCTTTATATATTATATACTCAACATTGGAGTTTGGATTTCTAGTCCAACCAGTCATATGACAACTGTTATACCATGAATTGTGAACCTTTATACAAAAATTTTGTACATTCAATTAACACATTCTGTACGTACAGTTAACAATTTCTGTACATTTAACAAATAACTTGATAATTAATGACACATAATATTGATAGGGATTATTGTCAGTGTATCGTAACCGTATGGCAACCGGTTTCCAAGCAAGGTGCTAGCGGGCGACGCGCCCACCGGTCTATCCGGCCTCCGATCTTCAGGCCTTGGTAACCTGCAAGCCCTGACGCGTAAGAACCGTTCAGGATCGACCAGCCCGATCAGCTTGCCTTAGAGCGCACATCTCCTCTTATAGCCCGTAGCTGCCAGGCACTTGGGCGGAATATAGTGGGCCTGCGTTTGGCCCCGTGCATGGCCTCCACGCGGCGCCCGTGCCGCAAGACTTGCACTTGTCCCCTAGCATCCTATATATACTGCATTAATGCTGGAAGGACGACTTTTGGCTGTTTTGACTACTAAATAGCTAAGTAGCTCGAAAACCTCTAACCCACTGCCACGTTGACCGGGCTACGCCTAAGGTATAAAATAATTGTATCCGGTTCACAAGTAATAAATTATATTTTACCATATTTCACTGTGCAACCGCATATTTACCTTATCAAATATAATAGCTACATGTACAAAAACAGTCAACTGAATGTATAAAATATGTTAACTACTGATATAAAATTTGAAGGTTATTTTTTGTCCATGGTATAATTTCCCGTCATCAATTGTTATGTCATGGACCCGGGTCTATGTTCACAATTTTAGAACTCTATATTCACAATTTTAGAACCCTATATTCATAATTAGAAAACTCTATATTCACAATTACAGAACTCTATATTCAACCATATAACACAATTTTTGAATCTATATAACAAAATTGTGAATATAGAGTTCAAAAATTGTGAATATTAATTAATATAATTTTGTATATTGAGATTTAAAATTGTGAATATAGAGTTCTAACATTGTAAACATAGAGTTCTAAAATTATGGATATTGACTCGGGTCACCTTGCCTTATCATAATTTGTCATGTTTGTCCTACCATCAGCTTTGAGTTGACTACTAGTTTAGAATTTTCTTTTACAATATCTCACTAATATGAATATGTTTATCATATAAAAATATGAATATTTGGTATTAAATTATGAAGTTATAAAAGTTTGTATATAATTATAACAGCACATAAAAGTTTAGATTTTTTTAACCTTTTATATATTATGAATAATGGTATTTTCCCTTTAAAGTCTTCGTTGGGTTTGCATGAATTAATTGTTCTTACCACAACTTTTTTTTTTAAAAAAATTCTTAGTAATCAAATACAACAAAATCCAACAATAAAGTGTCATGTCCTGAGTAGGGGTGTGCAAATTTCGGTTAAAGTTCAATTAACCAACCGAATCGAAGAATTTCGGTTAACCGTTCTTTAACCGAAAAACTTCGGTTCGGTAATGATTAAAGGATTTGTAAAATTTTGGTTAACGATTAATTCGGTTCGAAACGATCGGTTAACCGGAATTTTATATATATATATATATATATATATATAGTCATGATCAGGTGCGGCCGTGCTCTCCCGTACGGCCGTGCGGTTCACACCACTCAATGTTACGAAATATACCACTCAATGTTAACATTGTGGTGTGTTTCTTAACATTGAGTGGTGTATTTCGTAACATTGAGTGGTGTGTGACCGCACGGCCGCACGGGAGAGCACGGCTGTACCTGAAATTATTTATATATATATATATATATATATATATATATATATATATATATATATGGATGTTTGGACTTTATAATTTGTGTTTTTATGTTTGTAGTGTTGTTATGATATTGTGTTTGTATATTTTCTTATAAGTATTATTTTAATTGAATTTATTATTATAGGTATTATTTTAAAGATTTAAAATTTTAGCTTAAAAAACTTCGGTTAATCGGTTAACTGAAAAAATTTCTGTTCGATTAATTTGGTAATACAAAGTTCCGTTTGGTTAATGGTTAAACCTTTAAAAACTTCAATTAAAACGGCTCGGTTAACCAATTGCACACTCCTAATCCTGAGATGAAAATTAAGGGGATAAGAAATTTCGGAGGGATGTATAACATTATTCATATATTATATAGTATACTTTTGTTACTCTAATTTCGGTAAGAACCATTATGGGAGAACTCTCTTTAACATCTAAAGCTTAAGGGATCAGTAGTCGTTGATGAAGTGTCATAATTTATTTATTAGTTAGTTATAAACTTATAATATATTCTATATACAATAGTATTGAAGTATGAATTTAAAAATAAAAAATAAAAAATTCCGAGTATGATAAATTGATAGTATTTTTCATAGATCTCGTACACCAAGTGTATGATAGAAGTTCTCTCTGAACAAGCAAGCTGTCCAAAGATCTGTTATTTCCTCCATATTTGCATGCAAAAAAAGAATGTTTAATTCATTTTATCATCACTGCCATTTTATCCTTCTATCTTCTCTGTGTTTTTTGGATGATGAGAATGCAGAAACACAACATCAATAATTAATTGCACCATGGGAAACAACATGGCTTCATCACCACCCTCTCCTCTCCATTGTTCTTCATCATCATCTTCTTCATGGCACTTTATCAAATACCTTGCTGGATCTTCACCCTCTGAATATGACAGCAATTCAATCACAAAGCCAACATGTACCCAGATCCTTCTAGCCTCTTCCATTGGATTCATTTTCGCAGCGGTCATGCATTTTCGCATCAAGAAAATCAGGGACCTGAAAATTGTGCCAAGAGTCAAAGTCTCTGAATCAGGCCAGATCCTCAAGCTTGAAAGATTTTCTCATTATGTAGGTAATGATGATACATTTCAACCTTCTCTTCGTTTTCAAAGGTTTTTTCTTAATCATGTTTGTTTTTGTTTGAAAATAAACTGATAATGTCTTTTGTTGGTGTTTGAATTGACAATTGAGGTTCACAAAGTCTGGTGAGGCTTGATGAACAATACGCATAGGAGTTCTGAACATGTACTTGATAGGAGAAGTACTTTAATTGTGATGATAAGGTGCATTTAAACAGCAGCTATGAAAATATATAGGTGGAAGCCAAGTAAATAATAAAACAATGCCTGCAGGGAATACTATACAATGTCATATATATGCTAAAACTTTGATCTTTAATCTCAAAATTTTTTAAAAACATATATATGTTGTGATATGTTCTGTTTGAATGTGGCAGCTAGGCAAATTGGATTTGCAGATAAGAGAGAGTGCCCAAACTTATGCAAATTAGCTTCTGATTATATAAGAAAAATAGAAGGGTGTGAGGAAGAAATATATAATTTCTTTGCTAACGAACCGGGAGCGGATTCTCTGTTCATAAAGCTTGTGGAAGAGCTTGAAAGACTGATCCTTAGCTATTTTGCATTTCATTGGAGTCAAGCTTCTAATATGATAAGCCAGGTACTAAATCAAGATCCACAATTATGAGCTTTAAGAGTAGGGTGTGTTAAATAAAACCTGACTTTGTGTCATAACATATTTCCAGATTTTGAGTGCTACTGACTATTCTGAGCCAAAAAAGAAGCTTAAAAACATTGTCATGGCAGCTACTAGGTATGTGTGTTTCTATATCTATTCTATATCCATGTTCTTCAATTCCTAGATTTCCAAAGTTAATATATAGGAGGTATAACCATTTATTATTTGGATACAATGATTTCTATAATAGTATCACCACTTGTAAAGTTATGTATACAGTATTAATTTCTGACTTATTTAGTGTTCTTTATTTAATTTTGTTTTAAAGTTTACTCAATCATAATACCATAAGGACTTGTTCCCTCTAACAATATCTGCAACACAAAAATCTGGCAAAAGCACTTGAAACTTTGAAAAGAAAATCTGGCAAAAACACTTGAAACTTTGAAAAGAAATTGGATTACTTGAACACTGGATTCTAGGGATTCGAGGTTGTTTACAAATGAGCCCATGAGGGGTATTTATACTTATTCCACCTCCTTAATGGAGGGTGGAGATCCACTAATTCCTATAGCTAAGAATCAATATCTAGAACCCTCCCAAAATCTCTACACAACCCTAAGATTCTACAAGGTTATAGAATATTCCATACATCTCTACAACTACTAGTGTTATATACATGCTTTTAGAATGAGAAGCTATGGGAAAGTCCAAGATAGGTTTAGAAGAATGTAGGAAACCTCGGAAATGTATAGCAAAGTGCCCTGGACGTTACACTAAGCAAGCTAAAATTTAATTTTTATGGAAATATATAAAGGGAGCAGAGATTTGAGAGGGTGACAAAGAATCTGAAGGTTGCAAGAGTGTTCACAACCCTGGTGGAGGAGATGAAAGCCATAGGACTTGTTGCGGCTGATGATTCAAAATGCACAGATGTGATGGTACCAATGGCTCACAAAGATAGGAGCCCTGTCCTCCTCTTCATGGGTGGTGGCATGGGAGCAGGGAAAAGCACTGTGCTCAAGGACATTCTCAAAGAGTATGACCACCTTATTCAATGCCAAATCATATATTGTTAACAGGTTTTTGCTGGCATGACATTATAATTATTATTATACATATCTTGTGTACTTAACTGTCAGTGTTGCTACGCCAAAAGCTATAGCTAGTAGCGAAGACGGAATTTTATTTCCTTATATCTGGCCCTTCAGGCCTCCCCCAACAATTGCCTCCCAGCACCTGTCGGCCTTAACTGCACAGTTTACTCTTGTTGGGACTTAAACCCATGACCTATGCTCTGATACGCTTGTTAGGATCAAGCACTTCCCACTACAAAGTTAAACAAGTTACATTCTTGAAACCATGAAGTTCAATATTATTGATGAATAATTATTGGGTGCTTGATTTTTGGTTGTAGACCATTCTGGGTTGGGGCTGCTGCCAATGCTGTTGTAATAGAGGCAGATGCCTTCAAAGAATCAGATGTCATCTACAAAGCCCTCAGCTCCAGGGGCCATCATGACATGCTTCAAACTGCAGAATTGGTATTTCATCCCACCCCCACCCCTCCCCCTTTACAAGGAAAAAAAAAAAAAAGAAACCAGAAAGCCCTCATTTTTAGTATGCTTAGCCTTTCTGGTCAAATAAGCCAAAATTAGCTGATAGGCTGATTAACAGGGCAATATTTTTACCTTATGTTGTCAAAGGAATTCTTGGTGGTAATAATGCAGGCAAGCACTGAATGTACTTTGCAGGTGCATCAATCATCTACAGATGCAGCATCATCTCTGCTTGTAACGGCGCTGAATGAAGGGCGAGATGTGATCATGGATGGCACGCTTTCGTGGCTACCATTTGTGGTGCAGACAATAACAATGGCTAGAAATGTGCATCGGCGCCGCTATAGGATGGGAGCCGGGTACAAGGTGGAAGATGATGGAACTGTGACTGAGAACTACTGGGAAAGGATTGATGAGGAGCCTGACCTTGTTGATGGGGTTAAAAAGAGAAGGCCTTACAGAATAGAGCTGGTTGGGGTTGTCTGTGATGCTTATTTAGCTGTCATTAGAGGAGTAAGGTATTCAATAAACCAACTTCTTATGGTCAAGCCAAATTTTGAGGTTACTGTTTCCCTAATTCAAACAATTATGTATGTTTTTTTTTTTTAATCTTTTTGATTGCACAGGAGAGCTATAATGTGTAGAAGAGCTGTGAGGGTAAATTCACAGCTAAAGTCCCACAAGAGGTTTGCAAATGCATTCACAACATACTGCAACTTAGTAGACAATGCTAGACTGTACAGCACTAATGCTCTTGAAGGCCCTCCCAAAGTACAACTTCTTCTACTCTTTACTTCATACAAATATTTTTTTGTTGGACTGTCCCAATGGTATATACCATGGAGAGGCATAAACCAGTGTTCATATTGAATTGTGAACTTTGGTCCAAAAATTATGTGTCTTCAGTTAATACATTTTATAACTTCAGTTAATACTTTTTGTATCTGTAAATAAATTGAAGTCATATAACATAGTAATTACAGACACATAAATTGTTAATTGCAAGTATAGAATATGTTAACTGTAAACACATAAGATATTGATTAACATGTTATGTGCGTATGGCTACCATATCAATATATCATGTACTTGCCGTTAATAGTTTATGCGTATGCAGTTATTATGCTATGTATTTATAATTACCATGTTATGTGTGTCTTTAATTAGCATGTTATGTGCATTCAATTTGTTTACAAGGTACATAAACAGTTAATTGCAAGTACAGAATGTATGAACATCAGACACATAATCTGAAGGTTATTTTTGGACTAGGGTCCACAATGCAATATAGAACATGGTCCTTGGTATAATTTGCCGAGGTGTCCTGGACAGACCCTTACTATAGGAGACACTTTTAAGCCCGTATCATACTCAGACTAATCATCATTCGCCCGCACCGGGCCATCCCAATTAAAGGGCAAAATACTGGGCATATTGATTTTTCAATACGAGAGGGGGTTTTGAAACTTAAACTCTCGACTTCTCTTAAGCAATGAGAGTGCACGGCTACTCACGCCAACCAAGCTGGTTACTTGATAGAAATATTTTTGTGCAAGCTAAGTAAGAATAGATGCTAACATGGATGGTTGTGACTTAAGTTGATAGGATGGAAGGACAGGGAAAGGACATTGTTGGTTGATCCAGATGAGATAAATGTGCTAAAAGTGGTGGGGAGGTTGAATGAGGATGCAGACTGCATACATAAACTCTATAACCACCCTCACCCAGCTTACCAGAAAGGTGCCTTTTGGAAAGACATTGTGATGTCACCTTCAAGGTTGAGCATTCAGAAGGAGCTCAAATACTCCATCCAGAAAATTGAGGCCTTCTACTCTGCTAATCATGAATAGAATTGTATTTTTCTCATTATTATATATATAATTATTGCATCCATGCTGAGATGTGTAGAGTAGATTAGTGGGGTTTTAGACCTTGCTAGTCCATCCATTCATACTTGTTCTTTTTATCCTTGCAAAATTGGGATTGTATCTTTGTTTGATGTATATGTAAATCAATATAAGTTAATACAGGAGATAAACAAATTAAAGGACTTGAAATTTAAGTTTCTAATATAATATTTTTTAGGGAAAACGGAGCTTTTGGCCTCTCAATTGTTTTACTTTTAAAAATTTTGCTCTTTTGTCAATTGATTTGAACAAACTTAGTCCTTTAATTGTTCATAATGTGTCATATTTGGTCTTGGATGTTATATAATTAACATTTTTGTTAGTAATTTTTTTCGTAGAGATTATATTTGTCAATTACTCTCAACCAACTTCTTCTCCCTCCTCTCAATGTTTAGTTTACAAGAATCATTACCATTCGATTGTTTAGTATGTTACTAGTCCGGTTTAGTACAGTTCGATATGATTCGGTTCAAAAAAATATATCGAACCAAATTACCCCATAACTATATTGTAACAAGTGTTCTAGGGCGATAGCCGATAGCCGATAGGTATGGAAGGAATTTCATAAAATTGACTTTCTTAATAAAGTTTTTTCTTTCTAATATATAGAAAATAACGTACAAATGAGTAAATTACAAGAGAGGGGCACACGCCACACCTACTGCCTTCATTAACAATGGTCAAATAGTTGAATACCACAAGGTGAAGTGTTAAAAATCTATCAATATACTAAATCTAATAAAAATTAATAAAGTTAGGTCTGTAACGGAAACTAACAAATGTTGGTCCAAGTAATGGTTCACATTATTTTAATTTTAATATTTTAATTATTTTTTTTACTTTACCCTTCTATTATATCATTTACTTTTCCTAAATACTACACATTCAGTCAGTGTAAATTTTATTAATGGAATAGTCAGTTGAATATTTATAATTCTTAACTTACCCATTGATTTCCATAAGAAAGATCTTAGGTTTAAACTAATCAAATAAAAATTGACATAATTGTTAAACATATACTATGAATACATTAAAGTATATTAAAAATACAATATAAAACTTAGCATGAACTTTGGCCAATTAATTAGTCAAATTATATACATAATATTCAAAGTTGAGCATTAAAGATTTTATGAAAGAAACTTGAATATAATTTTATTTGTTTTTTTTTTATAAAAAAAAAACTAGGTTTAGTTTTTCTCTTTTTTTCATTATGGTATTAATAATTTATATATTTCTATAATGGTACAATTGTACATTACTTACAAATATTTTTTTATCGAACAAAATTATTCTTAAATCATTAAAATTTCATACAGACATATATACAGCACAGAGAGTCAACGCCTCCATTAAGGCTCAATCTCATAACTTCCCATATGAAAGAGTCGCTACATACTACAAAGTGCTTGGTATGCTACTCACCCCTTATAATCTCTCTCTTCACACCAAATAAACTTGAAACTGAAAGACATGCATTTTTATATTAAAATCATTTTAAATATGTGATTGTTTTATATATTTATTTATTTGTATTTTTTAATGTTACTGACTCAATTACATTATAGTATCTGATTATTTATTTGTATTTGATACTTCGTATTTATTTGAAATTTTTGTGTGACCGTATGGCGGTGTGCGCCGTCCCTATCCGTATATTTGGGAAGTATATTCACGTTTCTCTCTCTCCCTTATCGGACACTCGGACAGTGACCTGGAATGAATTTGAATACCGCTGGCGAATAAGCAAAAAGAAAAACCCAAAAAGAAAATAAAAAAACCCAAAAACACCAATCCGCAAAACCCTCTCGTTTGATTTTTGAGTTGAATCCAGATTCCAGAAGGAGAAAGAGGGAGCTTTTCAGTTTGAATCCCCTTAATCTCAGTAAAGAATGTAAAAAAACAGATACCCATTTCAAATTTCTCTCTTGGGCTTTCAGATTTTTCATTTTTCTTCAACATTATTCTCCATCTGTAATACTTTCTCTCTCTGGCCTTTCAGATCCCTGCTTGATTCAATGGATTTCTGAGCATTTATGGTTCTTTAGGTAAGTCCATTATGTTCAAAGACTAGTTAATTCATTATAAATTTTGGTACAATTATCTATGTTTGTATATTTGTATGGGTTCATGTATATCCATTCTCTCTGGGATAATTTGTGTATGTGTTTACATGTATACGTATGTACTTGAGGAAAATGGATAATGCTAGTTTTGGGTTTGAAGTTGAATCTCAGAATGTGAAAGGATTGGATCTTCTTGTGTGGGGTTTTGCTTGGGTTTGGAGATCTATTGGAGTATACTGAGTTTTCAAAAAATTTCTCTTTTGAGTCTTTTCTGAAGTTTATATTTTAATTCAATTTGTGAGGGTTTTGTTTGTGGTGGTTGAAAGACAATGACTTCAGAGTTCGGATGACATATTTGTTTGTTTGTTTGCTTGTTTGCTCATACTGTGTGAGGAATTTCTCTTAATTTTCTCTTTGGAGAGGTGGGGTGGCACTTGGACTATTAGTTGAAAAGGATTTGCTTGGTAGCTGAGAAAGCCGATAATGAATAGAAGATTGGGCTTTACCTTGGTTTATTGATGATGTTCTGACTAGAAATTGATGTCTTTCAGTTGAATGGTGTATACTGTTGATTTGGATAGGGTTGAATTAAGCAGTATGTTCCTACAGTGAACCATGCTTTCTTTCTGACTTTTGTTTCATTGTTGTGTAATAAATTGATGAATACACACATATTCATAACCTTTTTGTTTTAAATCATTGCTGTGTAATGAATTGATGAATATATATCAAAGAATCTTGTGACTTTAGACATCCTTGATTTTACATTAGGAGTAGCAGGGAATAATGTATTTTAGGCATTGCTTGTATTTATGGTAATTTTATTTTCTCCTCTAAGTTTTGGTGCTTGGGGCATTCACTTTTCCTTTAATAGCCTTGTAGTTTAGTGGGTTGCCACCTTGCAACTTTAAGTTTGTGATGGATGCATACAATCAAGAACGCATTGCTGAGAATGGGTTGGGATGTGAAAATGGGGTTGACAAACAACTTCATGCTGTTGGGGAAGACATTGTTGTTGATCAGTCTGATGGCATGCTGAATGGAAGTTTCACTATTGAGGAAGCTGAAGGGAATTTTCAGAATGCTGTTAATTTGAATGATGATATAGCTATTGACTCTTCTGTCCAAGAGGTCATACATGAGTCAACAGTGCCTCTAGAAAGCAATTCCTGTGCTGGTCCTAAGGTAAAAAGTTTGGCATTTCACTTTGTAAAAAATGACTGTTTCTTTGACACTCACAATCTTTGTATTATATTTACTTATTATAGGAATCTGAAGTTAAAACTTCTGGAGAGTCCAAGAGTGGTAAACTACAAAAGGCTCCTGGCAAGCCCAAAAATGTGAAACTTTTTAACCCCAAGCATGCTATGGTTGCTGGGTCAAAGAAGGGCAAAGATGGAAAGGACATTTCTTCCAGTTCTGTAATTTCAAATGGCACGTCAGCATCAAGGGCTAAACAGCCTTCTGCTCCTATTGAAAAGAGTAAATCATTTAATGAAAGGAAAACTGGTGAGTGCAATTCAAAGCGAGAACCTTCTGTAGTGAAGGTTAATCATGATAAGGTAAAAGCCTATATCATTATTGGTTTAGATATGTCTAATTTTCTTAGTACCTAGGTTTCTTTTTAATCTTTGCTATTCTTTTGTAAGTTGATTGTTACTATCAGCAAATTATCAAAAAACATTTCTATGTTCATTAGCAGCATTCTGGACGTCCTGATACAACTTCCTCAAGTGTTGCACAGCGTGAGGGCCATAAGTACGTTTTTTTTTAGGGTTCCATTCCGGTGTACATTTCTAAATGCTTTTCAACTTAATTAATTAATTAATTAATTTTACATGTTATCTATTTAGATTTAACTATTGGTGATAACTACTAACAGTTTGCAAACTGTAATTTCCTGACTTCAGGGAAAAACCACTACTAAAACCGCTGAAGAAGGGCCCTCCCAAGAAATCTGAAGCAACGGGTCAATCTTCTTTGTATCCTACCTACATTGGTCTTTTCTCTGTTTTAAGTTCATATTCATCTTTTTGGTACTTTGGTAGTATAATGAGTCATTGAAACTTTGTTTTGGTTTAACCTTAAATACACTATAGAAGTCCTACTGCTGCAGATACAAAGTCTCACAGAGAGGGTACTCTTCCAAGCTATGGTTTCAGTTTCAAGTGTGACGAGAGGGCTGAGAAAAGGAAAGAGGTTAGCTTTCTTCTTGCATTAGGATAATGATAATAATCGTTTTTTTGGATATTTGATTTGGTCTTCGGTTTGAGCTAACCTCCTCCCTTTCTTTCTGGCAGTTCTACACTAAACTCGAGGAAAAGATCCATGCTAAGGAAATGGAGGAGACTAATTTGCAAGCACAAACTAAGGTTTTATCTATCATCATTAATTGTATATTAGATTCAGAGGCTTGATACTGTTATGTTTTTGATTTATCACATTCCTTTGATTTCTGAAACAGGAATCACAGGAAGCTGAGATTAAAATGTTAAGAAAGAGCTTAAAATTCAAAGCCACTCCAATGCCAAGCTTCTATCAGGAACCACCTCCACCCAAGGTTGAGCTGAAGAAGGTAAGGATGTATTGCTCATTACATTTGTAATGGAAGTACATTTTTCTTTGTTGTTTTGTGAATTTTGCTCTCGGCTTTTTCATTAATATGTGTTTGATGCGAATGACTTTCAGTAATGCAATATTTAGTAAAATGTAATTGATGGTCCATTCTATGTTCCTCATCTCATAGTCATAGGCTCCGTTTGGCACACCTAGCTGAAAGTTGACAGCTGAAAAGTTAGTAGCTAATAAGCTAATTAATTGAAATTAAAGTCTTTGGTAAAATTAGTTGTTGAATAAGCTGATAAGTGTAAAAAAACATAAAAGGATAAATTGAGATATTAGGTTTTGATTAATGAAGGGTAGATTGTGTCATTTTTGTAAGTTAATAAGGATAAAAAAGAAAAAAAAAAAAAGTTAATAAGCTATTATTTTAAGCTCCTCGTGTTTTACCAAACAAGCTTGTAGCATAAAATAAGCTATTAGCTCTAAAATAAGCTCTACCAAACAGAGTCATACTGTAAGGATGCTACCTTGGTGAAACATAATAGTGTAAATGTGAATTTGCTCTCTCTCTCTCTCCCTCTCGTGGATGAGCCCACATTAGTGTGAACTTTTAACAAGTTTCTGAGACCAGAACCAGTTATATTATTGAGCTCAAACAATTACCCCGATTCCAACACTCTTTAATTTCTCGTGTCCTGCCAATGTATCTATAATAGTTTAGCAGCTATGCTATCCACCTTTGTACCTTGCAAAGTTTCTATCAATTTGTTATGTGACAGACAATACACCTATCATAACATACATATTGTTGTTTGCACAAGTTATTTTCAATATTATACTGGTGATTCATTTTTGAAAGTTTGATTCTTTTTATTAATTTACAACGGAGTAACTCTCCTGTTTTCTGTGTTTTTAATTAGAGTATAATATAATAAAACATAAGGAGTTCCAGTGCTTTACTGTTTTATTTCTCTATGATCTAGATTCCACCAACGAGAGCCAAATCTCCCAAGCTTGGTCGGAGGAAGACGTCATCGCCTAACAGAGATGGGAAAAATGACAATGCCTTGCAGACTAGTAGGCTAAGCCTTGATGACAAGCCCTCCCAGGATAACCTTGCCAGACGACGATCTCTCATCAATGTTAAAAAGCCTCAGCGGAAGTCCCTTCCTAAGCTGCCATCTGAGAAAACCTACATATCCACCGAAACAAAGAAAGCTTCCCCTATCAAAACTAGCATATCCGAGGATGATTCCCAGCCCAATAATGTAGCGAAAGTAACTGGCGAAGCTGTGTTTCAGCAAAATAGCACTTACGAACAGCCCAACGAAGCTGAAGATGTTCAGGCGGCAGTGGAATTCGTTAAATCGAGTGAGACTGAGCCCAAGGAAAACGACAAGTTTGTAATTGAAGCCCAGGCAGATATCACAGTGGAGCATTAAGAGCAAGCAAGCACTGAAAGGCTTAAACTATTGTATATTTATAAAGCAGCCGTAACGCCCTTCATGCCCAAAACACCAGAAAGGCCTAAATAAGATGATTCATTTGACAGATAAAAGGCATGAAAGATATCTAGTAGGGGGATGATGTGTGTTCTGTCCATATTCAGCAACAATGTTTGGTTGTCTTATATGCGTTCTCTTCCTAGATTTTGGAGTGTGATCACTTCGAACTGCAACGAAACTGTAAAATCTCAAGGTAATTAGCATCTCGATTTGTTGGTCATGGTTCATGATTACATGTGCTCTAGTTAACTCACATCAGACTAGCTGAACAATGGTTTTGGGGAGTTTGGGTTGCAGTGGTTGAAACTGTGTGGATGACCTTGCCTATTGTTTGTTAATTAAGGTGTGTGTCTATATTTGCTTAGAGAATTCCTTTTTCTTCGCCGCATTAGTTTTCCTGCCCTTCCCCTCTCTTGATGTGTTGTGTTATACAGAACTATATATCAGTGTATAAACTGTATAACCTTTAATTGTACATTTATTCAAGATATATGGATTGTTGTATTGCATCTGCCGTTTCTGTTTATCGTAGTCATGGTTGCAGTAGGCGCTAGGCGCTAATCGGGCGATAGACTAGCGCATGGTTGCAGTAGGCGTTAGGCGCTAATCGGGCGATAGACTAGCGCCTAAGCGGTCTAGGCGGCGCCTAGGCGGTTCTAGGCGGCGACCTATAAAAACAAAAAATTAATTCATGTGTGTAGGTATAATATATATATATATTGCTTCTCTTACTTATATAAATAAATAAATTTAAATATATATAAATATAATAATAAAATTAACAATACCGACTCGCTCGAGTTAACTCGGCTAACTCTGCCGAGTTGTCCAAGTTAACTCGGTCAAATTCGGCCTAGTCGGCCGACAACTCGGTCCAGTCGGCCGAGTTAGGCGCTAGGCGGCCGGCCACATAGGCGGACGCCTAGGGAGCAACTTGCCTTGGTCTAGGAGCGCCTAGGCGAGGATTTTTGCAACAGTGATCGTAGTAGACTAGTAGGGGTGTGAACTCGTAGTGGGAATCAACCTATTGATGACCTCTAAATACTCCGTTGTAGAACACCTGTTATAGAACACTCGTTATCCATATTACCAACATGATAACCAACATAATTTGAATCTACGCATCCCATGGCTAAAGGCTCACTTTATTGACCTCAAACACAATACCACACCTTATAGTGCCCCACAAGTACTGGAGAATCACATAACTATGTCTTAATGTTGCTTCTCATGTTTAGATATGTACTTACTGGCTTGGTTAACAACATGAGCCAAATCAAGTCATGTACAAACCATTGATACACACTGGCATAAAGAAACTTTGTCATATCTTCAATTTCACTAACTGTTGGGGACATTGACTAGATGAGAGCTTAAAATGATTAGCCAAAAGAGTACTAACTAGTTTAGACTTTGTTGTTAAAAAAAAAAACTAGTTTGGACTTACTCATCGCAAACATGTCAAGGACTTTCTCAGTATTGTTATGTTAGTTAGCTACAACTTCCTTGCACATTTGTCTCTACGAACTTTCATGCCAAAAATTTTCTGTGCAAACAGCTTGTACCAGTGTTGTGGAGTATGTTTAAGCCCATACAATGATCTCTTAAGCTTGCAAACTAAATGCTCACTTTCAGGTTTAACAAATCCTTCAAGTTGCTTCATGAAAATCTGTTCATCTAGATTACCATTCACCATGTAGAAAAGTGATTTTCACATCCATATGCTCCAAATGCAAATCCCAAATTAAATGGCTATCAAAACATGTACTACCATGATAGAAGTATGCCTAACAACAAGAAAAAAACCACATCATAATCTATCCCCTTTTGTCGAAAAAACCCCTACCCAACTAACCGAGCCTTGAATTCCCCCACCCCCACTTATTTTTTCCTGATATTGCTGGCTTCTATCTATAGAGTATAGACCACTTGCCCCATATAATCTTCTTGCTTTGGGGAAGTTGAACTACCTCCCAAGTATGATTCTGGTGCAAGGACTCCATCTCATGAGTCATACTTGCTGGACATTTATCTTTCTCCTATCTAGAAATAA
Source organism: Ipomoea trifida (assembly GCA_003576665.1). NCBI lineage: Eukaryota > Viridiplantae > Streptophyta > Magnoliopsida > Solanales > Convolvulaceae > Ipomoea > Ipomoea trifida. The sequence continues at coordinate 17,986,264 of CP025644.1, read as the reverse complement.
CCTCTTGAAAGGTAACTAGATCATTATTAGTAACAAAAAATGCAAAAGAGACCACATCCCCAAACCCATACCTACTATGTGATTTGACATTTGTGCGCCTATGTCTATCTCTGGCCAAACAGTAATCCTGTAAATCCTCTAAGCTAGAAACTCATGTACATGACGTGGAATTTGCAACTTCTCAAGTCTCAACCGTAGTTGGATAATCTGCTCTCTCAGTCAAAGAAACCCAATCTATTCCACTTCTACTATGCTAGAACCATCAACTAGTGCATCCTCTTTCTTCCGTTGAAGGCTGAAGCATGAAATGCTCATCCAACACTGCATCTCTACTAATCACCACCTTTTTCGTTGTATGATCTCAAAACATGTATCATTTTACACCTTTCTTGAACCCCAAAAAAATGCACTTCTTTGACTTGGGATCTAATTTCGATCTCTCATCACTTAGAACAAGAACATAGTCAGGCTGACTAAAAACTTGTAAATGATCAAGACTCACGGGATTACCTTACCAAACCTCCTTAAGTGATGTCAGTGGTGATCTATTGATCAAATAGCATGCCATGTTCACTCCTACCCAAAAACACTTAGAGAGCCCCCACATTCAATATGGGACACCTCACTTTTTACGCAATGGTCATATTAAGCCGCTTAGCAACACCATTATGTTGTGGTGTCTTATGCACTGTATAGTGTCTCTAAATTCCATGCTCTGAATAGAATTTTATGGAATTATTTCTCTATGTACTCTATCCCATTGTCAAACCTCAAGTATTTGATTTTTTTTAATACCAGTCTGGTTTTCCACCTCAACCTTTCACAACTTGAACTTCTCAAACATTTTAGATTTTTATTTGAAGAAATAGACCCAAACTTTTCTAGAAAAATCGTTAGTAAATGTAACATAGTACCAAAAGTGACCCATCAAAAGTTCCCTAGTGGGTCCCCAAATATTAGAATGCACTTAATCAAGAATCCTCTCAGTTTTATGCTTCCTAGTAGAAAAATTGGCTCTAGATTGTTTCCTAAGAACACAAAACTCATAGAAATCTACATTATAACATTTAGCCCATTTTAACAAATTCATTTTGTTCAATTAAGATAAGCCACATTCACCAAGATGACCAAGCGTAAATGCCACAACCTAATAGTATCACTATTAGATTCAACATATAATGTGTTCCACCTGACACAGTACTATCCAACAACCTATAAATGTTTCCCGTGGTCTTTTCCCCTTTCTTTATAGTTAGAGCACCCTTACTGATTTTAATGGTTTCCTTATCACTCTAAGATCTATGAATAAAACCATTAACATGCAAACTACCAAGAAAAATCAAGTTCTTAGTTAACCATGGTATATGTTTAACATCATGCAAAGTTCTGATAATACCACCATACATCTAGATGTTAACATCACCAATACCCACAATCTTATGACACACACACACGCACGCACGCACGCGCGCGCACACACACACACACACCCACACACACACAAAAGAAGAGAAAAGAACTGAAAGTACATGACTTGAGGAGCCTGTAGGTTGTGAACCACTCCATGTTAGACTTAATATGATAAGAGCATCCAAAGTCCAAAATCCAAGCATCTGACAACTGACTCGATGAAACTGCCAGAACACCACCTTTGGTATAATTCGAGTCATTAGTCTATACCACATTCATAGCCTCTTGCTGCTTCTTTAACTTTGAGAAGTCTCTTTTCATGTGCCCAATTTCCTTGCACTTGTAGCATTGAATTTTCTAGCTATTCATGGACTTTGACCTAGAGTTTCTCTTCTTATAATTATCATTCCCTTGTTTTCTTCCACGATCCTGATTTCCCTTAACATACAAATTATCACCAACAAATTAAAATTTCCCCAACATTCTATTTGTATTGATTATGAGTCAACAGAGTTGCACAGATTTCATAGAATGTGATCGCGACTTTTTCATATAGTCAATAGAGGCTCAAAGGAAAGAGACTATTAGTCAACACCAAGAGTCATGGGACTAAATAATGGGATTGTTGAGCACATCAATCAACCCCATAGGGTAGTGTTTCGCAACCTTGCCTTCATAAATGGATGGATGAATGAGATTAGTCCACTCGTTTTTACGGGGCTACTTTGAATAGCTTTTCACTTTGACTTTTTGAAAATAAATTATCAAATTCTTTTAATATAGTCACTTGTCTTATAATCACAAGATTACAAATTTGACTCTCAATAAGAATGACCTATTGGACTTCTAAGTTTGAGCTAGTCAACTATGGACAATCTAAGCTAGTTTATTTTATTGTGGTCTAATGCACACTCTCAAATGGTGATTGCGAATTTTAGAGAGAGATAGAGAGAGGAGTCATTCTCCTCATTATTTTAACGAACTTTTTTATTTTAAGCTACATATTTTATTTTATTAAAATATTTGTATACGAAAAATAGTGAAAAATAATATTTTTATTAAATATTCTTTACTTTTTTTATTTTTATTATTATACAAAATAATTATAAATTTTTTTTTATTTATATGTAGCATTAATAATTAATAAATTATTGTTATAAAATAAACTTATGTCTTCCGGCATTACAAGTTGCACACCTCAAAATATGATAGTTACAAAAATGCGGGTTTCCAAGTTGCATAATCACTTATGCATGAATGCACAATCAAGCATTACAAGTTGTACCAAAGCTAGTTCACACGTACACGTACAAAAGCTAGTTCACACGACGGGAAGAATAGTTCTCATTAATATAATAATAATAATAATAATAATAATAATAATAATAATAATAATAATAATAAAATTATTAACGAAATGTTTTGATTGGATTGAGATATATAGTAAAAGAAAGAAGAGTAGAAAGAATTTAGCAAAGTATAAAAATGAAACATGACAAGTCAAGTCAGGAATCTATGATGGGGTGGCAGATGATGAGATTTTAACAAAGCATTCAAAAACTCTCCACAAGACTTTGAATTTAGAAAGATGGATGAATAGACATTTCCAAGATGGAGACTGCAGCTAAAGTACGTAAAAAGACTTAAAACATGCATCACACTGTTTACTCTGGTTTTATTCAAATTTCAACATTTTAAATACTTTTCTTAACGTTTATCTAATTAACTCGTCGTTAATACTCAGTGAGTCAATAAATACTACAATGTAATTGAATCAGTTGTATAAAAAAAATTATCACATTAACCAAACTTTGAACTATATAGCATTTTTCTTTAAATATACTTTGTACTAATATTAGTAAGGAGTGAGCTCATGCATGCTAAAATTTCAGGTGGAAAATGCTATATAGTTAAATTTAATATTAGTAAAAGTTATATTTTTAGCCTTTCAATTATTTTTTAATACGGAGTACTTGTTTTAGTCTTTATCTTTTGTATTGTACTAAAATATCTCATAACTTTTCAATTAAATTACAACTTTAGTCTCTAGAGTAACATAATCATTAAACTACATTTTTTTGAGTACTATATTAATGTTTTACTTTTTTTTTTTTTTTTAATACAACTTACCCTATTACATGAGTATTTAGTAATTTTTTTTATAGCCTCTTTAATTTTAATATTTTATTTGCAAAATAAGGAAGCAACAATCCCCTTCCCTAAAATTTGCATTTCCAATTGCATGTCGTCTTTGTTTTCTCGCTTATATGAATTTGTTAAAGTCAAGTTCACGCCTATACCCAATCCAAGTATCCCAACATCATCAATTGTAATTATTAAATAAATGCATTTTAAGGAAACTCTCAGCCAAGTTGGTCAGATACTTGACTTGATAACGACAAGCTCTCAAGTTTGCCTTTCGGTAGGAGCGCTGCTTATTAGTCTTCATAGTTTGAGTCGATAAGTTATGGACAACCTACGTAGGTTAGTTTAATTACCGAATTGTAATCTTTTTAAAAAAAAATTAAAAAAATAAATGTATTTTGAGAATATTAAAAAAATAATTCTCTCTCATAGATTTTAATTCAATAAGAATTTGATCTCATCTTAAGTAACTAACTCTCTCTCTCTCTCTCTCTCTCTATATATATATATATATATATATATATATATATATATATAACACTTTATATATAACTTTATATTACTAACTCTTATTTATATTATATGTTGTTTTCCCCTATGAATTCTATCACCTTCTAGTGTTCACCTCTTGAGTGATAATAAAATTCTTTAAATATATATTTGTTGTTCATTAATTCGCGGATTCTACCACAAGTTTAAAAGGGGATCCACCCAATAATAAAATACAAATAATATCCAATCAATTATTACCGCATAATTAAGGATATGAATATTATAAGGTAAATTTAAGATGAAAGTATAGTTTTAATCATTTATCATCTGTGAAAGGGTTTTTTTTAAGCTTGTGTATTATAAACTTCATTGGTCAACAACAAATTCTGTTTTAAAAATTTTGAAATAAGTATTTATTTATTGGTATTTATCAACATATACCATAAAATTGTATCATCGATGAATTTGTTTGATACTATATATAAGTCTATAACTATCATAATTGTACTTTTGAAACAATGATAAATAATTATCTTTCAGAGATTTTAATCTAGAAGAATAATATTTTAGCTTAGCAATATGAGAATAATTTATATCTACATCTACAATACTAATAAGAGCCAAAGAGAGTTAGGCCTAAAATGGGTAGAAAAAATGGCGGTAATCAAATGGATGGTTCAGATGGATTATTTAATCAAATAGATGGCTAAGATAATTCAGATTAATATTATTCATAGAGATTACCTAATTTAACCTTACTTTTATGATTTTCCGTTAAGTTTTCCGTTAAATATTCTCTTCTCTGTTAATATTCCGTTAACTTTTAACTTACCCATTAATTTCTATAAGAAAGGTCTTAGGTTCGAACCTCATCTCAATCAAATTTGACATAATTAAGTTTTTCACTCTATTTTACTCTTATTAAATTAAATAAATTATTAGCTACAACATAAAATGATACATATGTATTTCTTTAATTTAGAATTATGTGTCTACTATACCTTTATTTGAAAAAATTATTCATTATCAAAAAATATAAATCAAATAAGAGAAATAATTTCATTAGTTATATTGTCTTTATTTTCTCTCATGCAAAGATTCTTTACATTCAAATTTATCAATTGATATTCATTACATTGTTCATTATCTTATTTTTACAATATCTTTTAATTAAATATCAAAGTTATAGTACAAAATAATGTTATATATTTATTTACCAAATATTTTATTAATACTATGAATTTTTTTTAAAAATAATTTGAAGCTAATTATATTAACTACTTGGGGATTAGTTGACAAAGAGAGTATTCAAATAGCCCAACAAATTGAAGCGGAATCACTCTATTTTACTCTTATTGAATTAAATAAATTAGTAGTTACACCAAAAAATGATACATATGTATTTCTTTAATACCATGAAAAAAAAAAAGAATAGTTTGAAACCAATCATATTAACTACTTGGGAGATTTGTTGACAATGAAAGTACTCAAATAACCCATTACCTAGCAAATTAAAGCGAGAAACAACATTTTAATATCTTTGGAATACATAATATTTTAAGTTTTCAAGTTTTTATTAATTTATTTAATCTTTTTTTCTTAAACTAGGGATTTTTTTATCCACAATAACTCATTCAACAATAATGGTTGAACCAAATGAATCCCAAGAAGAGCACCTAAAGGAAAGTCCATACCTCCTATATGCTACCAACAATAACCGAATTGCAAATAACACACTACCAACAAAAAGGAAGAGAACAAATAGTAAAGATGAAGACAATGACAATGTTACTCAAAAGAGAATTAAGAACACTTTAAAAAAAAATTCAAATTAAAAGTAGTATTTATTTAGACTATCATTTTTAGACCAAATATTTAGACTATCGATTTTACAAGGTTGCACACATTTATTTTAGTAATAATTATAATGAATTTTCTATATTATCTTGGATTCATATACTGAGTTAGATATTTAAATAAAAAAAATTTGACATTCAATTACCCATGTATAAACTTCTTCTATATAATCTTGCATTGATATACTTTTAAACATTTATTTAAATGTAAACATTGGGCATTAACTCATTCGCGCAATGCGCGTATAAAACTAGTATTTATAATAATTTTACTTTACATTGATTTTTATATTTTTAAATTATTTTTATTAAAATTTGAAATTAATTATATTTCGATATAATTCTCTAAAAGAGGTAATCATAATCATATCAAAATAATCCACATAATTCTCTAAAAGATACAATCATAATCATATTAATTAATTTGATGATAATACCCCTAAATTTAACACCCACATTTAACAGAAATTTTAATGGAAGAGTATTTGTGGTAAAAATAAAAGTCAAGGTACGTATTTTTGTCCTGTGTAACTTTAGGGAACAACGCCGTTCTTTATACCTTGCATCTGCACCGATGAAATTGTTCTAATAGACAGTAAGCCTTTTTCATTGCAATATAATTTTTCCCACTCACTACTTTAACAACCTAGCCTCAAGGCAATTCAATTTGGACAAGTAGGGTTGTTAGCGAACAAAGCTTTCGACAAACTACTTGTGTTCGAGCTCGGTAAGCGTTCGTTTATTAAGGTAAACGAACATTAACAAACAAAATTTAGAGCTCGATTAATAATCGAACAGAGTATGAACAATGGTAAGCTCGTTTGCTAAGTGTTCGCGAACAAGCTCGTTTGTGTTTGTTTAGTAGTGTTCGTGAACAAGCTCAGCTCGTTTATGTTCGTTTAGTATTGTTCGTGAACAAGCTCGTTTAGTGTTCGTTTAATAATTTTTGCAAACATGCATACATACATACATACATATAATTGTTCGTGAACGTAGATTAGTTATTGTTCACGAGCAAATTGTGTTCATGAACATGTGCAGGTGTTTGGTTATTAAGTGTTTATGAACGTGTAAATGAACATGTTCGTGAACGTGTTCGTTAACGTTAACGAACACGTTCGTGAACGTGTTCGAGAACGTTAACAAACACTAACAAACGCTTAACAAACGAACACGAACATGATTTTCAAAAATCTTAACAAACACGAACATGATTTTCAAAAATCTTAACAAACGAACACGTTCACGAACACCCTAAAATCCTTAACAAACGAACATGAACAACCTCCGTTCATTTATGTTCGGTTCGTTAACAGCCCTATGGACAAGATGTTTGCAAATATTGTTTGTGTGAATTGGTCTGTATAATAGCTCGCGGTTTTTAACTAATTAATTAAAATTTTAATATGATTATACATATAAGATACTAACTCCACACATGAACCCCGTGCTATAGAAATCAGAAACCCCCAAAATTAGATGAGAACAAGTCAAACCTCAAGCACAATATTTGTTAGTTTGAGGAATCTACGTAAAATGTGTATTTTGAACTCACAAAATAATTTACTTTTGAGGAATATTATGCTCAGAACCCTTTTCTTATTTTTATTAGATTGATGTGAGTATGTGACATAAACTGATAATTTTATTTTTTTTAAAAAAAAGGAACAAGCCACAATTTTTTTTAATGCTACAATAAATAAGGACATTTGAGAGGCAATGAAGATTTATGTCATTTGATAAATATAAGAAGTCGGCAATGAATTATACATATACAAGTTTAGAAATCCTCAGCTCATTTACATACATAAAGTCCATTTCAATTCAATTCAATGTACCAATAATAACTAACTAAGGTGGGAAAAGCTTATCCCCACACTTGCATTTCCAAGCTAGAAGATAGTAGTTTTCATAAGTAGCTAAAGGGTATTTCCTTTGATGAGAAGGAGCCACAAGGGTAGCCATGCATGGTCTGCAATTCAGGCACTTATCCACACTACACCTTGGTGGCCTTGATCCCACTTTTACCTCTCTTGAAATTACTGTTTCCACTCCAGCCTCTAAACCCTCTGTCAAAACAAATATTTTTACTCCATCTTCATAGGCTAATTAATATAGATGGTGGTGTACTTCAATATAGTAATATCACTGTGTAGATAGATTCTAATAATGGTAATATATTTACAGCTTACAGCAAACAAAACAAGAAGCACATACAGATTATAATATGCAATAAATTGTATGGTTAAGCTCCTACTAATCTACTATATACTGCCTTTATCACCTATGTCTCATGAAGTCTAAAACTGAAACCTAAAGACTAGACACCCCAGCACCACTGAAATCCAAGAAAGTGGTTAATAACAAATACAAACACTCTCATTTAATTTAAAGAACTAAAATACTGACAAACATATAATTATATCCCAAATTTGTTAAAATCCGTTTATCATTGCGCCAAAAACTATAACGAGTAGTAAAGACGCAACTTTATTTCCATATATCACCATATTTTGTAGAGACAAAGTACTGGACTTGACTCTTCAGCCTTCTACCTAATAATCTTCTAAACACTCAATGCTAGACTTGACACTTCACCGGCTTTCGCTAGGTGTAGTGAGGTTAGAAGGGTTATATATATAGTATACATAATATATAGGGGAATATAAAAATGAAGAGATGATGCATTTAATTGGTGTAATTACCTGTTATGGGAAGGAGGAACAGGAGGAGGGCAACAGTGAATCCAAGCTTGAGGCAAGTTGAGAAGTGAGTGAGTGAAGCCATTAAGATAAGCAAAGAGGGGTGGTGAGAGTGGTTGGCATGTGGAACTGGAAGCCCCATTATAAAGGGAGCCTTATTGGGGCCAATAGTCAATACATCAGAGAAGGATGGTGCCCTTGCCTTGAATTGGAACCATTATATTGCAACAAAAAAAAAAAAAATGCAAATATATATATGTGTTGTGGGGGGCAAGTTTTAGCCTGTTAAAAGTGACTTCTCTCTGATTGACATGATAGTAGTTGTTCAGAAAATTGAATACTCTCTCCAACCCCTATTACTATTTAGACTCACATGTTACTGCTGCACCACAACTTGCACTCCCTTCAATACTTTTATTCAATTCATTCCACCACACTTTTTATTTTTATTTTTATTTTTTTAAAAACATAATCTTCAAATTTCTGTTTGTTGTTGTTCCCCACTTCCCCTTGTTGATTGACTGTTTTGTCATTTTGTATTGGTATAGTTTATAATAATAGTTTCCACCAATACTTTTAGTTCAAAAAGAATATATATATATATATATATATCAAGTGCATTCACCTGTTCCTGTGAGACCCTTTGTAAATGCACAGAAGTTACTACACAAATGCACACATAGTAGATTGTGTGTATTCATGCTGAGTGAATTGCACACAATCTAATCTGTGTGCATTCGTGTAATAGTTTGTGCACATTTACAAGGGGCTCACAAGACTCACGGGAAGAGGTAGTCTCATTTGATTATTACTCAAAAAAATTATTTACTCAGCTATTTCGATCCTTTCGGAGTGAATATGCAGTTGATTTTCTTAAATAATTCTCGAAAATTTATTTGACCATTCTCTATATATTATGAAGCATTCTTTTAAGAATTATAGTACATATCAGGTTCGGTCTATTGCATACAAATGAAAATTAAATGGTTAACCTTTAGTGTAGATGAGATGGGGAATACATGCAGTTACTTATTAGACTCCTGATGAATTATTTTGTTGTGTTTGAAGTTTTACTGGACATAATAAGATTAGTTGTGGTGTATTATTTAAGTTGGCTAAACTAAGAAATTTATGATGATTTTAGATAGAAAAAGGAAGAAATTAAATGGTTACTAAAGGATTTGACCTTTCACCACAAAATCAGTGTTCCTCTGGCAAGGTAGGGGTGGACGGTGGGGACTGGGGAGTGGGTGAAGCAAAACCCATCAAGTGAATAATTGTACCTTCCGAAATGACGTGTGCAGAGTGGAGAATGGTTACAATGCACCCAGTGTGAGGGACTCATATATATCTATATCTATATATATATAGAGAGAGAGAGAGAGTAACACCACAAGGAAGGAGAGACATAAATGGTGGCAGTGGGTGCAGGATGGCTTTCCTAAATTCCAAGCATTTAATTTGCATGATAATGGGACTTCTTCTCAATAAGCTACATACCTAGCTAGCTATGTAGATCGGGACCTAAATCTATGCTATATTATCAATCGCAAATAATTGGAAAATGTTAAATATCCAAATAATACTTCCTTCAAATGCTTCTTAAATCTTACTTGATAGGATAAAATGGAAAGAAAATAAAAAGATGTAAGCTATATTTTGCCTGAGTTTTCACTGTTGAACAAAGTGATTAACCTTCTTGCTGAATTGTAAGCAGATTGCTTTATACTCAAAATTAAAAATCGAACATTTGACATTTGGTTAAGGATGAATGAGTCTCTTGCACGTACTTAATCACACTCCTTAGATTATATGAAAGCTATATAAGAATGAATTAATGTTAGTCGAAATTGAGAAATATTTTTCACTAGCAAAGCATTTGGTTCACAAAAAATATTTGAAGAGGATAGAATTGAAATTTCATAGAAAATAAATTATTAGGGAGATAGATTTTATTGTTTGGTTGGCAGAAAAGAAATTACTAGGAATATGGATTATATTGTTTGGTTGATAGAAAAGAAAATACTAGGAATATGGATTTCATTGTTTGGTTGGATTTGCAATGGTAATGAATTATAGATATAAAGATCAATATGTCCCTAACAATAATAATGATAATAAATTAAGCATAAATATCATCTATGTAATTAAGAAACATGTTATTTTTTACTTCTCATGTCATGCGAAAAACAAATGCCACCATTTTGGTGTGATGGAATCCAAGCAACACGTGGACCATAGTCTCAATTTTTTCGGGTGGCGCAGAGATTTGAACCCATGACCTTTGCATGGCTTTGATACCAAATTGAAGCATGTGCTCCATCCAACTAAAAGCCTAAGTTGATAGTTGGACTGCACATTTATGTTTATATATTATATGCTCAACAATTGGGAAAGAGAAAATAAGAGAGGAGGAAAAAAATTAAACAAATCTGATTTTTTAAAAAATAAAAAAGCACATTGTCCTGACGTGACTAGTCACGTGCCCGCTGGGCGCTCTTGTTGCGCTTGACGCGCGTTAGGCGCAACAAGGCTTCTTTTTCCTCTGCCAAGTTACTTTGCTATGAACCATTAATTTGCAGATGATCCAATTCCTCTTCTCTCTCTATTTCTCACTCCTCCATGTATGTTTCTTCCCTGACAATATCTCCATATTCTTCTCTGATGGGAATGCTGATGAGAGAGTAGGGGGTGAAGTGGGTGGGGGGAGAGAAGGGCTAGCAGAGAGAGGAGGGGGTGATATTTGGGGAGAAAGATAACAATATCAGGAGATCAGATCATATTGTCATCTTCGGAGATTGTCTTCTCGGATTCGCGTGGCACGTTTGATTCTTATCACAAATATGATGAGTTTATGTTTAATTTGAGTTTAGTTATTTATGTACATAAATTTAGAGTTTGACGTTACTTTTAAATAAAATAGTTCAATTTAGTTCTAATGAGTTTGGAGATAAGTTCATAGAATTGCATGAACTCAACTACTTGAGACATATAAAACAAATTAATTAAGCAAGAAATCATTATGGGAAATGTTGGCAACCATTCACTCGAATTAGCTAAAAATTCCAAAATCAGAACCCAATGTATGTGTTTCTGACAACAAATTTCACATTGATCGAGTTAAGCTCTACATACATACTTCCACCATGTGACTTCTATCAGATCAGCTTCTACATATATATACTGCTGCATGCATGCTCACCTTACATTAAATCCATTGCTTAAATAAGAATTTTGGTCCTAGCTACCCACCTTATATTTTCTATCATCAATCCCTAACTAACCACTCATGCATTTAATGTATTCCAGTACTCACCACAATACTAGATTTAAAACTTTCAACTTAGGGAGGAAAAAACAAAAAAAAAAAAAAAAGGAGGATTATGACGTACATTATCTTAATTTTTTATTCAAAATAATTATAAAAAATTGAAGTTGCTTGAATTTATAATCTTGTAATTATATATCAAACTAATAGTTCAATCAACATAGCCGGAATCGTCCCGAACTAATAATTTTTTTTCACATTATAATAGCTTATCTAATTATTAGAAGTTCCACTATATTATTCATTATTCCTAATTATATATTCACACATTGAGAAGGTCAGAATGGGTCATGTGAAAATAGTTGCTCATATGAAAAATGAATCTTGTTCGTCCGTAAAAAAAAAAAAAAAAAAGATATAATGAATAGAGATCTGTACCAAAAGAAATTGTGACATTTTTGTAAATAAGGAAAAAGTTTTAATGGATAAGCAAATAAGCAATGCGTGTTTATCTAAAAACGTTGCATGTTTTGAGTTCCTCAAGTATCCATGCCTATAGTATTGGCAGTCGTTATATACCGTGGACCATGATTCACAATGCATTGATCATGCACCATGGCTGATAATGTTGAATTGATATTGCAGTTGTGTTGAATTAATACTGCAGTTGCGCAGAATAGAGGTCGTTTCATCCGTTTGGAACTGCAATTGTTTCATCCGTTTGGAACTGCAATTGTGTTGAACTGATACTGCAGTTTGTTGAACGGATAACTCTGTTCCACGCAATTGCAGTTCCCCTTCAATACATATCAGTTCAACACAACTGTAGTATCAGCCATGACCATGGTCCACAATATAATTTGCATAGTATTTAGGCCATGCATGTTACGAGTAGTATTTTTTTTAAAAGTTTGGCTCGCTATTTATTGAAAAAATAATTTTGTGTATTTATTATTGGATTTAGTTTCCTTGTTGGAAAGTGTAATTGGAAGGGATAGTAGTAGTCGTACAAACTACAAAGAAAATGAATTTTCTTAACTCAAGAATTAGGAAGGTAAAAGAATTATTGTTTATGCAAGAAATAAGAGAGATCGAAATCTTAAACAGCAAGCTAATTAAGGACTCTTATACTATTTGTTGTTTACAGACAAGGTTTTCATGGCATTCATCTATTTCCTTCACGTTCTTGGACAGTTGCTTGCAAACTGGGGGCGGAATGTAGGGGCAAATTTTTATGTTGGTCATGATATATACATCTGTAAATGCGAAAAACTTGAATTGTATATATTCAAAATTTAAAGTGTATAAGTTAAAATGAAGTGGGCCTCCGGAGTTAAGTAACTTATCCTTGCAATATCCTGGCGCGACAGAGTTCTCGGTATGTAGATCTCTAGAGCTCTCTTTCTTCTGAGATGAGACCACTATTTATATATAGTGGTGAGTGTGTAGGAAAAATCTAACAAACTTTATCCCTTTGGATAATTCCTATTTTTAATTTAATTATCAAATTAAATATAAGGAATGTATCAAGACACCATCACGCTCAGGTTCATGATTTTATATTATCTTCAAACCAATTTATATTATCCACATCTTCCAAATTATATGGTCCACATATATTTTTGATGGGCCAAAATTAAGTCAAGCCTGCTAATTAAACAATGCAATTAATGCTAACGGCTTGGTCTAACTCAATTAAATATTTCATCAACTTGGGCCGAGCAGTCCAACATTCAATTACTCTTAATTAAGTAATTAGACTAATTAAATATTTATTGGGCTCATTTAATCAATCCAATTAAATAAATATTAGTACAATTAGAGACTAGAGAAATTAATTTGGTAACCAATTATCCATCGATGCCCTATAACACACAAATGGGTCCATTTAAAATTTCAATGCTTACAAGTTACAACAGCATTGTGTGGACAATAAAAAAAAAACATTTTTAAAATACTAAAAGTACATTATTTGAGTCCTGAAAGTACATTAATATTATTAATGTACTTTCAGGACTCAAATAATGTACTTTTCATAAATACAAGATACAATTTTAATATACTAAAAGTAAATTATTTGTGTACTAAATATACATTATTTGATAGCATATAAAATAATGTACTTTCAGTACTCCAATAATGTATTTTTTATTTATGGTCCACACAGCTGTGTGGACCATGATCCATAGAATAATGATTGGGACGGCCCTACTCCCATCAAATAAACTCTCGAATTAAGGGCAAAAAAAAACAATTAGACTCTTGAAAATTATGAATAAATTTGGATTCTCCATTTAGATTATGTGTGTGGCTATGATTTTATAGTTTTTATTTATTTATTTATTTACATATATAGGAAAGGGAGACCAAATGGTTAATTGGGTAATGGAATTAATCGGAGCTCAAGGGCAATGTTTTTGGGACTTAGACTGGTCAAGAAAGATAAAGTTGGGGACTAGTGCAAAGATTGAAGGGGGGAAAGTTTGGGGTCAAAGTGTAGTGATAAGGCGTAAAGTTCAAAGTTCCATAACGCAAAGCTTGAGAAAGGAGAATCAATTCTGGTAAGCGGATGTGGTTTGGCCAAGAGAGGAATCCATTTAAGCAAGTGGAAGTGAGCTCGACCAGAGGGTAGTTAATTTAGACATGACGGTGGCGGATGTTTGTTGACCGGTGCAGACCTTAGTAGACTAGCACCAACTAATCGACAAACTGACTTTTCGCACAGTGCCGTGAGGGGCTCTCATTCATTGCCCTGCCACCCAAGTTGTGTGACGCCTGGCCAAGGTGGATAGCTAGGGGGGCATATGGGTAGGGTTTGTGGACCACGATGGTTGGTTGGCGAGAACCTCGATCGTGTCATCTAACGTGTTGCATTGATGATGGTTAAATCTTGGAGCCTGAGAGGACACGCCTATGGTTGTTGAAGATGGAGCTCTATGGTCCACGCATTTCTCTGTGAATTGAGGCCTCTAGAGTAGTATAAAAGGGGGTGTTATCCAGTTCAAACTATCATAAGTTGATTTAGTTCTTTCAACCTTTTTCACTTTGACTTCTCCACATGGTCAACTATATGCAGTCTCTCTTAGTGGTTGACAATTTCAAATTAACCGGTCATTGAGTCTGAGTTCAGTCCAACTTGTTTGACCTTGTTAGCTGGGTCACTTGATTTTATAGCTCATTTACAATATTACAAAAGTCGGATCTTATTAATTTAAAAATATTTGTTCACTCTCAATATTAATTGAATTTTATGGTAGACTAAGTTCATTAAAAAGCATTAAGCCCTGATAATACCTTAGTCTTACGAAGAAAAAAAAAATCTAGTGTAGCATTATATAGAGGCTGAAGAGCGGTGAAACAGTGAAACTTGAGAGTAAAAAAATTAGTATAGAAGTGAATTGAATAAGCAAGTACCATAAAAAGAAATGCAAGTAAGGGTGAGTGGTAGTGGGAATAGATGTTTGATTAAAAAGTCTGTTTGGGCAGGGGGAAAATCTAGTAAAAGTGATAGTGGAAGTTAAAAGAGCATTGCTTTCTCAATGAAAGCTTGCAATAAAAATTTATATATAAAAACAAAACAAAACAAAAAGCAGATTTCAGATGATCAGATTAGGCAACCCTATCTTAAACACAGACCTGCACTCTATCTGCCTCAAAATGGTAGTGATCTTTGACTAGATGACTCGTTTCATCCAACAAAAACCTACCTTAATAAGTTGTTTGGTTGGGTGTAGTTGTAATTCATTTACAACATAACTCTTTAACATCCGAAATTATAGTATTTTTTTTTTTTGAATACTACTGACCATGTTACATGTAGTATGGTCAACATTGCCCCCACTGAGGCTCGAACCCACGACCTCTCACTTGGGAGAATCACTTCATGCCGCTTGACCACAATGCCTTTGGCCAAAATTATAGTATTTAGTTAGAGGAAATTATAATTTTTTTTGTTAAATTGCAATTTATGAGTACCCCTATGAATTTGGGTGCGGAAAATGAAAAAAGATGCGATGCTACTATTACTCTTGGTTGTTATTATTATTATTATTAGAAGAGAAAATTGACATTTTAGTCTACTGATTATAGGGGTCCTTTTAATTGCAGTTCACGACTTTCAAAAGTGTTAATTGCATACCCTGACTATTCAATTTTTATCAATTTTGATCACTCCGACCAAATTGCCAGCCAAATTTTTGTCAATTTTGGTCACTACTTAATTTTTAATCAAATTGAATATCTGAGTTACACTCTGTGTCAGACACAGAGACACATAGAATGTGAAAAATAAAATAAAAGCAATAATAATAAAGAAATCAGAACATGCGATATGTTTACGCAATTTGAGAAAATTTTCTCCTGTCTGCAGTTGATGATGGGAAAATTTCTCCTACGTCTACAGTGGATGATCACAGATGTTGCAATCAGATAAATTGATTTTCCATATAACTATGGCCTAATCAATCACATAAACCAAATCTTCATCATCTTCAGAGTTGATGAACTGGTCTTCACTTTTCTAACCCAATTTGAGCCTTCACTCATGAAAAGAAAAAATGCCCTTTACATTTTACAATGCAGCTTGATCTCCAAAATGAACAAAATAATTAAAGAAGCTGAGCTTTGCTGATTAATTCCTGTCAATTTCTATTTAGGGTGCTTTTGTTTTTTCGATATATAAAAGCTCATTAATTCCTGTCAATTTCTATTTAGGGTGTTTTTGTTTTTTAATATACGGAGTATTAGATTTCTCACGTTACTTACGATTAATTCTAAACTTTCAGAGCCTCAGCCCAAGAGTGATAGTGGGGCCTATATAAGTGATAAGACATACCTTACACTTTTATAGGAAACTTTTATTGACAAATGGAATTAACTTTATTATATTCCATTGTAACCAAGGGATCTTAAACCACCTTCATATTTTGAATGCAGATTTTGCATTTTTGCACATTGTAGCCACGTTGATCTTTCACCTTGTAAGATAGCACCCTTTTCTTCTTCAAATTTTGAGGACTTGGTATGTCTTTTCACATCACTTCTTCAGGGTTTGCAAGTTCACAAACATGCAAATTTGACAGAAAACAACTCCCAAAATATACCGCACAAGTTTTACATGTTCAGATATTACTCACACATTATATATACCCATGTTATTTTAGATTACCTTGCCCACAAAAGGTGAAATCCCTTACCCTAGCTGCATTGCAACTATCAAGACTTATCCCTTACCCTAGCTACATTGTAACTGTCAAGACTTAATCACACTGAAACCAACTGAGCCTGTCAAGACTTAATCACACTGAAACTAACTGAGCTATCCCTTACGCTACACTGTAATCACACTGAAACCAACTGAGCTATCCCTTACCCTAGCTACACTGTAACTGTCAAGACTTAATCACACTGAAACCAACTGAACTCGTGACTTAATCACACTAAAACCAACTGAGCTACATGTACGAGCTGTAGATTCCCTACACTACACTTACGGAATACTGCCTAGAAACTTAGCTTGTTTGAATGCTTGCAACATTTCTCCATTTGTTGTTGGAGAAATCACTGGAGTCATTATTAGCCTATTAGGATTCTTTCAATCTATGTTTCTTGTTTCTTAAATAGCATCTGATGACAACTTTGATATCATTACTTTTATCACATACTAAACAAAGTCAGTAGCAAATAACCTAATCTTGAATGAAGTGGAAAATGCATAACTTCTAGACCCATACTCTGCATAGAATGTGATATTTAAAAAAGGCATCCAAACAACTAGTATTAAATAAAAGTGATATCAAAGTTGGTAATATTAACAACCTGCTAGAACAGTACTACAGTTGCAATAAACAGAACATAGCTTAACAAAACTAAACTTGCAAGTACTTTTTGCTAGGACTGGTCCTTCCTTGTGCATAAAAGAGGCCTAAAACTAGCTTTGCTAATTGCTGCCTCTCAGTATGAGGTTCTCCCATCCCCCTCGGTGATCACATCGTTGAAACTGCCGCCGCTAGGGATCATAGGCAGGACGTGTTCCTGATGTGGCACAATCACATCCAACAAGTACGGCCCGGGGGTGTCGAGCATCGTCTGAATAGCAGCCCGGAGATCGTCCTTCTTGGTCACACGAGCAGCGGGTACATCACAAGCCTCAGCAAACTTCAGCATGTTCGGGAATATCTGGTTCTCGTTAGCAGGGTTTCCCAGGTAAGTATGGGCTCGGTTTGCCTTGTAGAAGCGATCCTCCCATTGAACCACCATCCCTAAGTGCTGGTTATTCAACAGCAGAATTTTAACTGGGAGATTCTCCACTCGAATCGTGGCCAATTCCTGCACATTCATGATGAAACTACCATCGCCATCGATATCCACAACCACTGCATCCGGTCTTCCAACCGCTGCCCCAATTGCCGCTGGCAATCCAAAACCCATCGCCCCTAACCCGCCGGAGGTCAACCACTGGCGGGGCTCCCGATACTTGTAAAACTGGGCAGCCCACATCTGGTGCTGCCCAACACCAGTACTAATTATAGCATTTCCGTTCGTCAACTCATCAAGAACCTGAATAGCATACTGGGGAGAAATGGCATCCTCAAACGTCTTATAACCCAACGGGAACTTCTCCTTCTGCTCATTCAACTCCTGTCTCCAAGCCGAGAAATCCAACTTCAGCTTACCTACCCTCTCCTCCAGTATCGAATTCAGCCCCTGCAGGGCCAACTTCAAATCCGCACAAATCGACACATGGGGCTGCTTATTCTTCCCAATCTCGGCGGAATCAATATCAATGTGCACAATCTTCGCCCGACTAGCAAAAGCCTCCAGCTTTCCAGTCACACGGTCGTCAAACCTCACCCCAAACGCAAGCAACAGATCACTCTTGTCAACAGAGTAATTAGCATACACAGTCCCATGCATTCCCAGCATTTGAAGTGAAAGTTCATCTGAGGAAGGATATGATCCAAGCCCCATTAAAGTACTAGCCACAGGAATCCCAGTAAGCTCCACAAATCGCCTCAATTCCTCACTTGACTGTAAAGACCCTCCCCCCACATAAAGGACAGGCTTCTTGGACTCAGAAATTAGCCTCACTATTTGCTCCAACAACATATCACTTGGGGGTTTTGGCAAGCGAGATAAGTATCCAGGCAATCTCATAGGCTGATCCCAATTGGGGATAACCAATTGTTGCTGTATATCCTTGGGAACATCAATCAAAACCGGGCCAGGACGGCCCGATTTGGCCAGGAAAAACGCCTCACGAACAATGCGAGGGATATCCTCTACGTCTAAAACTAAATAGTTATGCTTCGTAATTGATCGAGTTACCTCAACGATTGGGGTTTCCTGGAAAGCGTCAGTCCCAATCATCCTCCGAGGCACCTGTCCAGTAATGGCCACAATAGGACAGCTATCCAGAAGCGCGTCGGCGAGTCCGCTCACCAGGTTGGTGGCGCCGGGGCCGGAGGTGGCGATGCAGACGCCGGGGAAGCCCGTGGCCCGCGCGTAGCCCTCGGCGGCGAACACGCCGCCCTGCTCGTGACGCGGGAGGACATTCCTGATCACCTTGGAGCGCGTGAGCGCCTGATGAATCTCCATGGACGCGCCGCCGGGGTACGCGAACACGTCCGTCACGCCCTCCCGCTCCAGCGCTTCCACGAGCACATCGCACCCCTTCCGCGGCTCGTCGGGAGCGAATCGGGACACGAAGGCCTCGGCTGCCTTCGGCGGCGCCTTAGGAACGGCAGTGGAGGAGGAAGAAGGCGACGACGAAGACAGAACATTGGAGATGTGAAAATGGCGGCGGCGGCTGTGAGTCGGGAAAAGAGGAGCGGCGGTCTTTCTGGAGCTGTGCGGGAGACGGAAAGTAAATCTTTGAAGGATCTTTGGAGATTTGGAAGAGTGGTCGGAGATTGTGGCGGCGAAAGAAGGGTTTGGAGAAGCGGTGGCCGCCATTGATGGAGTGATTGAAATGAGATTGAGTTTGGAGGCTAGGGATACACTTGAAGATGCAGTAGCCACAATTTTCGTGTGAACTAAGAAGGTGCCACACAAATTTTACAAAAACAAAATAAAAAAACAATATTATTAATTTATTATTATTATTTTAAGTGACTGCTTGGTCTACTACTAGCAAAAAGCATGATCGTACAAAAACGTGCTTGTTGAGTGAGACCAATGTTACGTGTTCTATCTGAATTCTGTTTTTTTATTACGGAGTATTAAAAACGAGATGAAAAGTTGTTTCTTTCATTTACGCGGAATATATTCAATTCTTTAAAATAAAATTTTTAAAAAAGAAAATAAAAAAGAAAAAGGGTCTGTTTGGTCCCTAAGTTATAACCGTAGTGACGACTCAGTCCTTATATTTTTACCGTATTTATTTTTAGTATCGATTATGAGCGAAGTGATGAGTTTGGTCCATGACGTTAGTGGTGCGTTGACAAAGTTAATTCCAGGAGTAAAAAAAAAAAGTAAATTCCTTAATAAAACTTATATGCAATATAACTTCTTTGCCTATAGACTTAGCCAACATAATTTTTTTCAAATCAACAAGCAGAGTATTGATGTAACAATATGAATAATAACTAAGAAACTTATATTTTAAAAAAATGTAAATTTCAAATTTTGTATTAGTAAATTTAAATTCTAATTGGATGCATTTCTTTAATGATTGTATAATACATCATATATGCAAATAATATTTATTAATATGTATATAAGCAAGTTCTATAATATAATTTTTCGTAATTATAATATATATTGATGGATTTATAATTGAAATAATCACATTTAAAAAATTAACAAAATTAGCATTTTAATTTTGTATGATTAATATAGTGCATAAATATAAGTATGTATTTTTAAAAAATTCTAAATAGTTATGAACACACGTTTTGTTAATTTTATAATTCCATTTCCTTAATTATATTTCATATTTTATTACTTATAATTAAGGAAATGGATTTATAAATTATAAGAATTTAATTTTTAAATTTGTATGAATTAATATAGTCCCTAACTATATTACGTATTTAGGCATATTTTTGAATTTTTATTTAAGAGAATGAGTTTAGACAATTTTAAAACAATTTTTTTTAATGAGTAAGCATTGTAGCAATTAATTTTTGTTTTGGTGAACTTGGCCCGTGAACAATCGTAATATTTAAATAATATTGTAATATTTGAATTTATTCACTTAAATAAATGTTATTAACATAAATATATATCATTTTTAATTAAAATAGCATATAAAGCATTATCTTATTCTTTAATTCTTTAAAAATATTGTAATTTCAAATTTTAAAATAGAAGTATTTTCTTATAGTGGGTAGGAAAACGACATTTCTGGTTATATATATTATGAAGGAAAATAATATAGCAAATATCAATGAAATTATATTTGATTTATTTTATTTCTTAATTGGCCAGACACTTCTGTTATTATTATTATTATTATTATTATTATTATTATTATTATTATTATTATTATTATTATTATTATTATTATTATTATTATTATTATTATATGCTTTATTTTTATGAACATATTGAATGAACATTATGAACCTACTATATAGTAAATTGAAATACATATAATCTACATTTAGTTTAAAGTTTATGGACATTAAGGTTTAGATTTATACATATAAAACAAATATTATGAATATAATACATAATAAATATTATTAAATAAGGGAGTATAATGAACTAATTGATATTTAATATGAAACAACGTCATTTTGAACCAAGTTTCACGATATAATTTGCCCTATGAGATTTACCCATTATATTGGATCTTCATTCTACAACATAAATACAACCCAAATAAACAAAGGGTAAAGGTTTAACGTGTACTCCGCATATTAGAATGCATATAAAACAAAACTTTTCTTTGCATTAATGAATTGTTTAGGCACCTGCTCATATTTTGCAATCCTTATAACATTGGCTAGAGTTAGACAACGCACTGTAAACCCTAGCGTATGTGTATGTATTTTATTTTATAGATTTTTGTATCTTGTATTATAAAATTGTGTATCTTAAGAGTATGAATTCTATACGTTAAATAAATTAATAATTGTATCTTATGTAGGGCCGTCAAAATGGGTCGAAGCCCGCGGGCTGGCCCGCACCCGCCTTGCGGTGGGGCGGGTTAGGGTCATGAAAAAATAGGCCCGCGAAAATGCGGGCCTAATGGGGCGGGCCGAAATTGACCCGCAACCCGCGCGGGTTAGCCCGCGCGGGCCGTGGGTCGGCCCGCGGGCCACGTACTCATTAATAAATAAATAAATAAATATGTATATATAAATAAATAAATATATATATGAATGAACAAATTGGAAAACACGTACAAGTATCACTGTTCAGTACTGTGTTTTCCTATTTGTTATTTATTCATTATTATTATATCTATATATTATTTCATTACTAATAAATAAATATAATATATATATATATATATATGAATGAATGAATAACAAATTGGAAAACACGTACAAGTATCAGTAGTTTAGTACTGTGTTTTCCTATTTGTTATTTAATTATATGTCATCTTTATAAAAAAAAAATTACTTAATTTAAACAAATGTAAAAAAAAAAAAAAAAAAAAGAAAGAAAAGCTCGCGGGCCGGCCCGCGGGGCCCGCCAACCCGCGCGGGGCGGGCTAGGGTTGCATGAATCATAGCCCGCGGGCCTAACGGGCCGGCCCGCAAAAGCCCGCCAAAAAGTTGGCCCGCGGTGGGGTGGGCCTAATGGGGCGGGCCGGCCCGCTTTGACAGTACTAATCTTATGTTATGAATGTTTGTCTTGTATTGTGAAATTCGGTGCCTATAAAAACAAATTATGTACTTAAATCAGATTTGAAAAACAAGTAAATATATACATATGTATGTGTCTTATGTTGTGATTTTTTATGTTTTTTATTATAAAATTATATATCTTACGAGTATTTTAAAGCATACAACTACACGAAGAATAAAACATATCTTCTAGCCCAATACAATACTCAATCAAAAAACTCAATCAAGCCCAAGAAAAAAAACAAAATATACTTAGCAATTCAAGGCCCGGCCCAAAGAAAATCATTTGACAAATTATCAATCGTTATATCGTGGACCACTGTGGACCCTGATTCGAAACGACGTCGTTTCGATATTAGTGAACGCGGACGTGAATGACTTCATGAAATTCATTGTTTAGAATACACAAAATCCTTGTCTAGAATACACAGAATGATTGAGTGAATACACAGAATATTGACACAACTACACAGAACATCCTCCTAGCATTTGAATACATAAAACACGTCACAACCTATGTTTAAGTACCCCTAACATGAATACACAGAATCGTAGTCTACAATACACAGAATGTCTTCAAAGAATACACAAAATATGAGAACACCAAATACACAAACACATCACCCCTGTATTTAAGTACCACTAATATGAATACACAGAATCCTTGTCTAGAATACACCGAATGACTTGAGGAAATACACAGAATATTGATACAACTACACAGAAATCATCCTCCTAACATTCGAATATACAAAACACGTCGAAACCTATGTTTAAGTACCCCTAAGATGAATACACAGAATCGGAGTCTACAATACACAGAATATCTTTAAAGAATACACATAATATTAACACAAATACACATATTGATCGAAACGGGAAACGTGGTTTCCAAAAAAAAAAAACAAACCATTAATTAAAATGACCAAAACGACGTCGTTTTAATACAGAGTGCAAATGCATTGTGAGCCCTGGTCCACGATATAAATTGCCGACATATTATATCATGGAGAAGGGTTCATCTTGTACTATAGACTCTAGTCTAAAATGATATTCAGATTATGTATTTAATGTTAACCTATTATATGCATGCCGTTAACAGATTATGTGTAAATAAATTGAAGGCACATGGAGGGGAGTGTGTTCGAGCTTCAGTGGAGGTAACTGTTGACTATTTGTGCTCAGTAGGTTAAGAAAGTAGTTACGAACATGTACTGCATTGTAACCGAGCCAATAGTACTCAAAAAAAAAAAATTGAAGGCACATCTTTAACTATAGGCACATAATAATATAATATGCTTATGTGTATGTAATTAACAAATTATATGTCTTCAATTTATTTATATACACATAATTTATTAACGAAATTTACATAATATGTTAACTGCATACACATAATATGTCGTTAACATATATATCATGTGCTTTAAATTTATTTACAAGACATAATTTATTAATATGTCAAAGTGCAGACACATAATTTTGCAGAATTTGTAGTACAGTGCACAATATAAGATGACTAGAAATCATCTCTGAAATCCTAGCTCAGCCACTGCCACAACCACCATCCCCAACCTGCCACTGTACGTCCCACCACCGACACACCGCTTTTGCCACCGTCACCTCCTTAGCTTAGCTTCTTCAGCATTCATTAAATTTTGGTTGGAAAAGCTTGAGATATCAACGCCATCATATCCACTCTCTCACCAAACTATATCTTCTTCTACCTTAGAAAACCAAACTCCCATCCACCACCAAACCAAACTAAAATGTACCATTAACATACATATTAATTTAATTTTTAGTATATTTAATGTTCTTTTTTGTACGTATATATATTGAAGGTTTACTTTTTGAAAATTTATTTTTAATATACTAAAGATTCATTTTCAAGTATATTATATAAAAATAAACTTTTAGTATATTAAAAATAAGTATTTATTCGTGGTCAACAATATAATTTGTCTATAATTACAAGGATGTTGAAGTGCAAATGTGATCATACAATAGTGGCTTACTCCCTTTTTGTGAGATAGAGTATTTCAAGAATGCAGATAATCTTATACATTATATCTACTTATCCTAATCAATGTCTAAATAAAGAATTAATTCAGTAAAATAATATATATTTTTTTTAAAAAAAAGATTCACCAATGTAGGTGGACCAATAATACTCCCGAAGTTGGAGCCATGATTTTTTTATAAATATTTTTTTTATATTTTTTAAGATTCATAATCTTGTTTTAGTTTTCGTAGGGATTACAATTAAAGAATCAAAAGATTATGAAATCTTTAAAAGATCTCAACAACTTTGTATAGAGATTAGCGACTTAGATGTGTGTTCATCATTAATTATTGAAGCACATGCACGTAACATCAAGGTAAGTAATTTTGTTGTCACTATAAAAAGAAAATGATTACAATATTAAATAAAAAAATAATAAAAAAATATTCTCAAAGAAATAAAACTCTTATTACACGTATTATAATTTTATAAGAGGCAAAAGAAAAAAAAAAGAAATTAAAAAATTATGAATTATTTTTCTTGTTAATCTTATGATAGTAAGAATAGAAATATATTAAAAAGCAGAAATAAGTATAGTATTACAATTTTTTTTTGGGTAAATCTACCGGGTCTTTCTCTATCCATTTAACGGTCCGAGTCCACCCGCGTTAATACAATTTTTAAAGAGCAATAATACAAAAAATGGTATATGAGGGGAGTAATCATTACTTTAAAACTGAAATAATGCCCCACATTACATAAATAAACTAGAAATGTTAGTATTCTCAAAAAAAAAAAAAAAAAAAAAAAAAAAAAAAAAAAAAAAAAAAACCTAGAAATGTTAGTGGAACTACATTTGTATGGATTTTTCTTTGATTTTTACAGATCCACATAGGAGAGAGAGGGGAAGAGAGAAGAGGAAAAAGAAAGAAAAAAAGAATAGGTTCTGAAAAAGTATTTTTTTTTTTTTAAAAAAAAAAAGAAAAGAAAAAGCTAGGCTCTTTACGCGTCCAGCTGGCACATGCACTACTGGAGGCAAAAGTTTGTCATGGACGTCCTTTGGGTTCCCACAAAAATCTTTGTTTTGAAGGAGTAAACACCCAAAAAAACTCCACCCCATTTGTTAAAAAATTATCCCTTATTTTTTTTATTGCAAAAAATCACAAAAAAACCCCTAACGGGGTTGCTCTTAAGACAATAAAAATGTATGTGTATGACATGACAAAGTGTATAATATAGAGATAACAAAACAGTATTGTTATGACAAAATGTACCCTTGTTTAGGAAATTTCAATAATTTTGCTTGTGTCATTCACACAGATTTCTCTCAAACCAATTATATATACAAACCACCTCAATCTCTTTTCTATTCTTTTTTTTTTTTTTTTAAAATACTTTCCAAGTAGAGAGCTAGAAAATAACAAATGACAATAAAGGAAAATTTTATTTATTTATTTCTCTTTTTGAACATCTTCCAAGCAAAATACTATAAACGTAAAAATAATAATTTGACTAAGAACTTCATTCCATTCTACTTTCTTCTTCTTTTTTTTTTTTTTTTTCTTTTTTCTTCTTTTTTTTTAAAATATCACAATACATTTAATTCTACTAATTTAGAATTAAACTACTTTTTATATCTCATTTGGAGAGATTTTTTTTAACACCTATTAAAGCATTCATAATTCAATAATTTAATAAAAATGAACCATACTTCCGCCACATGAATCTCATATAGTTACTATTAAAATTCTAGCTACTAGCTACTGATAATAATATTTTCCCCTATTGTTGCCTTGTGTAACACTGGTTCATTCATTTCTCGTGAGACCAAAATTGATATTTACTCTATAATAAAAATATACCTTGTATCAGTAATTCACCTTGGTCATGGTATAATGATTGTAATATTACCGTGCCGACCAGACCGGGCATATATATATAACTCAAAGGCGAAAATAAAGAGGCAAAT
>CP025644.1:17929183-17958412 GCA_003576665.1 Ipomoea trifida | reverse complement strand
CTAATTTAGAATTAAACTACTTTTTATATCTCATTTGGAGAGATTTTTTTTAACACCTATTAAAGCATTCATAATTCAATAATTTAATAAAAATGAACCATACTTCCGCCACATGAATCTCATATAGTAGTTACTATTAATATTCTAGCTACTGATAATATTTTCCCCTATTGTTGCCTTGTGTAACACAGGTTCATTCATTTCGTGAGACCAAAATTGATATTTACTCTATAATAAAAATATACCTTGTTGATATTTACTCTATAATAAAAATATACCTTGTATCAGTAATTCACCCTGGTCATGGTATAATACTATAATGATTGTAATATTACCGTGCCGACCAGACCGGGCATATATATATAACTCAAAGGCGAAAAATAAAGAGGCAAATACCAGAGCAATCATCACACTTATAATAAACTTGATTTACTCATAATTAAAACTAGATGAACATTGAACAGACAACCATAATAATAACTAGTTTTATTACATCTGCAGTTTTTCGGACAGAAAATGATAGAGAGAAGCTAAGAAAGAGTGGTTGAATAGGGCAGTTAACTAAGCAACGAATGCCAGCAAAAATGGGGGTTTGGTTAAAAAAAACAACCAGAAGGCTGTCATGGCAGAAGAAACAGATCTTGCAGCCATGGCCAAAGCTCCCCAGAAACATAGCATCACACCTACAACTGCCTAAAGCAACCACAAGGATGGACCCACACCCAACCAACACATGCTGTTCGACTCGATACTCAACTAACTGCAGACTCAAGACTCGATATTCAACTAACTCCAGACTCAAGACTCGATATTCAACTAACTCCAGACTCAAGACTCGATATTCAACTAACTGCAGACTCGATTTTCAACTAACTCCAGACTCAAGACTCGATATTCAACTAACAGCAGACTCGATATTAAACTAAATGCAGACTCGATATAACGGAAAATGAACATACTTGTTGAGACTAGATTTATTTTTTTTATTTTTCTTGATAAAGTAATTACTAGACCATAGAAGAATCTCCGGATCCAATACCCGGGATGGATCTGTATGTTCAGAAACCAGGATGAAACCCGCCAAGTTACTGCAGGGCAAAAATTCTTGCAACAGCTATGTTCTTCAGAAGCTGGAAAAGGAAGCGAACCGGCCATTCTCACTGGAAAAGGGGTCCAAAGTGTTGGACCAGGAAGACCCGCTATGGAGCTGAAACCTACTGTACTGCTACGGATATAGATTAACTTTACTGATGGGGTTGGTTTTTTGAAAGCTAGCTATCCTCAAGAAAGAACATCGCACCTCCAAAGCTTCTCTACAAGCGAATCGACACCACTAGAACTGATTCCGGGGCAATTCTGAATGTTCAAACCGACAAGGCTAGTGCCCAGCTTAAGCAAGAGAGGCAAGGTCTTGTTTGACACCATTGCACATCCCGACAGAGAAAGGATTTGCAAAGAAAGTTGAATTGCATTGGCCAGTGCCACAATGCCAGAATTGGTGATTCTGGACTTGGAAACATCGAGCTCACACAGCACGGAGCAATGGTCAGCAATTGCCTCTAAACTCACATCGGTAACATAGCCACAACCATCGAGGTTGAGTTTCTCAAGGGTCTCGCCATGTTGCTTTGCTATGGCTGAAACTGCAATATCTCCTACGTTAACACATCCATTTAGGTTCACTTTGACTAAACCTTCCTCGCAACTCTGAACAAGATTGAGAAGCCCATCGTTTGTTATACAATGAAGCCCAGTAAAGTCCACATGCACCAGTTTGGGGCAAAGTTTACTCAGAATACCCAAACTAGCATCACCAAATCCAGGGCAGTTGCGAATCCACAAAGATCTCAGAGAATTACAAGGAGACAACAGGGGGCATTCAAACGCTAAGTCCTTGATTCCCATGCAGTTTTCTAAAGCAAGAGTCTTCAACTTCCCACCACAATGCACTAGAATACCAAATAACCCTGCCTGGGTGATCCTGTGGCAGTTCTCCAACTGAAGGCTTTCAAGTGACCCTGCAGCTTTAGCAAAAGCAACCAATCCATTGTCTGATGGAAAAGTGCAACTTCGGAGGCTAAACTGCTTCAGATTTGGGCAACCTTTACCCATAGCTTCAATCCCCAAGTCAGTAACACCAGAGCAATCTATTATTGAAAGGCACCTCAACTTCTGTAGACCCTTACCCTTACCCTTACCATTACCCATGACCCAGAAACCTCTCTCAGTTATATTCTTGAGACCTGCGAGAGCTAGGTCAGTCAATGCAACACCATAGTGTCCAATAACAGCAAGAGACATATCGCTTAGGTTCAATGTCTGGAGCTTAACCTTCGTGAGAACCTCACCAGCTGTCGAGAAAAGACTCCCAATTCCTTGATCCCCAACAAGAGGGCAGTTCTTCAATGCAACAAATTTCAAGTTAGGACAGCATGCACCAACAGCTTTCAGGCTTTCATTCCCAATTTTTGAGCAAGATTCGATAGTTAGAGAGGTCAAATTGGGACAACTCTTGGCAATTGCCATCAAGGACTTATCGGTTATTGATGGACAATGGCAAAGATCAAGCTTCTCTAACAGATGGCACTCATTTGCAATCTCACATAAACCTTCATCTGTAATAGAAGATATGTTCCACAGAGAAAGGGCCTTCAGAGAAGGACAACCTCGAGCAATAGCTTTTAAGCCAGAATCGGTAACACCACGAGTGGAGTTGTTTCCTCTAATAGAAAGTTTGCCCAGTCCTCCATGGTTTCCAGTTCCAACAGCAATAGCAGCAAGTCTGACATCTGTAGCTTTCTTTCCATCAAGGCACCTGGAAAGATAACCTTCAACTTTGGCATCTTGATATGCAGCCTTGCTTTCAGCAACAGTAGATTGAACAAGCCCATTCTTATCCGACTTGATGTCAACTTTCATACTGGAATCAGACATTTCCTTGGGCTCCGAAGGCTGAATGCTTTTGTTGCTAAGGATCTCATCCCTGCGGAGAGTGCTTAAAAGCATGAGCCAACGCTTGGACGTGCAAGCACAAGCACTTCTTTCTTTGCCATCATGAATACGTCTGAATACCTCAAAGAGGCATTCATCTGGAAGGACTTCAATTGTAGTCTTCTTCTTCAGCTCAAGTCCTTCACATGCAACAACAGGGGTACTGACTCGAGCCCTCTTGCAAGGAGGAAAATACGCATGAGGATGAAGGGCCAAAAAGGGACCTGAGTCCTTGGAACTGGGGTACATAGGCACCCCTGTGAAAAACTCATTGTGACCTGAAACCATAAACGAAATGGGCTTTACAGATATCCAAGAATTAAAAGAAAAAACTCCCAAAATAGACAGTACCAGCTTCCCAAGATCAGATCTTAAACTCAATATGATATATACCCAAATTATTTAGATTCACCACACTTATTGAGTTACCTAATAGAGCTTAAGAACCAGAAGACTATACAGTAAAGACAGTATAATATATGATTGCTTTGTACCTAGCTGAGGGCCATTCATACAAATTCAGCTAGTAAAATGACAGAGTCCTTGTATTCAAGAGAACATACATGAAGTTTCACAATCAACACAGCTTATCAAGACCTCCAATCAACAAAGCTTTCCATATAATCATAGATTTAAAGCCTTAAAATTAAGCATGGTTGCAAAGATAAGTGACTTATAAAGCAAACAAATAAACACAACCGCAACTTCTACTAATAAATCATTAGAAACATGCTAAAACAAGAAAGACACTTGTTAACAACACATAAATATCACAGAATTTCAGAAATAGAAAGGGAGAACTAAAACAAAACCCAGCCAAGATTTGAGGCCATACCACTGAATTCAAAGATTTTAGACATGGGTGTTGTTTGAAGATCCGGGGCGGGTTAAATCCGAAATTTCTGAGCCTAAAAAACCCTCCACAAAGAGCAAAAATTGAAAGAACAGGCAAGAAGAGGAGTATGATCAATAAAGGTTGAAGAACAGAATGCATCAGATGATAGAAGGGGGAGAGGTAATCACAAGAAAACCCTATCGAATAGGGCAAAAATAGAGAGAAATCAAAGCAGGGACGGAGAGCGTTGGGGCAATGACAGGCCAAGTGCGTATGAAGGTGCATATGTACCATGTACGTGTGGGTTGAGAACTTGGGGAGGTGGGGGCATCTGATGTATTATATTGTGTATATCTGATGAAATGTGACGTTAGATTCCTGAAATTTTCTTCTCTTTCTGTGCAATTTTTTTCTAGAGAGAGAGAGAGATTATGAACACTATGAAGTAAGAGAGAGAGAGGGGAACATGCAAAGTGCAATGAACCGAAGCTGAAAACATGGGCGGTATATACAATGTTCCTATGCCTCTGTTCAAACAATTCATAAAATTATATTAATAATAAAAAGATTTCATTCCAGTTTATTTTAATCTATCATGACTTATAATTTTACTTTTTTTTTTTTATTTTTAAATTTCATAACATTGTAGTTTTTATTTTTTGAACTAGAAAGAAATGAAGGGATAATTCAAAGAAAATTCTAGAATATATAAATTAACCCTCGGATACCTCACTAGTGTTGTGTATTATAGGAACGTTAAAGTTTCAAAAAGGACGCTTAAAAAGATAAGAACGTTTCTGAAATTGGTTAAAAAGTTTAGTAATTAATCACATTAGCTGTATTGCACAGACATTAAAAGTTCCGGAAAGAATGCTCGAAAAGTTACAAATCTCTTTCAAATTGGTCAAAAAGATTATAATCATATTAATCACTTTATTCTGTTTTATGGATCAAAGACATGCCCCACTTTAACTATCTCCCTTTGATTTCTGGCTGGCACGCTTCAACTAGGTTTTGAACGAGTCCACAACGCATATTACCACCTTTCAACCACTTAACTGTTCATTTTAATTTAATTTTACCGCCGCTTGTTTTCTTCCAACAAGGCCCTACGTATGGAATTAGTTTTTATTTTAATTTCTTGTCAAATTTAATCTTAGTTGGGAACTAAATTTAATAAAAACAAATTAAATTGAAACCAAGAACCTAATATGATTACATTAAAAGGGTATGATAGACAAATGTAGAAATGACATTATACTTAAAAACTAACCTTGAAATTAACTATGATAGAAACTAGTAAAACTATTATGATGTTAAAAAACGGTTTAGAGTTAGAATAGAAAGTTATTTACTTATTTTTGTGAAATTATCTTATTATTTCAAAAGTAAATGTTAATTTAATGAAAATGGTAATAGAAGATTAAATGTGGCAATGTAAATAAAGTTATGAATTAAATATAATCAAATTAAAAGTCAAAAACTAAATATAGCAATACTTTCTTTTCCAAAAAAAAATAAGATATAGCAATACTAAATATAGTATTGAGATTAAAATTAAAATCTTCTCTATTTAGTTATATTATATACTCTTTTTATTCAAACTTTATGTTTTTTCCTCAAAAACTTGTATGTTCATATTCAATATAGTTATATTAATAAATATTTCATATATCCATTTTAATTAAATTCTACATTCATTTTAAGTGTACTTTTTTTTTTATGTTAATTAAAATCACGGTTACAAAATCGGCCTAGAAAGCCGCCTAGCCCTAAGCTGAGAAAAATTAGCCCCTATCGCTTAGGCGCCTAACTCGGCCGAGTTGGACTTGTTAATTTTATTATTATTATTATTATTATTATTATTATTATTATTATTATTATTATATAGTTAGGATCATATGAGATTACTTGTTTAGGTAAGATCGTGAGATCAGATCTTGTGCATCCATGTAATAATTTAATGGTCTAGATTGATAGTAAACTACCTAGACGCTAATTTACCGCCCGACTAGCGCCTAACACCTACCGCAACCATGGTTAAAATAAACATATAGGGCTTGTTTGGTTATCAGCGGTTAGAAATTAGCGTTAGCGGATTGTGTTAGCGGTTCTCAAAAAGCGGATTGTATTAGCGGGTTTGACCAACGGATTGTATTAGCTGTTTGTAAAAAGATGTTTGGTAAAATTAGCTGTTTAAATTAGCGGTTAATATGTAAAATGACCTAAAAGGACATTCATATTATTATTATTATATTATAAAATAAAATTTACAATAACAATAATAATAATAATAATAGCGCCGAAAGGCACTACAGTTTAATTTTTTTTTTTTAAAATAACAAATGAGGGCGTTTTGGGGAAATTTTAATTTTCCCCAAAACGCCAAAGCTCAAACGCTACTCATAGCAGCGTTTGAGTTTGCAGCGGTTTGGAGCAATCCGCTGCTCCAAACCGCTGCTAACCAAACAATTACTTTGGCGTTTTGACCAAGGTCAAAACGCCAAAGTTGGCGGATTTTGGCGGATCCGCCACTAACCAAACATACCCATATACTTGAGTTTGTTAGCTGTCAAATTATAAAAATACCACATTCATGATTATTTCTAGTATATATATGAACGCAGCAATATTTGTAGATGCTTTAGACAAAATAAAATAATGCAATTTTGATTTATATATGCATGTATATATATAATATATACAATGTTACATTGTATAATCATTTAATTTTTGTGTATATTAAAAAATGCATGTGGATAAGTGGATGAACATACACAAATCATATAATTAATTCATCAATGTGCAATTTTTGATTGTAGGACTTTATTTTAATTTGCTGACCCAAAAATTCTCAACCTCAATATATGGAGTGTTGGTAGGTTGTACATCCCACTTTCCTCACACACCGAATAAATAAATAAATAATAGGATCACCATTTGCTATTTATAGTAGTAGTATTATTATAGTATTATTGTTTAAAAAAAATTAATGTATATACCTTTGAATTGACTCTTGAATACCTTAGCTAGCTAGCACAACTAGCTTGGTCTTTTGACCGAGAAAGAATTGAATGGTTTTCTTTGGTAATAAAAATAATAATTATAATAATAAGAGTTTTTCTCTTTCAATTTTTTAAATTTGATTTACAACTAAGGCATGCATGGATGTTAATTTGATGGACTCGCTTCTAACCTAAAATATGATGAGCTATAGCATTAGGCTAACCACTATTTCCTATACTTAAAAATCATCTATTATATTTGTAGTATCATTAATTAATCTAATTAATTACGAAAGTTTCTAGTATATGTATTCTATGTTTTCTTGTTTCTTTACGTTTTGATCATGTGTTATGTTGTTTAATTATTAATTTAGAAAGACATTTCATATTTTCCTTCTATTCAATTAATAGAGATATTTCAGAATTATGTTTCGCTCACTCAATCACTTTTTTGAGTGGCTGAATTTTGCATTCTTTAAATGAAGTTGATTCCTGTAGTATGATATATTATTAAATTTAAAGAATTTATTAAATATAGAATTAATTTGTACTTGTATAATTTATTAATTTAATTACACAAGAGGTAGAATAGTATGCAGCAGGCAACTTCCAACTAGTCGGATGATATATGCAGCATGCAACTTCCAACTAAGTCATTTGAAAAATATATTTGGTATATATTCAACTCAACAGGCCTTCAAAAAATTTATTCAATATAAGAACATGGTCCTCCTGTAAAAAGTAAGCACTACCGATCACATCTGTCTATAAGGATTCATCAAAGGTTGAAGGTTTAGTAGAAAAAAAAAAAAGATTATAAGAATCCTCCAACTATCACTCATTTTCAAGCTTAGTCCTAGAGTATTGAATTCTTTCCAATCTTAATCAACTGTTATAAACTTTTTCTTGTGTGAACTGTTAACGTTAAGGGTGAAATTAAGACTTCTAGCTAGAATAATGAAATTAGAGCTTTGATTCCCCTGTGTGAGAAACAATTCATGCAATGCGCACGCGCGCGCACACACACACACAAAATATATATATAGGGGCGCGCTCAGGTGAGAACGAATGCTCATGAAAGAACTGAGAACCAATCGCATCCATCCATGTGTCCAGATTTAATGGATCAGATATAATTTATTTTTAAAAAAATGTGGTGGCATTTTCGTAAATAACTTGAACGTTGGTACAAGTAACATGTGCTAAAAGTGCAAGTAACTGGTGCAAGTGCGCAAGTAAAAAAATGTAAGTGAAATCACTTAAAAGTGCAACCATTTTCACTTAATAGTACAAGTAATTTACCTTTTTAACATTGGTGCACCTAATGATAACGTCTTTCACATTGGTGCACTTAATGATAGCGTTTGGTGCAACTAATGATAATGTTAGGTACACTTAATATTGATGCTCATTGTACATTATTTGTTGCACTTTTGATACATTTTACTTGTACTTAGGCCACTATATGAAACTGTTACTTGCATTTTTAACACAATTTACTTACACTTCAAAGTTCAATTATTTATGAAAATACCACCTTTTAAAAAAAATCGTGTTTCTGATCCAATCTGTTAGATCTAGACACGTAGACAACTGCGATTGATTCTCAATTCTCTCTTGGACAGTTGGTTCTCACCTGATCCGTCTTATATATATATATATATATATATATATATATATATATATATATATATATATACATAAACTGATAAAGTGATAATAAACTGCATAATACATATAGACATTGATGTCGATCTACTAGACTCTCTTTCAATCGAAATGTAGATTTACTACAATATAGGACTCATTCATTTTAGTATTTATTGGGGAGTAAACAAAACGAACATACATAGAAAGTTGATAGAGATATTGAAAATAGCCCAATAATAGAAACTCGGGGTCCAGGAGCCCATAACCTGGGGCCCAAGAAGACGACTAAAGACTCCAAGAGCTCGCGAATTGGGCCTGAGAGTCCACGACCTGGGGCTCAAGAGCCCGCAACCTTGGGCTCGAGAACTCGTGACCTAGGTAAAGAGCAATGGCCTATGTTGCTAACCATTCCAGCCTTGGAGCCCGTCCTCGAGCCCGAATTGGTGGGCCTTAACTTAGTCATGCAACCCACCGCCTAGGCCTTGACTTGGTCTCACGACCTGCCACCATTTTAGCACTGAAGGTACATTATTTGATATATACTATCAAATAATGTACCTTCAGTACAAAAGTAATGTACCTTCAGTACAAAAATAATGTGCCTTTTATTTTTTGTCCACACAGCTGTGTGGACCATGGTCTATGCAATAATTTGCCATATATTAGCTATCTAAAACTGATTTACCTTGAGTTAATGAAATAAGACGACAATAATAATAACCCAATAGTAATAAAATACAAAAAGAGCCCATAAAATAATAACACATTATACGGAAAATTAGGAGAAAAATATTAACACTTTGAATTGATTGGTACTATAAATTTGTTGGAATTCAATGGGGATTATGAGATGCAAAGAAATTATAATATAAAAAGTTAACTCAATCATAATCCGAGTATTTAATAGGTACATATTTGGTTTAATTTGCAAACTAAAATTTAAAGGGATAAGAATTTTATTTCATTATTTAATTTGTCGAAGGAATATATTTTATGAATTACACCTAAATACGTAGAAGGAATATATTTTATAAATTGTCCCTAAATACGTGCATTTGTTAATTAAAAAACTTATTTTAAAAAATAATATTGATTTATGGAATAGGCAATAAATAAAATAGCTTTTTTTTTTTGTAATGTTTAATTTATTCCTTCGTATTTTTATTATGCATTAGAAATATATTTATCATAACTAATATAATTATCTAACTAATATATTTATATTTTTATGCAATGTATTTATAAATTTATAGTTAACTTTTTTTTTTTGGTGTGTTTTTATTTTTGAGATGTAATGAACTAATGAAGGATATTTGATATTTTTATTGTGAAATTAAATTATAATTTTTTTATTAAATTTGAAAAGTATTTAATAATTTTACCCCATTTCATAATATTTTCATTAATATACTTCAATATAATCATTATTTTAAAGAAAAGCAAATACAATAGATGCTCATTTTTGCACAATGTGCATATTCTTGTTAATATTAACAAAATTATAAATATTGATCAAAATTATATATTAGGTATACTAAAAATCTCCATATATTTATTTCCCACATGCAGGTGGGGAGATTAGAGAAGGCGGCTCACCTCATCGGCTCATCCTATTGTTATCTCTATTAAAAGGTGTAAACCATTTCCTTTAATTAACACTTCATCCATTCCATTTTATTTGTCTTGTTCGATCTGAAATTATTTTTAATTCAAGTTTTCAAAATATTAGATTTAGTATTAGTATATAAAATTTATATATTTAAAAATTACATTAAAAATACTATTTAATAGAAAAAGTCTTTTTTTTTAAAAGAGTTAATTTAACTTGTGAATAGTAAGCACACCAAGTAAATTGGAACAATGGGAATATTTAGAAATAGTATTTTTAAAAATAAAACAAAAGATGGAGCAGGTTTATGTTGGAGAAAGCTATTTTATTCCAAATAAACCAATCATGCAGCACTTGGTCCTGAGTCCTGAGCACCGGACATGAATATGGGCGATGGGACTCACACTCCACTCATCAACAATCTCATTAAAATTCAATCACAAACAAAAATTCAAAACAGAGTGGTGTTTTACTGTTTCTACCTAATTACATAAGATTGCGAAATACAATTCAAAATGAAAGATTCTCTTTTAATCATAGAGTTGGAGTCCATTGAATGAAAAGATGCAATGGCAAACAAACAGAGATCACATCAAATAAAATATCTTCCTTGTCAATAACTATATTTCCTCTTCTTCGAAGGGATCGCGTTCGGGATAATCCCCCACCTGAAATAAATAAATTGCACAAGAAATTATGGATCAAGGTCTCGAAAAGAATTCAATATAATTATGACAATTCGAAAATAGAGTAGCATGACTCGTTACGTAAAAAACAAAGTACAGCCAGACCATTCCCAATTTAGTTTATTGGAAATAATTTCAATTTGAAAAGCTCCCACGCCACGAATTTGTTTCCCTCTCGTTCAAGTTTCTTATGTTTAGTACTGTTTAGGTAAGGTAAGCTAGACTAACCTTTACTTTATCTGGTCGGACCATCCCACCATGAAGGGGAGGACAGCTGAAGTACCGTTTTCCCTTCACCCTGCAAACATTAGCAGAAGAATTAGACCAGACAAATTAAGCTAATAAAAAATGGGATGCTGGAGCAGTTTCTTGATGCAATATGTTGTTTAGAGTGAAATTGCATATTTGAATTACAAAAAAATAAAATCAAGGCAGAAAATACTATTTGATGTCACATTTCACCACATGGTCGATCCTAGACATCTATTGACACCCACACATTATGTTGTTTGTCAAATTCAATTCTATAACATTTCAGATTTTTGTCAGTTCTCCATACAGCATTTCTAGAAAGAGACAAGAGTAACCTAGTTCAGTGCAAAGACTAGAGTGAACAACATTTTATATCAAGACTTTTGTTTAAGCTCAAAGGATTTTGTATTATGTATTTGCTTTTCTTGTGTTTTTTCAGTTTCTTAATTGAACTCCTTTATCTGCATGTAAGTAGATGCAGGATATCACCTGACCTTCATTTTGCCATCTACTTTGTTACAGTCCAGGATACGTTGAAAATTGTACAAAACACAGGCTTAACTTACATGCCATCGTGTTTTCCAACTGGTTCGTCGTACTGAACTCCGACCCAAAAACCAGGAGCAAGTGTTTCTGCTTGACCCACAAATTTCACAATGCCTCGTCTTTCCCCAAGTTCAACTTGGCATCTATCTCCTACCTTCTTGGACATCAACAATTAGTCATGTCAGAGTAGGAAGTGATCAGGCATATAACAAGCACGGACAATTTCTTTTTTTTTTTTGAAAGGAAAAAAAAAAGTTTCCATGAGATAAGGGATGCAAAAGTAGAGAGGATACTTTTGCAAAGTCTAAAAACAAAAAACAAAAAAAAACAAAAAAAAAAATGATATTTTTTGAAACTAAAGAAAATAAGAAATTGGAAACAGGAATTGTAGTAGATTAGACCAACCTTGATATGTGCACAGAGATCTTCCATGTAGTTGTCGCAAATCTGTAGTAACAGGAACACCAAACAAAGAGAAAAACCAATGATCACTAAAGAAGAGTAATTTGACAGTAATATTAAACATGGTTACTACACTATACACTTTACTATGAGATAAGGGATGCAAAAGTAGAGAGGATACTTTTGCAAAGTGTAAAAGAAAATATCCAACAGTTGTGATAAATACACAGATTATTAATGTTACCCTGTAAATGAGGAAATTCTAATTCTAAACATAAAACAAATCAAAGATGAGAATCTTACTTTAGCTTCATAATCAGTAGCATTTTTGCATGCCAATTTTTCCTTGAACTTTCTGAAGGTACCTGAAACACACCATAAAATAAATAAATTGCCGTTTCCATCAAAGTAAAATGTAAATATCACCAGTTGAAATGTTTGTCCTAGAAGATCCAGATTCTCCACTTCCTATCCTCCCAAGATTGAGTGCTTGAAGGAAAGCAAAAACCCAATTGTGATAACCAGCAAGTTCATGATCTTTCATTCTTTCACAGATGCAAGTAGGTAGAGTAATAAATGAATCACTAGCTTTATTTTCTATCAAAATTTACTTAATACATCAATAAATATCCCATTTTTCTTCCTGTTTTCCCCACTCAAAATCTGTGATGAATTAAAAAGATCAAATTGATCTTCTCTCAAGTAATCACAAACATAATAAGCAGAGAACAGGGACAAATTAACACTGTATCAGACACATACTTTCTCTTTCCCCCACGAAAACCCTAGATTAAAAATGCATAAGATAACATGACCAATGTCGAAGAGAGGTGTCAGTATTGTGATGATTGGATGAACTTAGTTCTATGCAGATTCACAGTATAAACAGGGGTACTGCATAGGCAAGTGAACGTAATAACACCCTTCTAGTACTTGTGATTACCATCCCGTTTATCATAAGCCTCCTCAGAGATTGTGTACTTTTCCACAAGAGAGGTGTCCTCCAGCCAACCACCAGATGTTACTGATGATGGATCAGTGTCAATAACATGCAGCCGATATCTATATGGAAAAAGAGTTTAGATCAAATAAGTACATTAAAAATGAAATTGGAACAAGCTATCAAATAGTTGAATCTAAATTCCATCTAAAAGGTGGGTCATCTTCACAGTTGCAGACAATGACATACAAAACATGGATAAAAGCAGGATATACCAAAAGATACAGCTGAAAAGAAAGGGAATAGATAATAGGTGAACAAGTTGTACATATGAAAGCATAAATAATTCTAAAAAAATATTTAATGCATGCAAAGTTTCTAAATCCAGAAGTTGACCATTAGGACTGTAGACCAGGTTTCATGTTTTAGGAATCTCATCAAAATTATAAAAAAAATAAAAATAAAAATAAAAATAAAATAAAATAAAGAAGCAACTCTGTCCTCTAAAACTAAAAAGAAAAAAAAAAATTGCAGAGGAAATGTGCACATCAAAGCTCCTAGGCAATACTTGTACCAAATATGAATCAGTTATAATTCAAATAATAATGACGTCAAAAAGGGAAAGCTTGAAAGGAAACTCAATGTAATAGAGATTAAACTTACCCATCATGTGGAGAATAAAAGCCAAATGGTCTCGTGTTATCACTTAAGTCTGAAATTTTAGCACCAGTATCATCATAAAGCTCAAGGCGCATTGAACTAACAGAAGTACCACACTTTTTCCACAGCTTTTCTTTTACAGCTTCTACTGTTACCTGACCACCGACAA
Source organism: Ipomoea trifida (assembly GCA_003576665.1). Taxonomy (NCBI): domain Eukaryota; kingdom Viridiplantae; phylum Streptophyta; class Magnoliopsida; order Solanales; family Convolvulaceae; genus Ipomoea; species Ipomoea trifida. Next base: position 17,944,667 of record CP025644.1, on the reverse strand, counting down.
AGTTAGCCCGTCAATCCGTCATGTATGTAAAGAGAGAAGCTGAGATGTATTAACCACGTTACAATTATCAAATGTGAAGATAAGAGCCTAAAAGCATACTAGTTCAGATTCAGTCTCACTTGAGAACTATTAATCATTTGCTTCTACATAATTATTAATTAGAAGAACATTAGGACAAATACTTTTATGTGTTCTCAAAATTAGGGTTTGGAAGTTCTGCATCTGTATATGGATCATGCTGGCTAGTGGCTTATAGGAGGTTATAAGCTGCTGACTTTACCTTCTGATTCAAGAAATATATCCTACAATCTACATTTGCCATGTGACAGAAAAGTCCATGTCAGATTCTTCAAAAATGGTTAATTAATTCATATTATAATACAGGAAAATAAATCCCATAAACTTATGTGCACTGGGAATTAATTTCTTGCATAAGAATATGAATCCATTAACCAAATTGTAGTTGAACCCACAAAGATGACAAGTAGATTGTTCAAGAGTGATAATATGGAGGGATTTTTCCCTTCGGTGATATGCATTTTAAAATACATATAGTAAGATCACATCCCAACTTGTTAAATTTAAATTAAAAATAGATGAAAGCAAAGGCATAAGGAAACAGAAAAAGTCAAAAAACAATCTCTTAAGTCTTAACATAGAAGTAGCAACTTCAATGCTTAAGGATAAATACACAACATCTAGAGATTGATAAAATCATAAAAAAGGTTGAAGCCTTGAAGGTAAGAGTTATTCAAAATAATAATAGTAACAACGACAACAACAATAATAAATGAAAAAGAAAAAGAACTGATTAGAGAGATTGAGAGAAGACTGCCTGAAGAGAGAAATGAATATCGGCGGAGAAGCTCTTGATATTGGCATGGGTGACCCTTATGAGAACTGAATCATCTGCTGGTATATTTTGTAATACAGAAGCCATATATTTTGCAACCCAAATGCTCAGCTGAGTGTTTTGACAAACCAGTACACAGCAAATCTCCTCCCAACAAGAAGCTAGTATAGCCTATACCCCATATGTGTATTTCCAAATAGCTCATTCATTTCTGGTAAAACAATAAAACTTCATTTCATTTATAGTTCAAAAAAAAAAATCAGTTCCCAGAAGCAGAAACCATTTCAGCTCACTATAATGGTTCATGGTGCAACACATTGCGTAAATTCCTAAGTAATCCAATAAAAAAACCACAGCAATCTTTCAAAAAAAAAAACAAAAAAATCACAGCAATAAACCCACAACAAGTACAGTACACTGGCAGGCAGATTCATATTCATGTATTACAGCTCCTGCTAATCTGCTATGGACTTTTAAACTTTAAACATGGAGCTTTGTACTTCATATAACTAAACTTTGGATTTTGGTTCAACAATTATACTTTTAAACTTTTAAACAATTTAATAAGAAATTAATAATTTAATAAGTTTTCAGAAATTCAAAAATTTAGAAATTCAGTCTAACAATTCAGAAATTCATAGTCTAACAATTTAATATGAAGAACAGTTCGGAGCGGCGGCGATAGGCGTTCGGCGGTCGGTGGAGCTGCGGAGCGGACAATGGTCGATTTACGGACAGCGGACTACGCGAGCACGGCGGAGAAGTCGGCGGTCGGCGATCGGCTTTGCTGTCGTCGTTGGCGGCGGTCGGAATTTGGCTTGGGATGCGAGCAGTTTGGCTTGGGATGCGAGCAGTAAGGGCTGTGCGAAGACTGTTTAGGTTTAAACGTTTGGCGTGGGAATGAAAGCGTAATTTTACCTGATCCTATATTCTATTTAGCGCTAGTTTATAATGTTTTAACTTAACTAGTAAACTACTCGTGCAATGCACGGATTAATTTTTATATTATATATTTAAATAATACGAATTAAAGGTGAAGATATAATTTTTTTTAAACGAAGATGAAGATATAAATAATATAATCATATTTGATTTGATTTATGTAACTTATATGACCATTTTATGTATTAAAAGTTCTTTTTCAATGTGAGATCATTTTGTGGCTCTTATTTTTATTATTCACCGCTATATATACACTATCTACCTTATTAGCAAACATACCGGATTTGTTTAATACAATATAAAGGATTTGACTTTGTAAAATATTTAATGATATTTATAATGGTTTATAATATTTTCTATATGGAAAAAACATCCTAAAATCATTGATAAAACATAAAATACACATGTGGTATATATACTTATAGAAAATTATATGTGCGATGCACGAATAAACTTTATATATATATATAGGCCGTCCCTTAACGTGCGATCAGTGCGGCCTCACCACTATATAGAAATCTGTTCAAATGTGGCCACGCCTTTCCATGCGATCAGTGCGGTTCACACCACTCAATGTTAGAAAACACACCACAATGAAAATACAGAAAAACACTAAAAAACACGCCACACCCTAAATAATGCACCATAATTTCCCTGCCCCTAATGGTGCATTTGCTAACACTGTGTGGTGTATATTTGAATGCCTAGTGGTGTATTTTTTTGTGATGCGTACGCATATTTGTGCAGTGCATTTTCTAACATTGAGTGATATATATTTGTATACATAGTGGTGAGGCTGCACTGACCGCACGTTAAGGAGCAGCCACACCTGATTATGATATATATATATATATAATTGATGATGAAATTATAAAAAATTCTAATATTTGAAAGTGTACATTTATTTGAAATTATAAGATTGTGTATTAGTGTTGAAATTGATTACTTAAAATTTATATTAGGAAAAGTCTAAACAAAAATTAGAATGAAGAGCATGGCTAATTGATACTATTTTAAATAACAAAAATAAATTATAATCAAATGAAAGGAATCTCTATGTTGGCTAAGCTCTATCATAATAATAATAATAATTACAATCAATAATTAATATTATTCTATCATAATAATAATAATTACCATATTACTACAATACTCCTACGTTTGGGCGGGAAAACTTTAGAGGAGGATATTGCTTTTATATATAGTATAGATTGGGCGCATCATAAATATTCCGATCTAGCGACAGATTACACTTCCGTCGCTATATTTTCGCAAAAAACACTCAGCACTATTAATCTAGCGACGGAAATAAAATCCGTCGCTAGACCTAGCAACGGATTACAATTCCTTCGGATTCCCGAAAAAAAATTCTCAACATTCTTAATCTAGCGACGGATTACATTTCCGTCGCAAGATTCCAGAAAAAAAAAAATCTCAACATTCTTACTCTAGCGACGGAAATAGAATCCGTCGCTAGATCTAGCGACGGATTACATTTCCGTCGCTAGATTCCCGAAAAAAAAATAAAAATCTCAACACTCTTAATCTAGCGACGAAAATGTACATGCCGCACACCAAATCAATCACATTCTTTATAAGCTGGTGCTGCTATCGGAGATTGCCAAATTGGCTCCGAGGAAAATCTCTCTTCAAAGAGTCCAATGAGAGATATTGGGCTTGTCAAACGAGGTTAGGGGAGTGATGATGGGTTTCATCAAAAATCTAGAAGAGGAAAATGGAGATGGGAAATTGGGAAAGGGATAAAAAGAAAAAAAAAAAATCTCCTAGCAAACATCAAAATTGTATATTACACTGCTATAAGGAAGTGTACCTCTATTACCTAGAACAATGTTATTTGCGATTTGTGAACACCTCTTCTATCACTCTCTTCTTCCGTCGTCGTCAATGGAGTCTACGAACAGAGCTTTTTGGAGCCGTAAGGCCTATATCAACTGAGCTTTTGGATTCCTCAATGGTGTCTACTAACAGCAGTACTGAAGTTGCAAATGGAGTAGCAATGGAAGACTGAAGAATCGCAATTGGAATTTGGTATTGGGGGTTAGTTTAGGGGTTTTTTATTTTATTTATTTTACTTATTTAGCTTTAGTTTTAAATATATTTTAATTGTAGTCCACGTGTAGGTTTGTGAAAAATAAAAATTAGTTGTTTATGTCATATTAATAGGAACGTTACAAATAAAAGAACAACTAAGCGCCTGTAGCTCAGTGGATAGAGCGTCTGTTTCCTAAGCAAAAAGTCATGGCGCGATTTTGTTGATCACAGTTTAAAATCAACCACGGCCTTCCATTTTCAAACAGCGTGTAAGTGCATTAATTATATACAACAAAGAACTTTGCTATAAGGACTTGGTAAAATATTACAAATATTTAGCTAAAAAGTTTTATAGTAATGGAGTATTTTTAATTCAAGTGTTTAATGTTGAAAAAATACGAAATTCTGATTATTTTTATAACTATCCAAAAAAGTGATTGGAAAAGTAGGATTTTTACGATTTTCAACCTTTGACTAAAGTGTTAGGAAAGTGATTTAAATTTTCGACAACCTAAGAAAAGTAATATGAAATTTTGACCACTATAAGAAAGTGGTATGAATTTTCCAAAACCAACGTAGAACCAATGTTTTGATTACTAAAGTGGTCAAAAATTTTTTATCACAATTTTTTATTGTCTAAATGGTTTGCGGGTAAATTGAAATTTCAACTTAAAAAAAAAAAATTTAAACAGACAGTAATAAAGTTACTGGAATATACTTATAGAAATGAGTAAAGTAGATAGAAACAAGTAGTATTACTAATAGTTCGAGTATAAGATTTGGGCATGTCCCAGACTTGTCACAGAGGCTCAATATTTATATTAGCCAATGACTAATTAATCTAGTATAATATGTGCAACTGCTCCATATAAGTACAATGACTCCCCTCAGTAAGTGCATTGACTTTGCACTAAGTGCAATCATTCCACTGTCCTTGATTAAGTATCCAATACGTATTTAAGTATCCAAAGAACATAAAAGCCATTCCAGTTTGATAATCCTTTTTGCATTAAGTATCCAATGATACTAGGATTCTGCAAAAAAAAAGTTGGTTTCTTGAATTCCCATATTCACCTTGAAGGTCCACAGCAAATATAAAGATTAAAGGAAACAAAGAGTTCATAGCTAGCCTGCTGTCCTTGATTACATACAGTTCCTGGGAACACCATAAACTCAAATTCTGCGAAACAGAACGGAATTAAAGCTCTCTTGGTCTAATAAGAATTTTACAAAGTTACAAGCATGAATCTGTCATTGAAAGTATTTAGAGCGTAAATATAGCAGTTCAATCATACAGCCCCTCCTGTTCCCACACATCAACGAGAAAATCTACCATTTCCTGTCAATTGAAGCATCAGACAGCCTGATCAGTGTCAATCAAAGAGGTGATAAATAGTAAACTGTTGGAATGCAGATATGACTCACCGATAGAGGTATTGGCCTAGGGAATCGCTTGTTTGTTCCGAGCAAGTTCTCATAGGTTGCCTCGAAACTGCAATGCACAATGGTTGGGGCGCTATTATCAAAAGATATTGTGAAATCTATTGTGCAAGTAAATGATTAGGCAGGTGCGCTTGAGTAAGAATTATTGTTTAAATAAGCAAAATGTGTTGTATAATCCACATTCGATAATGCAAACAAATGGCTGGGATAAGATCTATCAATGAACTGCTAGCTAATTAAGAGAGTTGATGAGCAGATATCATATGAACATAGTCTGCATAATAGCAGTCAACTCCAAGTTGTTTATAGATTATTAGCTGAAATAAACTAGTAAGTACCGTGTATAATCCATGATCTTTGTCAAACATGTAAAAAGTTATATTATTTGATCTATATTCCCAACAACTGGATTAATAATCCTTACCAAACACCACCATAATGCAAGTGGATCCTATCCAGACCCTTACTCTTGGCTAGTGCTTGCCATGTCATAAAAACCAATCTACACCTACAAGAAACTAAAAGGAGAATGCAATTGTGGCGTTTAAGGCTTAGTTCCTAGTGAGTAAAATATTTGACCCATAAAGTCCAACTCTCCACATGACATGCTTCATATATCCCACCCCGTCACCCCCCTATTGATATTTGTTGACCTTTCCAATAGCCATGGCACAGTATCACCATCTCCATCAATTTTCCGTCATTTTCACAACTACATATATGATGTAACATAAGCAACCCTCCATCATATAGCCATACCACTTAGCTATTGGAAATCTGATGACCAGAGTGCAGAGGTGTGTTTTACGGTATCGGGGTTGTTGAGAGAAGGGTGTTTTTTGGCAGAGTCAAGGACAACGATGAAACTGGACAGAAGATAAACAGCATTAATTTTTGTTTCATATATTGTTCATGAGCTGTTAGATTATTTTTTGATGAAACTGCAAGATCCACTGTCCAACCATTATATTCCTTTGATTAAGGAAAGAAATTATATCAGTGTTCAATGAAGAAAAAAACAAAAAACTACTAAGTACTAACCTTAATTTGGGCCTTTCAACAGGTACACGATTCTGAGATTCCCTAATCCCAATCCACTGCTGCCTTATTTGATTCCAAACAATAAAACCTGATCCAACACAATTATTAGTTCAATCATGAATTTCAAAACCAACAGATCAAGAACCTCAGTCTGCCCCCCCCCCCCCCCCCAAATAGACAATAAATAACGGTTACTTTGACATGTAACTTGTGAACATCAGTAAAATTTGATAGTGAACCCCAAAAAGAAGAAGACAAGTGGTTGGACATTTCATTGAAGAAACTTGGATCCTCAGTTTGTCAAAATTCAAGAATGGCCTTGAGTTCAATTATACACTTCAGCTTCAAGAACCAATAAGATAAAGTTTGCTCAAATGCGATCCAATAAAACAGATACTATTACTTGTACTTGGAAAATGGACACTAGTTTAAATAGAATGGTTTTGTGATTGAGCCAAAAGTCACTGCTTCACATTAACTTATACTATTACTTGTACTTGGAAAATGGATACTAGTTTAAATATAATGCTTTTGTTACTGAGCCAAAAAATCACCGCTTCACTTAACTTGCTAAAATGTTTTAAAAGAGTTATTCAGCCAATAAGTGCTTCCCAATATTTTATATCAAAAGGAAATTGAAATAAAATTGCACTTGCCATTATTTACAAATTCTGAATGGTTGTTTGTGGTGCCAGTGCTACAGATAGGATCAAAGGCATGGTTTGAGGTGCTAATTGATGAGGCACTTCTATGGGATGGAAATGCACTATTATCCATCTCACAGGCACTACTGCTCCAAAAGTCTTCTCTCAAACTCTTTTTCCTCACTTGACCTTGAATTTTCAGGCCTTTGGATCGATCTTCCACTGATATTACAGTTGGTGGTTTTGTACAACATCCAAAACAGCCTCTGCTTGGTTGCATATCGGGTTTATAGCCATAAGAAATGATTAGTAGAGACAAAAGTTCTCATCATAGCATACAATCATACATAATAATATAATATATTAAATAAGTAAAACACACTATTCGAATGACTTCAATTTCTAACAGGGGAGAAGAAGTCCATCACACGATGGACCTATGCTATTACTTATCCAGAATATTTGTGATGGTAGATCATAAAATAATTAATAATTTAACTATTAATGACACTCCCTTTGTCCCATTTTGTATGCCCTACTATTCATCGGTCAAACCAATTCTACCTTTTTCGCTTATTTTCTATAACAATTTCTAATAATTTTCAAATTTGATTTTTTTTTTGGTGTTTATTAGAACTTTTAATCTGGTTTTAAAAAAATAAAAATTTTATTCACTTGACCTAAATTAAATATTACTAAAAATTAATTTATAAATAGCTAAAATCAAGTCTAATTATTTATGCCATGCATCCATTTTAGAACGGATGGAGTAACATATTGTACTTCTAAGACAAACTCATACATCTGATCTGAGCCAACCCAGAATCTTAAAATTCTTGGCATCATGAATCATGATTGATGCTAACCAATGTACAAAGTGTGCATTCATTCTTTTAGGAATACTTCCAATAAAGCTCCCATTTAGCCATTCTTAGCTTGAAATTAGATAATACTTTTTGGTACGCCTGATGTAGTATGGGGATGTGAGATTCAAAACTAGGTCTAATGCCAAGAAAGGGGTGTAGCTTACCACTAAGCTATCAGACCAACTTGAAGCTACAGAAATTGGACCACTCCTACCTTTAATCCCAGTGTACTACTATAATTATTTCATTTGTTGTGCTTTGCACCTAGCAATACTGAGACAATTTGTTTGACACCATACTAGTGGAGTTTCTTCATTCCTTACTAAACCAAATTAAATAAATGAATAAATTAATTAATTAAAAGCACCTTTTCAAAAAGGTGCTAGTCAAATCTTGTTTGAAAGCTCTAAGAGGTTTTCTCCTAGCAAGGAAGAATTAAATTAGAAAGATTCCCTAGCTGTAGGCTGTAGCAGTTGAACCAAGTGAGCTTTTGGAGGTGCATAAATAGGATATTAAGGACCAAGAATGTGTTACGGGCTCAGACTGAGAATGCGTCACGGGTCATCGGACAATAGAAGCTGAATGTTTGGAGGAAGAAGTTTCTCTTCTATGACCTATCTTGGTAGCAGTAAAAGAAAAAAAAAAAAAAAAAAAAAAAAAAAAAAAAAAAAAAAAAAGAGAGAGAGAGGATGGAGTGTTAACACTTTGAACTTTCATGGAAAATAAGGATTTTATGAGTTAATTTTCTCCCTTAGAACTTTCTGCTATAAAATTCTGCTTGCCTCTCCATTACTGCATTCAAAACAAAAATAACTTATTCCAAAAACAATGTGAAGCAGCAACTTGGTCTTCTTTGGCAATTTTTTAGGATCCTACTGGCTTTCTTCTGTGGTAAGACCTCCCCCAAAATGCATCAGAATGATAACTTTTCAGAATGTAATGCAGGAAACTAATGAGTATAGGGTGATGATCTGTAATTGTTCCTTACACTAAGCTCACGGTAAAGAAAGAAAGAAGGATGGAAGTTTTTGAGAACTTATCCACAAGTAAAGAAGGATGAAAATGATTTTTTGAAACATTCTAGAAAAGATTTTTAAAAAATCAAATTGGACCAAGAAAAATTGCAAAGGCATAATGATAGTACTATAGTAGGATTGGGGTATCCCTGCCCTCTGAACTAGACATGAAGGTCTCCCCTCATCTAGCTCTTTGTAGTAGAATCTCCACTCACTGCTTCTCCTAACATCCAACCTTCACCACATCATGGGGGTTTAGAAGAAGGCTCATTCAGAAAGGTTGCTATACCATACCTTTTGACATTACTCTAGTAGTCACTATAGTAGACCCTCCGCCTACTCTTGCTTAAATCATTACTCTTGCTACAGAGCTCTAGCAATTAAACTCTGTAAACCACTACCATGTATCATGTCTGATACAGCACAGTACTATACAAGACAACATAATGAAAGGAATAGACGGCAAAGGGTGCCTACAACACCCAAAAGCAATGGCTCATTTGAAGCACTTCTCCAATAAGAACCTTATGGCATACAGCCAAAATCACTCCTACTAGCTGCCCAAGAAAAGTCTTATGTAGAATCTGATTTGCCAATGATGAGAACATGTTTAAAGATCAATTCATTTCATTCTCAATCAAACAAACAAGAATAATGGTTCCATGTTTTCTGATCAAAAGAAATGATGCTAAATGTTTATAAATTACTGAGTTAGCTTTCAAGTTCTAGTCCTCAAATGAAAAAGAAAATGAAGGGACAATTTCACCTAGATCCCTCCCCTGTCCACCACATTTACAATAAAAATTTAAAAAATAAAAATAAAATTAATGTGACTTCTGTTTCCTTATGGCTTGCTTAAAGGCTTCCATTTGACAACTATTACATCATTTAGGTAGTATCCTGTACTTTCTTCTTAATAGATATAGTGCAATACTCTGCTCTGTCGTCAGTAGTTTTAATTGCTTGAGGCTTAACAACAAAGGTTAGTTAAAGGAAAACCCTTGTTAGCTCTTTTGAGCTTAGTAGAAGCACTTATCAAAAAGTTCATAATGTAAATTGTTTTTCTAAACTGGACCTAATTGAGGTTGTCCAGCCATCTTTATAACCTTGCTCATACCTCTCAAAACATGCCTCCAACAGAATCATTAAGTAAAACAACTATTGTACATTGCTAAAAGTGAATCTCTGGATGCTAAACCTAAAAAGGATCAATTCCTTGTAGAATATGCCACTCAGGCAACAAAATCCTCTACATAGCAAAGAAATCATAACAGAAAAAACCTATATAGAAAATGGCATCAGTGTTTCCATTATATGTTACATTATTTCTTGCTTAGCCTAGAAGCAAACTCCAAGATTCCAAGAAAGCAGACAAAAAAGCAATAATCTTCATTACTCAATTAAATTACAGAAAAAAAAAAAAAAAAACTAAGAAAATGATTCCAAAAATATATTAATTTATTCATTAACGCATATTGATGTTGAAATTTCTCTAATCTCTTTTAAAGATTTCATTTTTCATTGCCAGGTCAAATATGAATTAGATAAATTTCAATCAGCTATTGAAGAAAAATATAATCTTTCCTACTCAAAGAAGCTCAAATGTGTACAAAACAGAGATAGCATCGAAATACTGACCCCATACAAGTAAGTTAAGCGGGAAAACCAAGAGGCCACAGATCTACGCCGTTGCATTTATCAACAATGAAAATTGGCATTCATCAAGGCATTGATTTCAATCTCTGCATCTCTACAGCCTGCAGATTGGAATAAAAAGTAAGAAAATTTCCAAAATTAAGGAATTTTTTTTGATAATTTCGAACTGTTATGAGATCAATGCGATTATAGAATACACAACAGAAATTTTCCTCACTTTTTGAGTGGGCTTCTTTTGTTGGCAGGATGAGACTGAGCTTTCGGTTAGCGAAAGAGAGAAAGGTAATTCCTTAGCTTTGGGATTTGCAGAAAGAAAGTCGAAAATGGAGTCGAGGGGAGGGAGAATCAGTGAAGAAAGAGAAGAGGTAGTGCTGCGTATTGTGGGGGATTGTCTGCGGCCGTATTGGCCACTGTGCCAGTGCAACTTGTTCAATGAAAGTACTCAGTTACCCTTGGAGGCTCCTCTGGGAATTTAGATGAGGAGTCAATTTCTAGGGCTAATATTGTCATTTGATGTCTCTGTTTTCTTTTGCCTCTGACCTTTAATATTCTCTCTTCGTTTGGGAATAATGGCAGATTATTTTTTAATTGTTTTGATCAGATTTAATTGAATGAATGCATTTTTTTTTTTGAGTGAATGAATTAATTAATTAAGTTAAAATATGTGTTTAATAAATAGCGGGTTGTTTTAGTTTAAAATAAACTATCTTGTGGTCAAGTAACATGAATGGAAGGTCTTTGAGCCTCATGAGTGGTATTGACTCTTTGTGCTTCAATAGGTAATAGTTAATGGTTAAAGGAATTTTAAAATTTCGGTTAACGGTTAATTCGGTTCGAAACGAACAGCTAACCGAATTTTTTTAATATATATATATATATATATATATATATATATATATATATATAAATTATGTGTAGTACTAATACCCTAAATCCCTAATTTGTATACTTATAGTGTTGTTGCGGTGTTATTTTTGTATATTTTGTTATGAATTTATTATGATATGTATTTTATTTTAATTAAATTTATTATTTTAGATGTTATTTTTATGATTTTAAATTTTAGTTTTAAAAAGTTCGGTTAATCGGCTAACTGACCGATTAATTGAATTTTGATTTGGTTAATGCGGTAACACAAATTTCGGTTCGGTTAACGGTTAAATATTTAAAATTTTTGGTTAATTCGGTTCGATTAACCGAATGGTTAGCCGAATGAACACCCCTAGCCAAGAGATAAACAAAGAAAAACGATCGGCTTCGGAAAGTAAGAGAGAGAAACGCGGAGAGGGAGAAAGACGACGACGGGAAGCAGCGTCACTCACCGCCACCGCCCACCTTCATCCGTCGTAGCCAACGATACCACCCTCAGCCGCACCAGCGCTCGCCACTTCTCTCCATGTCACCGCCCGAGCAGACGGCGACTCACCGTCATTCTCCGAGACCGAGCCTTGCCGCCTTCTCCCTGCCATCGCAGCCGAGCTGGAGATCAGAGTCGCCACCGTCATCGCCGTCTCGATTCGCCGTTCACCGAATGTCCAGATTTATTAGCCGGCTTTAGCCTCCAATTCATATATATAAATTTATTTCGAAATTTGTTCATTTATATTTTGAAAATAATTTATAACACGTTCCAAAAAAAAAATTTGTATAGATTTTTATACATATATGAAGTTAAAATATATATGCATACATACTATAAAAGCAATATATGTACTGCAGAATCAGCTTATTCATATATCATGCATATACATATACAAACTAATCAACCAAGCAGAGATTTTATGGGCTCTAATACCAAATGTAGAATAAATATACATTCATAATATAATGTAATGATCTAACTTGATAGCGAAAGCCAATAGGATCGAGCACCTCCAACCATAGTTGTCATTTTTATATCATTGCTTTAAGGATTAATTGTAAGGAACTTTAGAGAGTTGTCTACCACTTAATCTCCTAAGCAACTAATAAATGGTGTAGTCTGTAAGCAGGAGCAGTACAAGCAGGAGCAGTACGTGGGAGAACCATACTTATATAGCCTACGTGGTGACATTATAAATAGAAAATGTTACAAGTTGTAATTTCACTCTTATACAATAACTTCTACGTGGGCAAGACTTCTATTTTTTTTATAGAGTTTTAAATAACACTTGAGAAATTTTAATTAAACCTATGTTGTGATTTATAATTTCCTACGCATTCTCATCAAGTCTTTGAATTAAAGTACGGGTGCTATATATAAAAAGAAAATCATTTTTTTAATATGGTAATGGATGACCTTCTTACATGTATGAACTTACAATGGGGTACCTAAAAAGGAGACATAGTTTTTTGTACTTTTTTTTTTTAATAAAATCATGATGCGTAATAGAATTCATAATACTCTTTGAGAATACATTTTAAACATTTTCCTTTAACAATTCCTAATGCAGTGTTAGTTACATAAGCCTACACCCAATTGGGGTAATGATTAAATGATTATATGACTTATGAAATAGTTAATTTTTTTTTGGCTAAAGTGTCATCCCGCACCATGAACTATATTGGATTATTCATGTCGCACCTTTAACTTTCATAACGTCCATTTCGATACACAAACCATTAATTTTTTTTTTTCTCATCTAACATTTTTTACAGGTTACCTACAAGTTATAGGTAATCTATGCTGACTTGGACTTTTGATTTTCCTTCTTCTTTTTTTTTTTTTTGATTTTTTTTTCTTCTAAACCTTTTCCAGCCCAACAACCGGTACCGAAACAGTAAAATAATAATAATAATAAAAATCTTATATTTAGGCATTTAGCTACTAGAAGTAGCTAAATATATATATAAAAAAAATTTATATTTAGCTACTGCCAGTAGGCAGTAGCCAAAATAATAATAATAAATATATAATATGGTTTTTGTAATAACAAAACATATTATATATAATTATATATACTAAAAAAAATTCCGGTTGAATTGGAACCGGAACCTTTATATAAGGTTCCAGTTCTGGTTTGTATAACCTTGGAACCGTGAAGAACGAAGCGTGGTCACCCATAGGTAGGTCGTCGGTGGGCTCGGCGCACGCTGCCGCAAGGGAGGGGAGGAGAGTGGATTGTGGAGGGGCTGTGATGATTTGTTGTGGAGGGGTTGTGGTGATTTGGTCTAGTGAGCACTGGTCCGGCTGAAGGCACGGGGGAGGGGCAGAGTGAGGTGTTGATTTTTGGGGTTTACTTAAAAATTTTGGGTTGACTTAAAAAGAAGATCTACATAAACTAATTACTTGTGCCATGTCATCTTAGTAACCTGGTAACCTGTGAAAAATGCTAGATGAAAAAAATTAATGGTTTGTGTATCGAAATGGACGTTATGAAAGTTCAAGGTGCGGCATGAATAATCCAATATAGTTCATGGTGCGGAATGACACTTTAGCCTTTTTTTTTGAGTTGTGGAGTTTGTACACTTTTACTTGAAAAATTCTAAATTTGATGTTGCTCGAGTTCAAGATTATGGAAAGGTTTTCGATCTCCATACAGTTATTGTTGTTTGAGAACTCTTACAATGCAATGAAAGGACATATATAGCTGAAGAAGTTAAATTTTTTTTTTAATGATTATGTATTTTCCAAAAAAAAAATGGTTAATTTCAGGCGCTTAACGCGCCAGATAGGGTCGAACCTATGACTTTTTGCTTAGGAAACAAACGCTCTATCCACTGAGCTACATGCGCCATATTTAAAAATTACAATAAACATATCCAAAAAACGCATACAATACTTTAGGTGAAGAGAATAAATAAATAACGCGCCAGATAGGGGCCAAACCTATGACTTTCTGCTTAGGAAACAGACGCTCTATCCACTAAGCTACAGGCGCCTTGTTATGTAAATACATCAAGTTATATATATAACTTAGTTTTAATGGAGACCTCTTGATATTAGATTGTAAGATTGTTAAGATTGTTTAAGAATAAATCTACATGCCAAAGACATTGTGGTCAAGCGGCATGAAGTGATTCTCCCAAGTGGGAACTCATGGGTTCATAGCTTAATTGTTTTGTTGAAAAATTAGCAAGAAAATGGCATGTGAGTTGGTTAGTTTGAGGCGATATATTGAGTGTGGTTTACTTTTGGTTTGGATTGGGCTTAGTTGGATTTGAATTCTCTTAGTTGAGAAGATGAATTTGACATATTTATACACTTAATAAAACATATAAATATAATAGGTCAATAAGAATTTGATTCATACAATATACCCATGAAATTGGGCAAAGCAAGATCTTAACAACTTCTCGACATTGAAAATAAATGTGGGTTTGGACTAATATGAATGTGTGTTATTAATGTTTTTGCACATGAAATTGTTCTCCCTTCTGAATTTAAAATATCTTTTGAATTTTTTCATTATCGCTCATTCATAGATGTTCAAACGATAGTAGTTGTATCCAAGAGAAGATAGACTTTATATGAAAGTGCAGCTATCCATGCATATTTTTTTTTTAAATTTGTCACAAGGTTCACTATGCCATTCATCCCGCATTATCTTATGACTCTGACTCTTAAGCCTCTTTAACGAGATACCTCTTTTGTTTTATAAGGTTACTGTTAGAAGATCTTTTATATGTACTTAACTCTTTTGTTTGACTCAACTCTTTTAATTATTATAGTCTTCTAGTGAAGAACTTCTTATGTTAAAGTAAGCTAAGGTATTCTATTGAAGTCGTTACTTAAACTCTTGTAGAGGTGTGACATCGTATGTTTGTCAATATATTGCAAATAAGGATCTCTTATTCTCTTCCAAGCACAAATCTCTTTTTGATTTAGAATCTTTTCTGGAAAGTAACTATTCCGTGTTAAAAGTCTTATTTTTGGATCTCTTATTCTCTTCCAAGCACAAATCTCTTTTTAATTTAGAATCTTTTCTGGAAAGTAACTATTCCATGTTAAAACTCTTATTTTTCTACTAAGTTTTATATCAAAACAAACTT
>CP025644.1:17912318-17928344 GCA_003576665.1 Ipomoea trifida | reverse complement strand
AATAGGGGTCAAACTTATGACTTTCTGCTTAAGAAACAGACGCTCTATCCACTGAGCTACAAGCGCCTTATTATGTAAATACATCAAGTTATATATATAACTTAGTTTTAATGGAGGCCTCTTGATATTAGATTGTAAGATTGTTAAGATTGTTTAAGAATAAATCTACATGCCAAAGACATTGTGGTCAAGCGGCATGAAGTGATTCTCCCAAGTGGGAACTCATGGGTTCATTGCTTAATTGTTTTGTTGAAAAATTAGCAAGAAAATGGCATGTGAGTTGGTTAGCTTGAGGCAATATATTGAGTGTGGTTTACTTTTGGTTTGGATTGGGCTTAGTTGGATTTGAATTCTCTTAGTTGAGAAGATGAATTTGACATATTTATACACTTAAAACATATAAATATAATAGGTCAATAAGAATTTGATTCATACAATATACCCATGAAATTGGGCAAAGCAAGATCTTAACAACTTCTCGACATTGAAAATAAATGTGGGTTTGGACTAATATGAATGTGTGTTATTAATGTTTTTGCACATGAAATTGTTCTCCCTTCTGAATTTAAAATATCTTTTGAATTTTTTCATTATCGCTCATTCATAGATGTTCAAACGATAGTAGTTGTATTCAAGAGAAGATAGACTTTATATGAAAAGTGCAGCTATCCATGCATATTTTTTTTCCATTTGTCACAATATGTGCTATGTTCTTCAAAATATATATATATATATATATATATATATATATATATATATATATATATATTTCTTAGGTTCACTATACCATTCATCCCGCATTATCTTATGACTCTGACTCTTAAGCCTCTTTAACGAGATACCTCTTTTGTTTGACTCAACTCTTTTAATTATTATAGTCTTCTAGTGAAGAACTTCTTATGTTAAAGTAAGCTAAGGTATTCTATTGAAGTCGTTACTTAAACTCTTGTAGAGGTGTGACATCTTATGTTTGTCAATATATTGCAAATAAGGATCTCTGATTCTCTTCCAAGCACAAATCTCTTTTTGATTTAGAATCTTTTCTGGAAAGTAACTATTCCGTGTTAAAACTCTTATTTTTGGATCTCTTATTCTCTTCCAAGCACAAATCTCTTTTTAATTTAGAATCTTTTCTGGAAAGTAACTATTCCATGTTAAAACTCTTATTTTTCTACTAAGTTTTATATCAAAACAAACTTTTCATTTAGCTAACTCATATGCTTGTATATATTTTTTGATTCTATGTCTAATAGTTTTTTTTTTTTTTTTTTTTTTTTTTTTTTTTTTGCAACAATGTTGTATCTTATAGGCCTCCACTGAGGCTCAAACCCACTCCCATCATCCATGTGAGAGTGTTAACCGGGACACCGGGTGCCACTAGCTAGACCACAAGATCTTTGGCATGTCTAATAGATTTTAATTATATATGTTAAGCAAGTTGTATAGGGACTTTATAACTCACAATTAATTTGTAACTTTTTATTCTTAGAAATTCTTCTTAAAGGCCAAAATACAACTCATTGAATCCAGCCAACAAAGGCACACACATAAAGAATTAAAGATATAACTTAACATGCATATTTATAAACGAAACAGTTATACCCAATAGACCTTAAATTGGTAGATCAGACCTAATTCAAGTTGAGATACAAAGATCAAAAGAGTTGACCAACAAATAGTCGATAGATCTTTTGAGCAAATGACTCAAAGCAATGATAGACCAAGTATCTTAATTAGTAGGCTTGGAGATTAAACATTCAGTAGAGAATGGAATTCGACTAAGGCTCCAGATTAATAAAATTGAATATGACAAATTCACCAAAAGTCTTACGCAATATACTTTAAGATAAATTGTGATAAACCTGCACAATTAGAAGACATAGAGCAGCATATGTGGAGCAAATATGGTCTGCTAAAGACATCTCAATATAGCCAATCAAGTTAGGGCCAATAAACCTAAATTAATTATTTTGTGTGTTATATTTGTTAACAAGGGTTAAATTAAGTTATTTAATTGAAATTCAAAATTTTATAATATTTATTTTAGTTTTAATATATAAAACTGATATATTTGAAAATTATATCAAATTTACTATTACATACAAAAAGGCAAATTTTATAATTATCATATTCATATATAATATAAGTATTTTTTTTAAAGAGGTGTCCAGCATTTGTCAAATCTTGTTAATCAATGAATAAAAAGAAAGAGCGTTATTGCTTGCAAATTATACTGTGGACCATGGTCATGGCTGATACTGCAGTTGTGTTGAACTGATACTACAATTGTGGTGAAAGGGAACTGCAGTTGCGCGGAACAGTACAGAGGTCGTTTCAATCATCTGTCAGATGATGCATTGTGGACCACAATATAACGACGGGTTATTGTTATAGTAAAACATTTTTTGTGAAATTTTTTCGTCCATGCATGTAGCTTTATAATATCCTAAAAATAAAGAACTTTTGTTCAACAATCTACCTCCAATATATATGTTGTGTTTACTTTGCATGATTAACCAAACAATATATCACCATCTTTACTTTCCTTCTTAAATTATATTCTTAAATCACTTAAACTCAATGCCTATTTACTTAATCACTTCCATCCACAGAACACCCAAATTTCAAACCTCCAAAAAATGTCCATTATTGTAGACGAAGCGCCGGGCTACATACAAGTATTCTCCGACGGGACCGTGAAACGTTTCTCGCCGGAGATCGCCACCGCGTCCGCCGAATCAACGGATGGGTTCAAGTCAAAAGACGTTGTAATCGACCCGTCGAAGCCTATCACCGGGAGAATCTACGTCCCCGATCTTTGGCCGGAAACGGAACAGGTTGTTGAGCTACTTCCGGTGCTTCTGTATTTCCACGGCGGCGGATTTTGCGTGGGCTCCACTTCTTGGCTCGGCTACCATCTGTTCCTCGGCGGCCTCTCTGTTCAATCCAAATCCGTGGTTGTTTCGGTAGATTACCGGCTGGCGCCGGAAAATAAGCTCCCCATTGCTTATGAAGATTGCTATGCTGCTCTAGAATGGGTCCAGAAGAATCAGAGAGCCGAGCCGTGTCTGGAAAGCGCAGACCTTTCCCGCGTTTTTCTCGCCGGAGATAGCGCCGGTGGAAATATTGTACACCAGGTAGGATGACAATGGGTCCAGGGTCGAGGACAACTATATGTATTACTTGACCAACCTTATACTTTCTTTAATTTTTCACCTGCATTATTCCCAACCCAACAGAATTTTTTTAAAATACACCCCTATTTCATCCGGATACGAGTACCCACTACTTATAAACTTATTAAAACTTTTAAAATTTAAAAATAATATTTAAATTATTTACACATAATAAAATATATTTTTTTAAAATACTTATGATTCTTCACGCATAATAAAATAATTAAATTCACTAGTTATATTAAACATAAAATATTCAAATATAATAATTAAATTATTAAATTTTTTCTACAAATAAAATTATTAGTTTTGAACTAATATTTTCAAAATGTTAACAACAATTATACAAACTTTTATATATAAAACTTGCATTCCACCCCATCCACTGTGGGTTTTAATTTTTTAAGATTCACCACACAAATTATATTGTTTATGTGGTTGTAAATAAACTACAGCACATAATATGATTAACATATTATATATATCCAATTAAGATATTATGAGTTTACAGTTAACACATGTGATGTATCTGTATGTAGTTACCATATATGGTATATGTTTATAGTTTATTTAAATAAATTGTTAATTACAATAGTTAAATGTAAACACATAATTTTTTAATCAAAATTCATAATGAAAGATAAACCCGTATAATAATTGAACCCAAAACTCACTATCACTCAAAAAATTCGATCCACGGATAAAATTTGGATGGAAATCATGGAATTCCCATCCCTGTGCTCAATTTTATATGAGCAAATATGTTCATCATCAATCAAGAGTTTTTACAGTACACTAGTACAGTAGTGTTCATCTATTGCATCATCATTCCAATTGCACCTGCAGGTTGCTAAAAAATGTCTACAAGAAGAAAATTGTGCAGTGAAGATCAAAGGGATTATGCCAATTCATCCGTATTTCGGCAGCGAGAGGAGGACGGCGGTAGAGGTGGCGGCGGAGGGATCGAGTGGGAGCAGCGTGGCGATGAACGACATGTTCTGGAGGCTGAGCTTGCCGGAGGGCTGTAACCGGGACTTCTACGGCTGCAACTTGGAAAACGATAGAGAGTTATCGGCGGGCGAGTGGTTGCGCTTCCCGGCGGCATTGGTGTTCGTGGCCGGAAAGGATTTCTTGAAAGAGAGGGGGGTAATGTACGCGGAGTTTCTGCGGCGGAAAGGGGTGAAGTGGGTGGAGGTGGTGGAGGCGGAGGAGGAAGGGCATGTCTTCCATGTTTTCCATCCCGATTCTCAGGCAACTCGTTTGCTTCATAAGCAAATGAGTGAGTTTATACACGGTGTTTAATTAGTCTTCACAAATCAAGTTGCTTGTCAATGTTGTCAATTGAAAACATTGGTACCAATTGCATATGTTGCACTTTATACTTTTACCAAAATAAAAGTGCATGGAATTCGGATATGAATATTCATTTTTAGTATATTGAATATGTAACTATATGTTTATATTTTAATTTTTTGAGAAAGAAAAACTTAATACATTAAATCTGAAGAAAGACCATCAACAAAATATGATGGTGAAATATCAAACTATTCCCCCAACCTGACAAGAAACCACTTCCCGAACAACAATGTGGACATCACAATTTGCATTTCATTAACAAAACGGAATTCAACATCACTTATCATGGATGCCGATTCCTTATAATTGTCAATAGTAAAATCAAAAGTCCGACTCTAAACATAAAGCAAAATAAATCAACTGGGAGTCTGTCATATCACCCACAAGTTTTTGCCTTATTATTTTTAGGATTAGCTAAATAGCCACGTGATTATATACAAATATACAATATATATTATAATTATAATCTCAATAGATCAATAAATATTTTTTACACAATCAATAATCACTCACAGAAATTATTTTAAGAGTAGAGCAGTACACGATTCATCTAAAATTTGTTTTGTGAAGATGAATGAGTAGGGGAGATGTAGAAGGAAGTCCAGCATTCACTTCCATGGAGACGCAGGTACCTGATCATGACGGACCCCTTCTTCATGGACTTATTCAAAATCTGGAACCATTCGAGTTTAATGGAAAATATAATACGAACGCTGAGACGAGACGCTATTCTTTACTCGGTTAGGCGCCTTGTAACCCAGGGTAGTGTATTATCCATCAAGTAATATAAAAAACTACTCCATACTATGCGTGTAAGATTTAATGTATTTAATTCTTAAAATATTAATTGCCAAATCAAGTGTTTTTGTTGTCTCACAGCAAGCTGCTGCTGTTTCTCTGCCGATGACGGGCTTCCTGCGATGTTATGTCGATGCCGGCTTCTTCTCGCGGACGAAATCAGCAACTGTGGGCGCAGTGTTAGTCACATCCTCAAACCAATTTATTGCAGCGTTCAATGCTTCTCTACCACCGTGTTTCTCACCTCTAATGGCGGAATCTTTAGCGTGCAAGGAGGCTTTATCGTGGCTCAAAAATCGGGAGGTTACATCTGTCTGCATCTACACCGACTGTTCCACGCTCAAGGAGTTATTAATTACGACTAGTCCTAGTCTTTTTTCATATGTTAGTTATTCAATTGATTCAGCTAAGGCTCTTATGTCATCTTTCGTTTCTTGTTCTATTAGTTTAATTGCTAGATCTCAGAACCAGGGTGCACACACTCTGGCTTCGGAGGCTTTTACTCAGGACACATCCATGTACTGGGATTCTATCCCACCGAGCTCTATTGCTCACTTATTTTAATCTATCAGCCTTGATTTGATTTCAAAAAAAAAAAAAAGTGTTTTTGTTGCGACTGACCAATTAAACTCAAATTTTATGTCTGATACAGCACAGTACTATACAAGACAACATAATGAAAGGAATAGACGGCAAAGGTGCCTACAACACCCAAAAGCAATGGCTCATTTGAAGCACTTCTCCAATAAGAACCTTATGGCATACAGCCAAAATCACTCCTACTAGCTGCCCAAGAAAAGTCTTATGTAGAATCTGATTTGCCAATGATGAGAACATGTTTAAAGATCAATTCATTTCATTCTCAATCAAACAAACAAGAATAATGGTTCCATGTTTTCTGATCAAAAGAAATGATGCTAAATGTTTATAAATTACTGAGTTAGCTTTCAAGTTCTAGTCCTCAAATGAAAAAGAAAATGAAGGGACAATTTCACCTAGATCCCTCCCCTGTCCACCACATTTAACATAAAAATTTAAAATAAAAATAAAATTAATGTGACTTCTGTTTCCTTATGGCTTGCTTAAAGGCTTCCATTTGACAACTATTACATCATTTAGGTAGTATCCTGTACTTTCTTCTTAATAGATATAGTGCAATACTCTGCTCTGTCGTCAGTAGTTTTAATTGCTTGAGGCTTAACAACAAAGGTTAGTTAAAGGAAAACCCTTGTTAGCTCTTTTGAGCTTAGTAGAAGCACTTATCAAAAAGTTCATAATGTAAATTGTTTTTCTAAACTGGACCTAATTGAGGTTGTCCAGCCATCTTTATAACCTTGCTCATACCTCTCAAAACATGCCTCCAACAGAATCATTAAGTAAAACAACTATTGTACATTGCTAAAAGTGAATCTCTGGATGCTAAACCTAAAAAGGATCAATTCCTTGTAGAATATGCCACTCAGGCACAAAATCCTCTACATAGCAAAGAAATCATAACAGAAAAAACCTATATAGAAAATGGCATCAGTGTTTCCATTATATGTTACATTATTTCTTGCTTAGCCTAGAAGCAAACTCCAAGATTCCAAGAAAGCAGACAAAAAAGCAATAATCTTCATTACTCAATTAAATTACAGAAAAAAAAAAAACTAAGAAAATGATTCCAAAAATATATTAATTTATTCATTAACGCATATTGATGTTGAAATTTCTCTAATCTCTTTTAAAGATTTCATTTTTCATTGCCAGGTCAAATATGAATTAGATAAATTTCAATCAGCTATTGAAGAAAAATATAATCTTTCCTACTCAAAGAAGCTCAAATGTGTACAAAACAGAGATAGCATCGAAATACTGACCCCATACAAGTAAGTTAAGCGGGAAAACCAAGAGGCCACAGATCTAACCGTTGCATTTATCAACAATGAAAATTGGCATTCATCAAGGCATTGATTTCAATCTCTGCATCTCTACAGCCTGCAAATTGGAATAAGAAGTAAGAAAATTTCCAAAATTAAGGAATTTTATTATTATTTGAACTGTTATGAGATCAATGCGATTATAGAATACACAACAGAAATTTTCCTCACTTTTTGAGTGGGCTTCTTTTGTTGGCAGGATGAGACTGAGCTTTCGGTTAGCGAAGAGAGAAAGGTAATTCCTTAGCTTTGGGATTTGCAGAAAGAAAGTCGAAAATGGAGTCGAGGGGAGGGAGAATCAGTGAAGAAAGAGAAGAGGTAGTGCTGCGTATTGTGGGGGATTGTCTGCACTGTGCCAGTGCAACTTGTTCAATGAAAGTACTCAGTTACCCTTGGAGGCTCCTCTGGGAATTTAGATGAGGAGTCAATTTCTAGGGCTAATATTGTCATTTGATGTCTCTGTTTTCTTTTGCCTCTGACCTTTAATATTCTCTCTTCGTTTGGGAATAATGGCAGATTATTTTTTTAATTGTTTTGATCAGATTTAATTGAATGAATGCATTTTTTTTTGAGTGAATGAATTAATTAATTAAGTTAAAATATGTGTTTAATAAATAGCGGGTTGTTTTAGTTTAAAATAAACTATCTTGTGGTCAAGTAACATGAATGGAAGGTCTTTGAGCCTCATGGGTGGTATTGACTCTTTGTGCTTGAATAGGTAATAGTTAATGGTTAAGGAATTTTAAAATTTCGGTTAACGGTTAATTCGGTTCGAAACGAACAGCTAACCGAATTTTTTAATATATATATATATATATATATATATATATATATATATAAATATAAATAATTATGTGTAGTATTAATACCCTAAATCCCTAATTTGTATACTTATAGTGTTGTTGCGGTGTTATTTTTGTATATTTTGTTATGAATTTATTATGATATGTATTTTATTTTAATTAAATTTATTATTTTAGATGTTATTTTTATGATTTTAAATTTTAGTTTTAAAAAGATCGGTTAATCGGCTAACTGACCGATTAATTGAATTTTGATTTGGTTAATGCGGTACACAAATTTCAGTTCGGTTAACGGTTAAATGTTTAAAATTTTTGGTTAATTCGGTTCGATTAACCGAATGGTTAGCCGAATGAACACCCCTAGCCAAGAGATAAACAAAGAAAAACGATCGGCTTCGGAGAGTAAGAGAGAGAAACGCAGAGAGGGAGAAAGACGACGACGGGAAGCAACGTCACTCACGCCACCGCCCACCTTCATCCGTCGTAGCCAACGATACCACCCTCAGCTGCACCAGCGCTCGCACTTCTCTCCATGTCACCGCCGAGCAGACGGCGACTCACCGTCATTTCTCCGAGACCGAGCCTTGCCGCCTTCTCCCTGCCATCGCAGCCGAGCTGGAGATCAGAGTCGCCACCGTCATCGCCGTTCACCGAATGTCCGGATTTATTAGCCGGCTTTAGCCTCCAATTATTCATATATATAAATTTATTTCGAAATTTGTTCATTTATATTTTGAAAATAATTTATAACACGTTCCAAAAAAAAAAAATTGGATAGATTTTTATACATATATGAAGTTAAAATATATATGCATACATACTATAAAAGCAATATATGTACTGCAGAATGAGCTTATTCATATATCATGCATATACATATACAAACTAATCAACCAAGCAGAGATTTTATGGGCTCTAATACCAAATGTTAGAATAAATATACATTCATAATATAATGTAATGATCTAACTTGATAGCGAAAGCCAATAGGATCGAGCACCTCCAACCATAGTTGTCATTTTTATATCATTGCTTTAAGGATTAATTGTAAGGAACTTTAGAGAGTTGTCTACCACTTGATCTCCTAAGCAACTAATAAATGGTGTAGTCTGTAAGCAGGAGCAGTACGTGGGAGAACCATACTTATATAGCCTACGTGGTGACATTATAAATAGAAAATGTTACAAGTTGTAATTTCACTCTTATACAATAACTTCTACGTGAGCAAGACTTCTATTTTTTTTATAGAAGTTTTAAATAACACTTGAGAAATTTTAATTAAACCTATGTTGTGATTTATAATTTCCTACGCATTCTCATCAAGTCTTTGAATTAAAGTACGGGTGCTATATATAAAAAGAAAATCATTTTTTTTAATATGGTAATGGATGACCTTCTTACATGTATGAACTTACAATGAGGTACCTAAAAAGGAGACATAGTTTTTTTGTACTTTTTTTTTTTTTTTAATAAAATCATGATGCGTAATAGAATTCATAATACTCTTTGAGAATACATTTTAAACATTTTCCTTTAACAATTCCTAATGCAATGTTAGTTACATAAGCCTACACCCAATTGGGGTAATGATTAAATGATTATATGACTTATGAAATAGTTAATTTTTTTTTGGCTAAAGTGTCATCCCGCCCATGAACTATATTGGATTATTCATGTCGCACCTTTAACTTTCATAACGTCCATTTCGATACACAAACCATTAATTTTTTCTCATCTAACATTTTTTACAGGTTACCTACAAGTTATAGGTAATCTATGCTGACTTTTGACTTTTTTTTTTTTTTTTGTTTTCTTCTTTTTTTTTTTTTTGATTTTTTTTCTTCTAAACCTTTTCCAGCCCAACAACCGGTACCGAAACAGTAAAATAATAATAATAATAAAATCTTATATTTAGGCATTTAGCTACTAGAAGTAGCTAAATATATATATAAAAAAAATTATATTTAGCTACTGCCAGTAGGCAGTAGCCAAAATAATAATAATAAATATATAATATGGTTTTGTAATAACAAAACATATTATATATAATTATATATACTAAAAAAATTCCGGTTGAATTGGAACTGGAACCTTTATATAAGGTTCCAGTTCTATAACCTTGGAAAAGAACGAATGGTCACCCATAGGTAGTCGTCGTCGGTGGGCTCGGCGCACGCTGCCGCAAGGAGAGGGAGGAGATGTGATGTTTGTGGATTGTGGGTTCTAGTGAGCACTGGCGGCAGAGTGAGGTGTTGATTTTTGGGGTTTACTTAAAATTTTGGGTTGACTTAAAAGAAGATCTACATAAACTAATTACTTGTGCCATGTCATCTTAGTAACCTGGTAACCTGTGAAAAATGCTAGATGAAAAAAATTAATGGTTTGTGTATCGAAATGGACGTTATGAAAGTCAAGGCATGCATATAGTTCATGGTGCGGAATGACACTTTAGCCTTTTTTTTGAGTTTTGACTTTTACTTGAAAAATTCTAAATTTGATGTTGCTCGAGTTCAAGATTATGGAAAGGTTTTCGATCTCCATACAGTTATTGTTGTTGAGAACTCTTACAATGCAATGAAAGGACATATATAAGCTGAAGAAGTTAATTTTTTTAATGATTATGTATTTTCCAAAAAAAAAATGGTTAATTTCAGGCGCTTAACGCGCCAGATAGGGTCGAACCTATGACTTTTTGCTTAGGAAACAAACGCTATGCCATATTTAAAAATTACAATAAACATATCCAAATACAATACTTTAGGTGAAGAGAATAAATAATAACGCGCCATAGGGGCCAAAACTTTCTGCTTAGGAAACAGACGCTCTTTTATGTAAATACATCAAGTTATATATATAACTTAGTTTTAATGGAGACCTCTTGATATTAGATTGTAAGATTGTTAAGATTGTTTAAGAATAAATCTACATGCCAAAGACATGTGGTCAAGCGGCATGAAGTGATTCTCCAAGTGGGAACTCATGGGTTCATAGCTTAATTGTTTTGTTGAAAAATTAGCAAGAAAATGGCATGTGAGTTGGTTAGTTTGAGGCGATATATTGAGTGTGGTTTACTTTTGTTTGGATTGGGCTTAGTTGGATTTGAATTCTCTTAGTTGAGAATGATGAATATTTTATACACTTAATAAAACATATAAATATAATAGGTCAATAAGAATTTGATTCATACAATATACCCATGAAATTGGGCAAAGCAAGATCTTAACAACTTCTCGACATTGAAATAAATGTGGGTTTGGACTAATATGAATGTGTGTTATTAATGTTTTTGCACATGAAATTGTTCTCCCTTCTGAATTTAAATATCTTTTGAATTTTTTCATTATCGCTCATTCATAGATGTTCAAACGATAGTAGTTGTATCCAAGAGAAGATAGACTTTATATGAAAGTGCAGCTATCCATGCATATTTTTTTTTAAATTTGTCACAAGGTTCACTATGCCATTCATCCCGCATTATCTTATGACTCTGACTCTTAAGCCTCTTTAACGAGATACCTCTTTTGTTTTATAAGGTTACTGTTAGAAGATCTTTTATATGTACTTAACTCTTTTGTTTGACTCAACTCTTTTAATTATTATAGTCTTCTAGTGAAGAACTTCTTATGTTAAAGTAAGCTAAGGTATTCTATTGAAGTCGTTACTTAAACTCTTGTAGAGGTGTGACATCGTATGTTTGTCAATATATTGCAAATAAGGATCTCTTATTCTCTTCCAAGCACAAATCTCTTTTTGATTTAGAATCTTTTCTGGAAAGTAACTATTCCGTGTTAAAAGTCTTATTTTTGGATCTCTTATTCTCTTCCAAGCACAAATCTCTTTTTAATTTAGAATCTTTTCTGGAAAGTAACTATTCCATGTTAAAACTCTTATTTTTCTACTAAGTTTTATATCAAAACAACTTTTCATTTAGCTAACTCATATGCTTGTATATATTTTTGATATAGTTTTTTTTTTTTTTTTTTTTTTTTTTTTTGCAACAATGTTGTATCTGCCCATAGCTACGTATAGGCCTCCACTGAGGCTCAAACCCACTCCATCATCCATGTGGTAGTGTTAACCGGGATACTGAGTGCCACTAGACCACAGATCTTTGGCATGTCTAATAGATTTTAATTATATATGTTAAGCAAGTTGTATAGGGACTTTATAACTCACAATTAATTTGTAACTTTTTATTCTTAGAAATTCTTCTTAAAGGCCAAAATACAACTCATTGAATCCAGCCAAAAAGGCACACACATAAAGAATTAAAGATATAACTTAACATGCATATTTATAACGAAACAGTTATACCAATAGACCTTAAATTGGTAGATCAGACCTAATTCAAGTTGAGATACAAAGATCAAAAAGTTGACCAACAAATAGTCGATAGATCTTTTGAGCAAATGACTCAAAGCAATGATAGACCAAGTATCTAATTAGTAGGCTTGGAGATTAAACATTCAGTAGAGAATGGAATTCGACTAAGGCTCCAGATTAATAAAATTGAATATGACAAATTCACCAAAAGTCTTACGCAATATACTTTAAGATAAATTGTGATAAACCTGCACAATTAGAAGACATAGAGCAGCATATGTGGAGCAAATATGGTCTGCTAAAGACATCTCAATATAGCCAATCAAGTTAGGGCCAATAAACCTAAATTAATTATTTTGTGTGTTATATTTGTTAACAAGGGTTAAATTAAGTTATTTAATTGAAATTCAAAATTTTATAATATTTATTTTAGTTTTAATATATAAAACTGATATATTTGAAAATTATATCAAATTTACTATTATATTACATACAAAAAGGCAAATTTTATAATTATCATATTCATATATAATATAAGTATTTTTTTTAAAGAGGTGTCCAGCATTTGTCAAATCTTGTTAATCAATGAATAAAAAGAAAGAGCGTTATTGCTTGCAAATTATACTGTGGACCATGGTCATGGCTGATACTGCAGTTGTGTTGAACTGATACTACAATTGTGTGAAAGGGAACTGCAGTTGCGCGGAACAGTACAGAGGTCGTTTCAATCATCTGTCAGATGATGCATTGTGGACCACAATATAACGACGGGTTATTGTTATAGTAAAACATTTTTTGTGAAATTTTTTCGTCCATGCATGTAGCTTTATAATATCCTAAAAATAAAGAACTTTTGTTCAACAATCTACCTCCAAATATATGTTGTGTTTACTTTGCATGATTAACCAAACAATATATCACCATCTTTACTTTCCTTCTTAAATTATATTCTTAAATCACTTAAACTCAATGCCTATTTACTTAATCACTTCCATCCACAGAACACCCAAATTTCAAACCTCCAAAAAATGTCCATTATTGTAGACGAAGCGCCGGGCTACATACAAGTATTCTCCGACGGGACCGTGAAACGTTTCTCGCCGGAGATCGCCACCGCGTCCGCCGAATCAACGGATGGGTTCAAGTCAAAAGACGTTGTAATCGACCCGTCGAAGCCTATCACCGGGAGAATCTACGTCCCCGATCTTTGGCCGGAAACGGAACAGGTTGTTGAGCTACTTCCGGTGCTTCTGTATTTCCACGGCGGCGGATTTTGCGTGGGCTCCACTTCTTGGCTCGGCTACCATATGTTCCTCGGCGGCCTCTCTGTTCAATCCAAATCCGTGGTTGTTCGGTAGATTACCGGCTGGCGCCGGAAAATAAGCTCCCATTGCTTATGAAGATTGCTATGCTGCTCTAGAATGGGTCCAGAAGAATCAGAGAGCCGAGCCGTGTCTGGAAAGCGCAGACCTTTCCCGCGTTTTTCTCGCCGGAGATAGCGCCGGTGGAAATATTGTACACCAGGTAGGATGACAATGGGTCCAGGGTCGAGGACAACTATATGTATTACTTGACCAACCTTATACTTTCATTAATTTTTCACCTGCATTATTCTCAACCCAACAGAATTTTTTTAAAATACACCCCTATTTTCTAGTACCCACTACTTATAAACTTATTAAAATTTTTAAAATTTAAAAATAATATTTAAATTATTTACACATAATAAAATATATTTTTTTAAAATACTTATGATTCTTCACGCATAATAAAATAATTAAATTCACTAGTTATATTAAACATAAAATATTCAAATATATAATTAAATTATTAAATTTTTTCTACAAATAAAATTATTAGTTTTGAACTAATATTTTCAAAATGTTAACAACAATTATACAAACTTTTATATATAAAACTTGCATTCCACCCCATCCACTGTGGGTTTTAATTTTTTAAGATTCACCACACAAATTATATTGTTTATGTGGTTGTAAATAAACTACAGCACATAATATGATTAACATATTATATATATCCAATTAAGATATTATGAGTTTACAGTTAACACATGTGATGTATCTGTATGTAGTTACCATATATGGTATATGTTTATAGTTTATTTAAATAAATTGTTAATTACAATAGTTAAATGTAAACACATAATTTTTTAATCAAAATTCATAATGAAAGATAAACCCGTATAATAATTGAACCCAAAACTCACTATCACTCAAAAAATTCGATCCACGGATAAAATTTGGATGGAAATCATGGAATTCCCATCCCTGTGCTCAATTTTATATGAGCAAATATGTTCATCATCAATCAAGAGTTTTTACAGTACACTAGTACAGTAGTGTTCATCTATTGCATCATCATTCCAGCCAATTGCACCTGCAGGTTGCTAAAAAATGTCTACAAGAAGAAAATTGTGCAGTGAAGATCAAAGGGATTATGCCAATTCATCCGTATTTCGGCAGCGAGAGGAGGACGGCGGTAGAGGTGGCGGCGGAGGGATCGAGTGGGAGCAGCGTGGCGATGAACGACATGTTCTGGAGGCTGAGCTTGCCGGAGGGCTGTAACCGGGACTTCTACGGCTGCAACTTGGAAAACGATAGAGAGTTATCGGCGGGCGAGTGGTTGCGCTTCCCGGCGGCATTGGTGTTCGTGGCCGGAAAGGATTTCTTGAAAGAGAGGGGGTAATGTACGCGGAGTTTCTGCGGCGAAAAGGGGTGAAGTGGGTGGAGGTGGTGGAGGCGGAGGAGGAAGGGCATGTCTTCCATGTTTTCCATCCGATTCTCAGGCAACTCGTTTGCTTCATAAGCAAATGAGTGAGTTTATACACGGTGTTTAATTAGTCTTCACAAATCAAGTTGCTTGTCAATGTTGTCAATTGAAAACATTGGTACCAATTGCATATGTTGCACTTTATACTTTTACCAAAATAAAAGTGCATGGAATTCATATGAATATTCATTTTTAGTATATTGAATATGTAACTATATGTTTTTATTTTTTATTTTTGAGAAAGAAAAACTTAATACATTAAATCTGAAGAAAGACCATCAACAAAATATGATGGTGAAATATCAAACTATTCCCCCAACCTGACAAGAAACCACTTCCCGAACAACAATGTGGACATCACAATTTGCATTTCATTAACAAAACGGAATTCAACATCACTTATCATGGATGCCGATTCCTTATAATTGTCAATAGTAAAATCAAAAGTCCGACTCTAAACATAAAGCAAAATAAATCAACTGGGAGTCTGTCATATCACCCACAAGTTTTTCCTTATTATTTTTAGGATTAGCTAGTAGCCACGTGTTATATACATATACAATATATATTATAATTATAATCTCAATAGATAATAAATATTTTTACACAATCAATAATCACTCACAGAAATTATTTAAGAGTAGAGCAGTACACGATTCATCTAAAATTTGTTTGTGAAGATGAATGAGTAGGGAGATGTAGAAGAAGTCCAGCATTCACTTCCATGGAGACGCAGGTACCTGATCATGACGGACCCCTTCTTCATGGACTTATTCAAAATCTGGAACCATTGCGAGTTTAATGGAAAATATAATACGAACGCTGAGACGAGACGCTATTCTTTACTCGGTTAGGCGCCTT
>CP025644.1:17879432-17912293 GCA_003576665.1 Ipomoea trifida | reverse complement strand
GTGGAAATAGCGAGAATATAGGAAATATGTAGGAAAATATTGTAAGAGAATATAGGTATTGTATTGCTCAGAATTGCTTGTCCTTTCTCCGTGTTACTTGCTCTCTTGGGCTGGTTCATGTAGTCCAAGCCTAGTGTATTATCCATCATCCAGTCCCCCACTTTCTTGAGATTTTGTGGATACGAAGTCTCTAGAAAGTATACTTGCTCTCTTGGGCCGGTTCATGTAACCCAGGGGTAGTGTATTATCCATCAAGTAATATAAAAACTACTCCATACTATGCGTGTAAGATTTAATGTATTTAATTCTTAAAATATTAATTGCCAAATCAAGTGTTTTTGTTGTCTCACAGCAAGCTGCTGCTGTTTCTCTGCCGATGACGGGCTTCCTGCGATGTTATGTCGATGCCGGCTTCTCTCCGCGGACGAAATCAGCAACTGTGGGCGCAGTGTTAGTCACATCCTCAAACCAATTTATTGCAGCGTTCAATGCTTCTCTACCACCGTGTTTCTCACCTCTAATGGCGGAATCTTTAGCGTGCAAGGAGGCTTTATCGTGGCTCAAAAATCGGGAGGTTACATCTGTCTGCATCTACACCGACTGTTCCACGCTCAAGGAGTTATTAATTACGACTAGTCCTAGTCTTTTTTCATATGTTAGTTATTCAATTGATTCAGCTAAGGCTCTTATGTCATCTTTCGTTTCTTGTTCTATTAGTTTAATTGCTAGATCTCAGAACCAGGTGGCACACACTCTGGCTTCGGAGGCTTTTACTCAGGACACATCCATGTACTGGGATTCTATCCCACCGAGCTCTATTGCTCACTTATTTTAATCTATCAGCCTTGATTTGATTTTCAAAAAAAAAAAAAAGTTTTTGTTGCGACTGACCAATTAAACTCAAATTTTAAAATGTTTTAGATTGTATATTTTTTGAGTTATAAGTTTTATACTTTGAAAGAAGTTATCTAGTGGAACTTGTAATTTTGTACTTTCGAAGTTAATAATATGGTCAACTTGACTAAATATTATTTTTAATTTTTATATTTAGAATTATAGAAAAATGATCAAAATCATTTATCAGACATGATCTTTACTTTTTGAATGACTCCCCTATGAGATCGTCTCACGAATCCTTATTAGTAACAAACAGTTTATTCCTTATTAATATTATATACATTTTTTCTTAGCCTGACTTATATCACCCACAAGTTTTTACCTTATTATTTTTAGGATTAGCTAGTAGACACGTGATTATATACAATATATATTATAATTATAATCTCAATAGATGAATAAATATTTTGACACAATCAATAATCACTCACAGAAATTATTTAAGAGTAGAGCAGTACACGATTCATCTAAAATTTGTTTTGTGAAGATGAATGAGTAGGAGAGATGTAGAAGAAGTCCAGCATTCACTTCCATGGAGACGCAGGTACGTGATCATGACGGACCCCTTCTTCATGGACTTATTCAAAATCTGGAACCATTGGAGTTTAAGTAATGGAAAATAGAATACGAACGCTGAGACGAGACGCTATTCTTTACTCGGTTTGGCGCCTTTATATATATACATACTTCAACCCCCAAAGCTTTCAATTCAATCATATATATCTCAACAATAATTCCATCAATTATACTTTATTCCACCATTTCTACTCCCAGATATAAATTACTTCAAAAATGACGGTTGCTACTACGAGCACGGCGGATTTGGAGGCTTCCGGCAGCCGAGGAGTGGCGGCGCCGCCACCAAACCACGGCGGCGGCGGCTGCGTTTGATTCCAAGAGTGGCCAAGTGGTGAGGAATGCAATGCGGACTCTGTTCTCGTGTTTCCTTCCTCATCGTACGGACGACAATAAACGATAGATGCCATCAATGACTCTCCGATCCGTATAATATATATATGTTTCCATAGGCGGTGTTATAAGTTGTAACACTACAAGTAAAGATGTAAATTCTACATGTATACTGTTGACATGTTGTGAATTGTGATGGTCTAATATTATTCTAACATAAATAATACCATGATTTGTATGTTAAATTTAAATATATACTAACATGAATTTAATAAAACTTAAATATGAGTAATTGATCGAGTAATCGTGGAAACTTTATAATTATCTGAATATTTCTCATCATAGCTGATCTTACCGAATTGCATTTGGAATAATAAAGTTAGTCTTTTTTTTTTCTTATATATATACATACTTCAACCCCAAACCTTTCAATTCAAATATTCAATCATATATATCTCAACAATAATTCCATCAATTATACTTTATTCCACCATTTCTACTCCCAGATATAAATTACTTCAAAAATGACGGTTGCTACTACGAGCACGGCGGATTTGGAGGCTTCCGGCAGCCGAGGAGTGGCGGCGCCGCCACCAAACGGCGTCGGCTGCGTTTGATTCCGAAGAGGGCCAAGTGGTGAGGAATGCAATGCGGACTCTGTTCTCGTGTTTCTTTCCTCATCGTACGGACGACAATAAACAATAGATGCCATCAATGACTCTCTGATCCATATAATATATATATGTTTACGATCCATAGGATGTGTTATAAGTTGTAACACTACAAGTAAAGATGTAAATTCTACATGTATACTGTTGACATGTTGTGAATTGTGATGGTCTAATATTATTCTAACATAAATAATACCATGATTTGTATGATAAAATATAATATATACTGCAAAACATAGTGCAAAATGTTTTAGATTGTATATTTTTTGAGTTATAAGTTTTATACTTTGAAAGAAGTTATCTAGTGGAACTTGTAATTTTGTACTTTCGAAGTTAATAATATGGTCAACTTGACTAAATATTATTTTTAATTTTTATATTTAGAATTATAGAAAAATGATCAAAATCATTTATCAGACATGATCTTTACTTTTTGAATGACTCCCCTATGAGATCGTCTCACGAATCCTTATTAGTAACAAACAGTTTATTCCTTATTAATATTATATACATTTTTTTCTTAGCCTGACTTATATCACCCACAAGTTTTTACCTTATTATTTTTTAGGATTAGCTAGTAGACACGTGATTATATACAATATATATTATAATTATAATCTCAATAGATGAATAAATATTTTTGACACAATCAATAATCACTCACAGAAATTATTTAAGAGTAGAGCAGTACACGATTCATCTAAAATTTGTTTTGTGAAGATGAATGAGTAGGAGAGATGTAGAAGGAAGTCCAGCATTCACTTCCATGGAGACGCAGGTACGTGATCATGACGGACCCCTTCTTCATGGACTTATTCAAAATCTGGAACCATTGGAGTTTAAGTAATGGAAAATAGAATACGAACGCTGAGACGAGACGCTATTCTTTACTCGGTTTGGCGCCTTTATATATATACATACTTCAACCCCCAAAGCTTTCAATTCAATCATATATATCTCAACAATAATTCCATCAATTATACTTTATTCCACCATTTCTACTCCCAGATATAAATTACTTCAAAAATGACGGTTGCTACTACCGAGCACGGCGGATTTGGAGGCTTCCGGCAGCCGAGGAGTGGCGGCGCCGCCACCAAACCACGGCGGCGGCGGCTGCGTTTGATTCCCAAGAGTGGCCAAGTGGTGAGGAATGCAATGCGGACTCTGTTCTCGTGTTTCCTTCCTCATCGTACGGACGACAATAAACGATAGATGCCATCAATGACTCTCCGATCCGTATAATATATATATGTTTCCATAGGCGGTGTTATAAGTTGTAACACTACAAGTAAAGATGTAAATTCTACATGTATACTGTTGACATGTTGTGAATTGTGATGGTCTAATATTATTCTAACATAAATAATACCATGATTTGTATGTTAAATTTAAATATATACTAACATGAATTTAATAAAACTTAAATATGAGTAATTGATCGAGTAATCGTGGAAACTTTATAATTATCTGAATATTTCTCATCATAGCTGATCTTACCGAATTGCATTTGGAATAATAAAGTTAGTCTTTTTTTTTCTTTTTTTTTTTTTTTGAATTTTACTATTAGATGATGTAGGCTATGTTTGGCAAACCTAGCTAAAACAGTAGCTGAAAGCTGAAAAGTAGCTTAAAGCTGAAAAGCTATAAGCTCGAAGCTTAAATTTGAAGAGCTGTTAAGCTAGCTGTTATGCTTAAAAGTGTTTGGTAAAATTACCTTTTTGATAAGTTGATAAATGTAAAAAGACAAAAAAGCACATCTTCATAAAAGTTAAATAGTTTTAAATTTAAATAGATTTGTTTACATATTAAAATATAAAATAATGAAATTAATATAATTTAATAAAATATAAAGTAAGAACATATATTGAAAAATATATAAAGTAAAACCAGATGTTTATAATTCATAAAATTAGTTCATACAAAAATTATTGTTCAAACACAAATATCAAATTAAAATTACAACGAAACATATTGAAGAAAAAAAGCCAAAAGAGTTTTAGTTGGAAGGGATAAATGATGTCATTTATATAAAATAATAAGGATAAAGATGGAAAAAAGTTAAGAAACTACTAGCTTATTTTTGAAAAGCTACCTGGAGTAGCGTTTCAAAATAAGCTCTTATTTTAAGCTACTAGCTTATTTTGAAAACATTACCAAACAAAGTTTATAGCTTATTAGTAGTTTAAAATAAGCTATAAGCTCCTAAATAAGCTCTGCCAAACACAGCCGTAGTGTATTCTGATTACAGGGAAGTCAGGGATAATTGTTTTGCTTAGTAGCTTAAAGGAACAAATCACTTATTGACTTAATCATTTATTTGCACCACAACCACTTAATTTATATAATATATTATATTACATGAAAAAAAAAATTACTTACATTGTATACAATCACTTACTAAATAATCCATTGTTTGCATTAATTTGATCGATATTTGAAAGTAATAAAGAATTGAAAAGGAAATCCAAACGAAATAAAGAAAATTACATTTCTCCTGTCTTGTAGACAAAGTTAATTCCAAATTTAGTGAACTGACTATCACTCATTTTTGTTTTTTTGAGTTCCCTGTCACTCATTTTTTAATTGAGTTAATTCTCAAAAATGATCATCTGATTATGACCTTTTTTTTAAATTGATCTTATGACTTTTAATTACATCCAAATTGGTCCTCTGACTATTTAAATTTAAGTTATATTAGTAATTCATTTAGCATTGGCATCAAGTTGGCGTTAAAATGTAGGGCAAAACGAGAAATTCAGCTCATCTACTATATTTTAATCATATTATTGACTCCATTTTCACATATTGCGAAGATTTTTAGTAAAAATTAAGTATTCCTCTCATCAAACTATGATAAAAGTACTTCATGCTTATGCTTGTCATGTAATGAAGATGTTGGTTCCCTAACAAAAATTAGGTCTAACTCAATGACCAAATACTAAAAAAATTTAACATTTTTTATCATAATATTTTTATTTTTCTTTTATATCATGTTCATTTACTTATTAGAATGCCTTAAAAAGGAGAAATAGTAGTATTCAAAAAGAAAAAGAAAAAGAAAATTATTATGATAAAATAACTTGTGTGAGACCTTCTTACGGATCCTTATCCATGAGACGGGTCGGATCAATATGCAAATGTAATACTTATACTAGCAAATGTAATACTAAATAAGAACTAAAATATTTGTTACTTATAATGAAAAACATAATACTTTTGAGGACAACTGTAATACTTTTATATTTTGATGTAAAAGTAATTTTTTGTCAAAAGTAGTATATTTTCCTTTTAAGTAATATCAACTATCAACTATACTAATAAAAGCCAATAAAATTAGGTCTATAATGAAAACTAAAAAATGTTTGTCCAGTTATTTGATGAAATGAATTCTTTAAATTATTCTGATTTTAGTGTTTTTTGAAGTACTTATTTAAAAATAAACAAATATTATCACATTCGCGCATTGCGCATGAAAAACTAGTTATAATTATAGTTACGATTACTGTTAGTAAAATTGTGTTTTTATATATAAAAGATTATGGGTGTGTTTGGTTCGCACATGGGAATCGAAATCGGTATGGGTATCAAATACTTGGTAAGGGTAATGGATTTTGG
Source organism: Ipomoea trifida (assembly GCA_003576665.1). Taxonomy (NCBI): domain Eukaryota; kingdom Viridiplantae; phylum Streptophyta; class Magnoliopsida; order Solanales; family Convolvulaceae; genus Ipomoea; species Ipomoea trifida. The sequence goes on along the minus strand of CP025644.1, from coordinate 17,906,198 downwards.
TGAAAGTATTTTGCATGTTTGATAGTAGGGTAGAATGAGAATAATTATTAATAGTTGGGGAAGAAATGAGGAAAAGAAATGAAACTCTTACGTTGTGTTTGGTTGGTGGGTTTAGGCATAAGAAATGGGTATGAAAGTGATTGCTAGTGTTTGGTTGATAGGTTTTGAGAATGCTACTATGAGTTTAGAATACCCCATTAATGAGAAATTAAAACCCATACCCTTATTAAATAAGGGTTTCATTTCCCTTCCTCCTTTCTTCCTCAACTATTAATAATCATTCCCATTCCACCCAACTAGAATACACAGCAAACAATATATATACCAGTTGTCATGTCATGGACCCGGGTCTATGTTCACAATTTAATAACTCCATGTTCATAATTTCATAACTCCATGTTCACAGTTTTATAACTTCATGTTCATAATTTTATAATTTCATGTTCACAATTTCATAGCTCTATGTTCACAATTTCATAAATCTATGTACACAATTTCATAACTCTATGTTCACAATTTTATAACTCTATTTTCAACATTATAACACAATTTTTGAATTTATATAACAAAATTGTGAATATATATAGTTCAAAAGTTATGAATATTGAGTAATGTAATCTTGTACATTGAGATATAAAATTGTAAATAGAGTTCTAAAATTGTGAACATAGAGTTCTAAATTTGTGAACATAGACCCGGGTCCACCTTGCTAGGTGGACCCGGGTCCATAGCATAATTTGTCCACACTCACTCAATCCCAATCGTTATATTGTGGACCCTGGTCCAGAATGACGTCGTTTAACTAAGTTAGTGGGGAGTTGACGCGCGACGGACACTATATTTCATGAAACAGAAATGCTAATACTTAGGGTAGTGATTCTGTATATTCTATTGAGTGTTTATGTGTATTCTAGTATATAATTTTGTACATTAGAAATTTCAATACCATATCTCATGAAACAGGAATGCTAACACTTAGGGTAGTGATTATGTGTATTCTATTGAGTGTTTATGTGTTTTCTAGTATATAATTCTGTGAATGCATGATTGGTTTCCAATACCACAAAAATATTAAGTATAAAAAATTAGATCATTAATGTACAAGTATATAAAAGAATACGCATATCATTCAATAGAAACACACAATCAATAGCCTAAGTATTAGCATTGCTATTTCATGAGATATGGTACTCAAAATCAATAATGTACAGAATTATATACCAGAATACACAGAATCATATACTAGAATACACAGAATCATATACCATAATACACAGAATTTATGAATAGAATACACATAATTATTAGCCTAAGTATTATCTCTACTGTTTCATGAGGTATGGTATTGGAAATCAATAGTGTACATAATTACATACTAGAATACACAGAATCAATGAAAAATGATACACAAAATATAAGCATAAGTATTATCTCTTATGTTTCATGAGATATGGTATTGAAAATCAATAATGTACAGAATTACATACTAGAATACACAGAATCAATGACTAGAATACACAAAATGTCACAACAGAATGCAAAGAATATCATCACAAAATACACAAAACTCATCTTATAAGTTAAGGCCGAACTAGAAACGAAAAAGCCGTTAATTAAAAGAACCAAAACGACGTCGTTTTGAATCAGGGTGCACAATCCGCACCAAGGTCCACGATATAAATTACCACTCAATCCTAGCCCTGGCAATATTCTCAGCCACTCTCACCCTCACACTGAACTTCCCTGTCTCCGTCTCTGATTCTCTGCTCTCCTCGCAACCTTTCTGTCTCGGTCTCTACTTCACGCAGGCAGTTCATATAAATGCCAAGGATATCCAAAGCGAGAGCCCATGGCCTGCGCAACCGAGATGATCATCCACAACCACATCCTTCATCCACGACGACCTCCCCTACATGGACAATGATGATATGCGTAACAGCAAGCCCACAAACCTCATTCACCCCTTTTCTCAGTATTGAACTATTGATGTCTAAAAGGACCGGACCTAGCTGGAGAAATGGCGGCAGCGTTAACAGCTACTTCCATCGTGTTCCGAGATGAAGTTGTATGGTAGTGGCGGTGTTTCTCGAAAAATTAGGCTTGGTTGTTGTGCTGGTGTCGACAAGAAAGGGGGTGAAATATAATGGATTGACCATTTTACCCTTTAATTGAATATCCTTTGGACATATTTGGTAACGGATGATCAAATTGAGTACAATTTTTAAGAGCAAATTTCACTTTTAGTCCTGAACTATTGTGGCATTATCGCAGTTAGTCATATTCTTTTAATTTTGAACCCAATGGGGTAGCTCAAGTGGCAAGTGAGCTCTCTTTGTGGGAAAGAATTCCGGGAGAACCCGGGTTCGAGTCCCACAAGTGACGATTCCCCTTGGGCCAGCTCCTGTGCCTCTCGGAGCGAACGTGGGTGGACCTGGACCGTTAAACGGACAGAGAAAGACCCCGTGAATCTACCAAAAAAAAATATTCTTTTAATTTTGCGATATTACATTCTTGATTTTGAACAACTTTTACTTTTAATCCTTGACTATTGTGGCATTGCCACATTTAGTTTTATTCTTTTAATTTTTGCCATATTACATTCTTGACTTTGAACAACTTTCACTTTTAATCATTGACTATTGTGGCATTACCACATTTAGTTATATTCTTTTAGTTTTGCCATATTACATCCATGACTTTGAGAACCTTCAACTTTTAGTCCTCGACTATTATGAGTTATGACATTGCCACATTTAGTCTTATTCTTTTAATTTTTCATATTACATCCATGACTTTCATTTGATTGCCACCATTAATCTTCCGTTAAAAATTTCGTTATTTTACCATTAGAAATATGAGTTACGATATTGAAACACAATGATATCCTTTAATTGACATATAACAAAAGAAAAAAAACCTTATACACATCGTAAGTCATATTTCTATGAGTTACGATATTATATCCTTCGATATTTACAATATTTCTAATGTGTTTGAAATATGAGTTATGATAAGTGTGAGGAAGGTAAAATAATGGATCGGAATTTTTAATGGAAAGTCATGGGTGTAATATGACAAGATTAAAAGAATATGATTAAGTTGAGGACTAAAAGTGAAAGGTTCTCAAAGTCATTGATGTAATATGTCAAAATTAAAAGAATATGACTAAATGCGGCAATGCCACAATAGTCAAGGACTAAAAGTGAAAGTTGTGTAAAGTCAGGAATGTAATATGGCAAAATTAAAAGAATAAGACTAAATGTGAGAATGTCGTTAAATACTAAAAGTGAAATTTGCTCTAATTTTTAAAATCAAAGAATCAAACTGTAACAATTTTCAAAGTTAATGACTAAATTAGACAGTATTCAATAGTGGAGAGACCAAAATAAGTATTTAACTATTGGGATATCTTGGGGAATACCATTGTGAACCTCTGTAATGATTTTCTTAGATCAGGTCACTTAGGTTGAACCAAACACATATTGTCTTAATTCCCAAAAAAACCAATCCCGAAACCATGGCCGATCTCAGACCCATAGCCTTGTGCACAGTAGCCTATAAAATTGTCACCAAAGCATTGGCTAATAGACTCAAACCTATTTTGGATTCCTTGATCTCAGTTAACCAAAGTGCTTTTGTCCCGGGTAGATTGATTACAGATAATATTATGGTAGCCTTTGAAATGCAACACTTTTTGAATAGGAAAACCCAAGGGAAGGTTGGTTTTACAGCTCTCAAGCTTGATATGAGCAAAGCTTATGATAGAGTTGAATGGCCACTTCTTCGTGCTATTATGATTAAACTGGGTTTTAATAGGAATTGGGTTAACCTTATTATGCATTGCATCTCTACTGTCGAGTATTTTGTCCTGAACCAGGGGGAGGAAATAGGACCTATCTTTCCTAAGAGAGGGCTCCGCCAAGGGGACCCTATTTCCCCTTATTTGTTTCTGCTAGTGGCAGAAGGGTTTAGTGCATTGTTGAGGAAATATGAGAGAGAGGGCAAAATCCATGGGATTAGTGTTGCTAGATCTGCCCCCACTGTTTCCCACCTATTTTTTGCAGATGACAGTTTCATTTTTTTCAAAGCCAACCCCCTTGAAACATCCAACCTCAAATACCTTCTTGATCAGTATGCCACTGCCTCGGGTCAAATTATCAACTATGATAAATCATCCATCACTTTCAGCCGTAATGTGGGGAATGAGATGAGGGAGTGTGTTTGCAATATCCTGGGAGTGAGAGGTATGGGAGGGAGTGGAAGTTACCTTGGTTTACCAATGATGGTGGGCAGAAACAGAAAACAAATATTCAGCTTCCTAAAGGATAGAATCTTGAATCGAATAAAAGGGTGGAATCAAAGGTTTCTTTCTCGGGCAGGGAGAGAGGTTCTTCTAAAAAGCATCATTCAGGCTCTACCCTCTTATGCAATGGGAGTATTCCTCCTACCACAAGGAATCATAAATGACATTGAAAACACAATGAATGCTTATTGGTGGAGAGGTAAGGAGAACAGACAAGGCAAAGGGATTCATTGGAAGAGTTGGAAAAGGCTTTGTGCTCCGAAAGACTGGGGTGGACTGGGTTTTCGCAATATGAGGAGTTTTAATCTGGCTATGCTCTGCAAACAATCATGGAGGTTGATGGATAAGCCAGACTCTTTAGCAGCAAAGGTGTACAAAGCAAGATACTATCCAAATTCCACTTTCTTAGAGGCAAAAAAGGGCTCAAACCCTTCTTTTGTTTGGAGCAGTCTGCTGGAAACTCGGGATATTATTCGAAGGCACAGCCGTTGGAGAGTAGGAAAAGGAAACAACATCATGATCTGGACGGATAATTGGCTACCTGATCAAAACAACCCCAAAGTCAATTCATTTCCCTTCCCTTTGATGGAGAACGCCACTGTGGATATACTTAAAGACCATACTGATTCTAATTGGGATGAGGAGATTATCAGATCAATATTTGATCACAGAGATGCTGAGCTAATATTGCAGATTCCATTGGCAACTCATCATACAAGTGACAAAATCATATGGGCTCCGGAAGAAAATGGTAGATTCTCGGTTAAGAGCTGTTATAGAATGCTATGCGGTGATCTCATGCAACAAGATAAAGTTCAATGGGCCTTCTTCTGGAAATTAAACATTCCTCCTAAGATCAAATTGTTCTTCTGGCAAGTCTGTACTGATTGCATTGCTACCAAAGATTTGTTGAAAAGGAGGAATGTGAATTGTGATGAAAATTGTGTTCATTGTGCTACTGGGAAGGAGTCTGCAGTGCACATGTTCATGGAGTGTACCTACGCTAAGGAGATCTGGAGACTCGCATGCATCCCTAACCAAGTACCACCTTCACAATCATTCATTGACTGGATTGATCTCAACAGGTCCCGCCTCAGTAATGATCAACTTGAGCTCCTCATATTAATTTGTTGGGAGATTTGGAAGCAGCGAAATGATATAGTCTGGAACAGCTCTAACATCCAGCCTGCCACTATTATTCTGAACAAAACCAGAGTCTTCTTGGAAGAATGGAGGAAAGCAACATCACCCTCCCAGGCGTTAACCAGCACTCACACACATGACTCAAGCAGATGGAGCAAACCTCAGGAGGGCTTCCTTAAATTAAATGTGGACGCGGCAATTGATAAGAGTGGAGCAAAAATGGGCTTTGGCAGTGTAATCCGTGATTGTTCCGGTGCATTCGTGGCAGCAAGAGGCATACAATGGAATGGCAACTTCACACCAAGAGAGGCGGAAGCAATGGCGGTTCGAGAGGCGTTAAGTTGGATTAAAGAACTCCACATCGATAAAGTTCAAATTGAGACTGATGCGCTGAAGGTGGTCCAAAGTCTGCCGCACAACAATGGAGACTCGGCCTTCAATCTGATTATCAATGACATCAAAAACCTATTGAGTTCTTTTTCTCATGTGTTTTTATCTTTTACTAAACGATCAGCGAATCGGGCTGCGCATTCACTAGCTAGACAGTCCGTTTCGGTGCCTGGTTGTTCGGAGTGGTTCTCCAACCCTCCATCCTATTTTTGTACTGTGTTATCTTCTGATATTAGTTAATGAATTCTGTTTGGTTGTTTTCAAAAAAAAAACTCTAGGAAGATATATTACAAGCATGCATGCGCGAACTTGAGGACATAGGAGAATGGAATCTACTCCTCATAACCAGGGAGCAAAATCAGGCAGCTGACGGTCTTGCCCGAACCTCTGGGCCAAATACAGGCATCTTTGTGCTGAGTCAACCTCCTAATCACCTTGCCAATATTTTAGCCAATGATCTAGAGGGCATTCCAGTTTGGTGCCAAACAGAACTATAATTTGTACATTTGGTGTTCCCCTTCCAGTTAAATCCAAAAAAAAAGAAGAAGTATTAACTCTATATTTCTACAACCACATGTGTGTGTATTGTTTAGTAATATAAAACTACTCTGTACTATGTAAGATTTAATGTATTTTATTTCTTAAAATATTAATTGTCAAATGTTGTGTTTTGTCAATTAAACTCTCAAATAGGAAGCCATAGGTTCGAACCTTAGTGAGACAGTGACTCTTTGTGCTTCAATAGGTTCAAAAAATATGTATGAACATATTATACATTGCAATAGAGTAAGTAGTACTACAAACAATAAACTCAAATTTTAAAATGTTTTAGATGGTATATTTTTTATATTTTGAAAGAAGTTCTCTAGTCGAACTTGTAATTTTGTACTTTCGAAGTCAATAATATGATCAACTTGACTAAATATTACTTTTAGTTTTATATTTAGAATTATAGAAAAATGGTCAAATTTAATTTATCACACACGATCTTTAATTTTTGAGTGACTCTCTTATGAAACGATCCTTATGAGTAACAAATACTTTATTCTTTATTAGTATTACATTTTTATTTTGACTTGATTCATCTCATACACAAGAACCGGTGTGACAGTCCCACATAAATTTTTGTCTTATTTTTTAGGATTAGGGATTATAATTATATATATATATATATATATATATATATATATATATATATATATATATATATATATATATATATTATAATCTCAATAGATGAATAAATATTTTTGACACAATCAATAATCATTGAGAGAAATTATTTTAACTTGTGCAAAACTTTAAGATCAGAGTAGAGCCGTACACGATCCATCTAAAATATGTAGAAGGAAATCCAGCATTCAGTTCCATGGAGACGCAGGTACGTGATCATGACGGACCCCTTCTTCTTGGACTTATTCAAAATTCCAAAATCTGGAACCATTTGAGTTTAATTAATGGAAAATATAAATCGAACGCTGAGACGAGACGAGACCGGCCCTGTTCATTCTTTACTCCGTTAGCGCCTTTATATATATACATACTTCAACCCCAAAGCCATATATATCTCAACAATAATTCCATCAATTTATACTTTATTAAAAAATGACGGTTGCCACTACCGAGCACGGCAGAATTGGAGGCTTCCGGCAGCCGAGGAGTGGAGGCGGCGCCACCAAACCGCGGCGGCGGCGGATTCCGAAGAGGGGCCAAGTGGTGAGGAATGCAATGCGGAGTCTGTTGTCGTGCTTCCTTCCTCATCGTACAGACCACAATAAACGATTAATCCATCCATGACCTGACGAAGGATAGCTTACTTTGCCACAAAAGAAATAAAATGAATATCGATGAGTGAAAATATGGACAACAATAAATAAAGTGGCATAGTGAGGTGTGCTGTACTTGTGTATTGGGAAATGTGTGATGTATATGTATTTAATTTGCAGCAAATATTACTTTCTTTAATCCTATCCAAACATAAATTCATCCACATTTTAGTCATTTGCATGTACTGTGTCGGCAAGCAACAGCAACATATATGTTTCTCATCAAATGCTGCTCTGATCTTCACCCTTTTCTGCAGCTAATGATGCAAACCCGGATCTTTACACTAATGTCCCCTCGCCTAACTTTCAACCAAACACAATCAGCCCGCCCCACTGATTGTTCGTAGCTCAGACCACCCCTTGGCTTGCATAAAGGAATTATCAGCTATGCCTTCCAGATCCTGTTTTATTACTCTCATAGCCCCAACCACTTTGAGAACCCTGCCCATTTCCTTATTGTTTGAGTGTGCTACATTAGTATCCACAAATTCAAACCAAAGTAACCCTGTTTATATGGTGCTTATATAACGTTTTTGCAAAATCTAGGGAAGAAGCTATCTAGGCACTTCGTTTATCACAAGGGGAAGGATGTCTAGTAATCCACGTTGAAGAAGATGACTATAATGGCATCTTTTAATGCCTTTTTTGCCCATGTTTTGATGTTAACAAGGTGGATTCTTAGTACGTACTAGGCGGATTCTTTAGTACTAGGACTGCTTTTTTTTGGATTTTTGTCAAATATCTCAACGATCGCATGAGGTTTCTAAGCTACACCCAATTACCCAAATTCTGTTGGCGTTTCATCCTATTCCCACATCTCAATTCAACATATATAATATATAAATATAAATTTATAATCCAACTATTAGCTTAGTTAACATAAAAAGCGGCATGTTTTAATTTATTATCACAGCCAACTCTGATTGCGTGTTGTTTGAAACCCGTTAAAAGTACTTACTTTCATGGCCTGTTGAGCATATAATATATAAACATAAATGCATAATTCAACTATTAGTTGAGATAGAACACATGTTTTAATTATGTCATGTAACCTGATTTTACATGAAGCATAGTAAATATCATAATTGTTTACTCATGCAGCTAGCTATATATAAAATCAACATGATCTGTGGATTCTGGAAAATGCTAGCAAACAGCCATATCTCCTGCATATCTTCTTTATCACAGTAGGGCATAGCTCCCGGCCTCTTCAATAAGAAGATGGCGGATCATCCCAATTTTTCCATGAATCTCATGCTTAGCTATTCCACCGGAAAACATCAATGACTATGATTATCTATTTCTGCAAATATTTAAGGGAGTCCGTTCTAGGAGATCACTTAAAATTGTATATATATAATCAAATGCCTACAAAGCTTCCCATGGGAGGTGCGAATTAGCACAATCAAGTATGCATGAATGCACCATCACGTGTTCAGGAAATGCAACTAGAGTGAATTGCACAGATGCAATGCACCACATCTTGGTGCATTTCTAAACACGTTGTCGTGCATTCATTTATAATGGTGATGCAGATCCACGCGTCTGTACAAAAAGCTTTGTCCGCAAGGGAACGAACCACACTCTATATATATATATATATATATATATATATGCATTCAGGTGGTGAGGACTAATGTATTATAAAGGATTATGAGGACTAATTGTGTAGGTTGAATTGAATTGTAATATTCAATGGTCTAAGATTGATTGTAACACACACATATACATACATATATATATATATATATATATATATATATATATATATATATATATATATATATATATATATATATAGATTTTGGTTCAAATGCGGCCATGCTCTCTCGTGTGGCCGTGCGATTCACATCACTCAATGATATATATATAATTTGTTCAAATGCGACGTTGCTCTCCCATGTGATCATGCGTACTCATCTAGACTATTGTATTCAATCATATCAACGCTTGAAAATTATATTAATGAAGATTGAAAAAATGCGGTGACGTTTTGATAATTTTCTATATATGTATATTTAAGTGATGCACTAAGTGTTGGGGTGTGGTGAACTGGTGATTATGACTAAAACATTAAAACATTATTATATTATCCATCAATCACAGTTTATATAAATTAAAATTTATATTTTTTTGAAAGAAAATTAAAATTTATATTTTTTTCATAATTATTAAATTATATATTAAAATATAGTATGTCATGTACTATAAACATTTTCTTTCTTTTTAAAGTTTTATTTTTTAATTTTTGAACGGTGAGGCCCACCAACCTGTATCGGTGGGCTAGGGCCTAAGAAATTTGGCCCAATCGAAGGCCCACCAAATTTCTAGCCCTTCCTAGGGTGAGCCTAATAGGACAGGCTGCTGTTGTTATGCCATGGACTCGGGTCTACCTTGCAAGGTAGATCCGGGTCTATGTTCACAATTTCATAACTCTATATTCATAATTTCATAATTCCATGCTCACAATTTCATAATTCCATGCTTACAATTTTATAACTCTATGTTCACAATTTCATAACTCTATATTATTGTGAACATAGAGTTCTAAAATTGTGAATATAGAGTTCAAAATTACATATATAAATTGTGAACATAGAGTTCTAAAATGAGTTAATTCCAGCAATGGTCCCCAACTATGTTGATTTTCCAATATTGGTCCTTGTCTTTTAATTTGGATAAAAAAGACACTTGACTTTCAAATTTATTCTAGCATTGGTCCTTCCATTTATCTGCAGTTAGCTAGGCGTTATGTTAGGCGGCAAAATAGTCTTTTTTGTCCAAATTAAAAAATCAGGACTAATTTTGGAAAATCAGCATAGTCGGGGGACCATGGCTGGAATTAACTCTTCTAAAATTGTGAACATAGAGTTATAAAATTATGAACATAGACTTGGGTCCACTTACAAGGTGGACCCGGATCCTTAGCATAATTTGGCGACAGGCTGATTTGCATTGACATCCCGACGTAAAGTTACATGTTAATCGTTGAGCTCCTTTTGAAGTTATTAATGGAGATTCGTTTTGATGAAGAAGATGAAGCGAAAATGGAGCAAGAATGAGAGATAGAGGCTACTGATGATAGTCCAAGAGAGAGTGTGTGTAATCGCAATGTATATTTACTCTTATTATAATTTTTATTTTATATTCAATCAAATATTTTGAAATAGGTTAAAGTGTCATCTCACACTATAAACTATATCGGATTGTTCATACCGCAACTTTACCTTTCAGAACATATATTTCGATTCACCTACCATTAATTTTTTTTTCCGCCTAGCATTTTTAGCAGGTTTTCTTCTACAAGCAGAGCAACCGTGACGACTAGCTCTGGCCTCCGCCGTTCATGGGATCTTGCCTTTGCTGTGTTGGAAGTATTACTATACCCAGTTGTTGAATTATAACCCTGTCGTTGAAGTTGATGGGGGTGGTTGGGTAGGAACAGTCTGGGAGGAATTACAGATCAGGTTGTTCCATCGTTCCTTAGCCGGATGAACCCTTGACTGGTTGGTTGTCTTGTGATTGTTGTAGGAAAATGATTCTCGAAATTCAATAGAAAATGGAAATTACAACAAAAATATCCACGAAGGATAATTACACAGGAAAATAAAACCTACACAAGGTTTAATAAACCTGATAAACAACTTCGGATGAAAACTGGACGATCTCGGGTGGTTGGAAGCACGAGTCGTGTTGCCACTATCCTTAAAACCTTATTTACCGCCTACCGGGGTGCTGGAGCGTTGCGGTCTAGGTTTCCCGGGATAAAACGTACTACGATCCTCCGTTTGAGCACACAAACTTGGATCCGGCGAACTAGGACGTGGGATGAACGCAGGTGGCTAGAAGGGATGATGAGCAGTGTTTTGAGGGAGAAAAACCAGTGTACTTTCTGTGTTTCTTCGTGTCTTCAAAAACTGCTGCTCACCTACGAATATATAGTAGAGGAGAGTGGATCATAGCATTAATAATGACATTGATAATCCATTAGTAACCTCCACCCACTAGCAGAAAATTAATTCTGCCACTAACCAACATTTTCACCCACTACCAAGTCCATTATTCACAAAATAACTCTGAAAATAACCATTGAAATTAATCAAATTAATTCCGTAATATCAAGAGTCATTTTTGAACGAACACAGTAGGTGAAACGTCGCGTTCGAGAGGTCACTGGAGTCGCAGTGCGAGACATGGTCCAGTCTGCGAACCATCGAGACATCGCTCGCGCCGCGAGATGTCGAGAAGTTTTTGTCTAGTATAAATATTACATTTTATCTTGACCCGACCTATTTCACGGATAAGGATTTGTGAGACGACCTCACACAAGTTTTTGTCTACAATATAATAACTTTCAAAAAAATAAATAAAATGAAAAAAAAAAACACGAAAATTGGTACTCCACTACTAAAAAAAATCATAGTGATACTCAAATCACTTTGTCAGCTGGATAGAACGGAGAATCTTCTACTTTACCAACTCCAATTTCATATTAGATTTGGGTTTAAAAATTAGGAAAATGACTTCTGAAATTTTTTTTCTAGAAAATAAGTTATTTTTCAAAAAACATTTTCATTTCTAGTGTTTGATTGCATTCTAGAAAATTATATTATTATTATTATTATTATTATTATTATTATTATTATTATTATTATTATAAAATAACAAACACACCACCTATTTAAAAGTAAATCCCATTGATTTCAAAGGATAAAATAGTCAATATATCCATTAATCTCAACCAGCTGATACAAAAGCTACATTCACCAGTTTTTCAATTTTCAGCTTATTGGCCCAATCAACCAAGACCAATAAGTCATTTACCAAACACGTCAAACAGTTAAATTTGGTAAAATAAGCTAAAATTTGACTTATAAGCCAATAACCAAACACTCCCAAAGGTTCTCTTTAATTAACATGTAGGGGTGCAAATGAGCCTATGTTGTGATGTTGATTTGAGAACATCAAAAACTTTGTTTTTCCTCTCTTTTGCTCTCGTGTAACATCTTTCAAAAAATTTACCAACACTTTCCATAAAATTTCGAAGTGCTCCCCTTGTGTTCTAATTCCCTAAGACTAGTATAGCAAGATTCTTATGTCAATGATGAATTTATGTCTAATAGGTCTAACACACTATCAATATAATTTCAAAGGAAACATTTTTTAATTTTGATTTGTTTTTGTAACAATATTTATCAATAAAAATTAAGAAATCATCAGGACACGTTAAATTGTACTTAATTTAACTTATTATATTTTAATGACCATTTATTTGTTTGACAAATGAGCAGTCTATGACCTTGAATATTTTTTTTTTTTTGACAACTATGACCTTGGAATTGAATACACTATATTATTACAATTAAAAGCTTTGGCGGCCAAGCACCTTGTGCTCAATTGGCATGTAGTGGCCACCCTCAGATGGGAGGTCATGAGTTCGAGTCTCAGAGTGGTGGAGATCTCGAAATTGACTCTTTGTGCTTCAACACTTTGAGAAAAGTATAGATGAACAGATACTACAATGTAATAGGGTAAGTTGTATTCAAAAAAAAAAAGCTTTGGCGAAACAATACCATGGAGACGCAGGTAGGTGATCATGACCTCTTCTTGATGGACTTGTTCAAAATCTGAAACCATTCAAGTTTTAGTTATTGGGGGAAAAAAAAAACACAAAAACCAAAACAGAAGAAGAAAAGCGATCGAACGCTGAGACGCTTCTTCTTTACTCGGTTTGGCGCGCCTTTTTATACCCCAACCCCCAAGCCTTTCAATCATATCTCAACAACTCAATTATACTTTCATTTCCCCATTTCTACTTCCAATTATAAATTTTACTACGAAAATGACGGTTGCCACTACCCAGCACGGCGGAATTGGAGGTTTCCGGCAGCCTAGGATTGGCGGCGCCGCCACCACCCACCACCCGCCTCGGCCGCGCTTGATTCCGAAGAGGGGCCAAGTTGTCAGGAATGCAATGCACACTCTGTTCTCGTGTTTCATTCCTCATCGTACGGTGTCGCCGATCGATGACACCTTAGTAATATAATGCTATTGAAAACACATCTTTCTTAGGAGAATCAAGAATGTTAACTTAGAGCAGCAGTTTACATGTTCCGGACCTGAAAATAAAGGAGCGGAGATGGATCTCTTGTGCGCAAAGTTGATTACAGAAATTGACGGGGAACTGCTTGGACGATTGCAATTTACCTCCTCCAATTACTCTTGGGCTGGAATTTTGTGATTTAGGATTATTAATCTAGAGTCAGCTAAGAAAAAGAGTCATACTTATATGACAAGCTGACAAATTTAGAAAAGAAAGTAATTCTAGTTTTTTGTTTTTATTTCATTTTCTTTCTTATAATAAAATTTTAACATATATATAGCCTGAGTTTAGTTTTTAAAAATATATTTATCAATTTTTTTTAGAGGATTGATCATTATAGGGTGTGTTGTAAGCTGTAGCATTACTAGTAAAGATGTAAATTCTACATATATATATCTATACACTTTGATGTTGTGATGGCCAGATATGCTGACATGCAAGAATTTTTTTTTTTCAAGAAAATCATAGGGGTGTTTGGCAAACGGCTGATGGCTTATAGCTGATAGCTGATTGGTTTAGCTAGTAGTTGATGGCTGATTGCGTTAGCTGGTTTGACCAGCTAACTGTATTAGCTGGTTATAAAAAACTGTTTCGTAAATTAGCTGGTTACTAGTAGCTGATTGAATGTAAAATGACATTTAAATGTATGCGTGTATTGTATTATTTCAACCTTTAAATATAACAAACCCACCATCCATTTATAAGTAAATTCCATTGATTTCAAAGGACAAAATAGTCAATATACTCATTAATCCCAACAAGCTAATAGAAAACGCTACATTCATTAGCTTTTCAATTTTCAGCTTATTGGCCCAATAAGTCAAGGCTAATAAGCCATTTACCAAACACTTCAAAATAGCTTATTGGTAGGTTAAAGAAGCTAAACTTGATCAAATAAGCTAAAATTTGGCTGATAAGCCAATAACCAAACACCCCATAGCCTATGATTCTATGAATCTATGAACATAATGCTAATGAGTAATGATGAAGAGGAAAGAGGAAAAGGAACACCTTGACCCTACCTAATAATGGAAAGAAAGTGAAATCACATACAGATAGTGGTGTTTGGGAGTTGGGACCTACCAACTGCTTAACTAACATTGGAAGTCGCTTGGAAAACTCTTTTGGGATCCATAGCCATGAAAAATAAGAGCATGTTTAGTTGGAATCAGAATGAGAATTAAATACTTGTAACGATAATAAGTTTTGGTGAAAGTATTTTGCATGTTTGGTATTATGGTAGAATTAGAATGATTATCAATTGATGTTTGATTATATATGACCTTATAATGAGAATAAAAATGTTTAAAAATACAAAAATAAAAAATTAAAGTAATTAATCTTAATATAATGACATCAAAGTACCAATATGAACAAAAAGAAATATCAAAACAAAAATCTTAAAGGGCTAATCCAAACTTAAAAATCGAATTACCAATAAGATAGAATGATGCTGGTTTTTAATTAGGAAATGATGTTTTAATTGTAGGGGTAATCAAATCCTATAATTGTGTTTTAAAAAGTTGTCAACCAAACACAATAACTATAATTTTGATTTTCATTCTTAATGTGTAAACCCATGAACCAAATACACCCTAAGTTCCATGTATAACTTTATAATCTATTGATATAAACTTGAGATCTTTTACTTATAGCTGTGTTTAAATTTCTTTTATATGAAGAAGAAAAAATAAATAAAAGAAAAACAAAACAATTAATGCGCGCACAAAGATGGCATCATATTATTACCTACTATTGTCAGGACAAATTATATGACAGTTAAATTCATTAGGATAATATTGTAAGTTCATTAAAAATTTAGATAGATTAAATATAAATGTGTTCATTTTAATAATAGCAATGCATATTCTTTAAAATGACATTAATTGGTCAATTATTATCTAAAATTAAAAAAAAAACACACACACACACACACATACACACCATAATAAAACAAAAGTTGTTTTGTGAAAGAAGTTGAATTTTCGTAAATAATAATAATAATAATAATAATAATAATAATAATAATAATAATAATAATAATAATAATAATAATAAATGAAATTTGATTCATCCGACCTGTTTCACAAATAAGGATCCGTGAGACGGTCTCGATCTCACACAAGTGTGACCCTTTCATAATGGCAAAAACTTGTGTGAGACTGGTCGAGTCGGGTTAAAATGGAAATGTGATACTTATACGCACAAATGTCATACTTATATGCTCAAATGTAATACTAATCATGAATAAAAAATTTGTTACTTATAAAGGTAAATGTAATACTTTTAAGGGAAAATACAATACTTTTATATTTCGATTTAAAAGTATTACATTTTTCTTCAAAAGTATTATATTTTCCCTTATAAGTAAGGGACACTTGTCAACATTACTTATTCTGGAAAATGTAATACTTTTTTCTCTTATAAATAACAAAAATTGTATTCCTAATTAGTATTATATTTGAGCATATAAGTATGATATTTGCATGTTATTTCAACCTGACCCGACCCATCTCACGAATAAGGATTCGTGAGACGGTCTCACACAAGTGTAAGTGTAACCCTTTCATAATACTTTGCAAATTATTTGTTAATAACCCTAAACAACATTATCGTTTTTGACTTTCAACCTTCTTGATTCTTCAAATCAGATTTATTCTTATTCACTGCGTCACAATCAAAAGTTCAATACTGCGTTGAAAATGAATGAATGTTCGTAATTTAAATTTGGCTAAATTTAAGTTAGTTATTTGTATTGGTTAAAAAAATGGATAGTTTTTTTTTTTTTTTAAATAATATGCTTGAAAATTTGTGATTTTATTTGTGAATGCTTAGAAACTTATATAATGATTTATTTATTTTTTAAACTTAATATTTGTCATCCTATTCATATTCAATCGGTCAAATTCACCATTAGTGGATCGGATTGGATCCACGCCCCTAACAGATGTGGATGCGATTGAAAATTTTTAGATTCATGTTTAACAGATTGGATGCCCTAAATCTGTTCTAATCTGTTTTGTGCGCTCACCACTACTTGAATTATATATATATATATATATATATATATATATATATATAAAAGGTTTGTGGATTGGATAAGAGTAACCCAAAATTGATGTTAGACTTTCCTTGGGTTTGAAGAACAAAGCGCAAAACTGATTGACCAATTCTCTGGTCATTGACTTGAAAAATAAGTTTGGGAGAAGAAAAGTACATTGTGGGGGAAGAAAAGTAGATGGCTTTACTTTGTCTCTTTCTCATTAAATGTGTCATTATTGACTTGGTACGACCGTGTTTTAACCATATAAAAGTCTCTTTATACGGCTAGTTTTAAGTTGATATTGATTCTCAAATACTCAACAGATTCACTGCCCCACAGCCTAAAATCCATAATGAAAAAGGCCAATTATATTTTACGGGCAAAAACTTGTGTGAGACCGTCTCACCATGAGACGGGTCGGGTCGGATCGGATTAAGATACAAATGTAACACTTATATGCACAAATGCCATACTTATATGCTCAAATGTAATACTAATCAGGAATAAAATTTTTGTTACTTATTAGGATAAATACAATACTTTTACATTTCGATTTAAAAGTATTACATTTTTCCTCAAAAGTATTATATTTGCCCTTATAAGTGAGATGCACTTGTCAACATTACTTATTATGAAAAATATATTACTTTTTCTCTTATAAGTAACAAAAATTGTATTTTTAATTAGTGTTATATTTGAGCATATAAGTGTGAGATTTGCACATATAAGTATGACATTTGCATGGTGCTTTGACCCTACCCGACCCGTCTCACGAATAAAGATCCGTGAGACGGTCTCACACAAGTGTGACCCTATTTTACGACACACAATTCTTGTCCTTTATTTTTTAATTTTATAAAATGACTAATTTAATACGAAATACTCTTTTTATCTCTAAAAATGAGTGAGTTTCCTATAAGACTGTTTATGTGCGATGGTTAGAGTCATAATGAAAATGTAATACTTATGTTGGAAAATATAATATTAATCAAGTAATCAATAATAATTAAATGATTTGTCATTTATAAGGAAAAGTATAATACTTTTAAAATGTGTTTGGAAACCCAAAAATAATTTCTGGAAATCATTTTTCGGAATTGCAGTGTTTGACAAAGGATGAAAACTAAAGCCAAAGGAAAACAACTTCTTGTTAAAGGGAAATTGTCTTTATTTTTCGGGAAAATAATTTCCCATCTTTTTTTCGGGGAAGTCATTTTCTAGGATCCACACACTTTCTGCGACCTTCTTCATCCACACATTACCATTACCACACTACCACCACCACCACCACCACACTATCACCACTTATTATTATTATTATTATATACTACGTAACAAATAACACCACCACCATTACCAGTCTACCACTACCACCACCAACACCACACCAGCCACCATCACCAACACGTCCACCACCACTAGTCCACTACGTAGCACCACCGTCACCAAATCACCACACCACCACACCACAACCACTACCACTACCTTCACCACTAGTACCACACTACCACCACCACCGTCCGCCGCCACCACGTCACCACCACCACCACAATACCACCACACTACCACCATTTATATTATTATTATTATTATTATTATTATTATTATTATTATTATATTTTAAACAAAATAATTAAAATGTGTAATTATACAATTTTGGCCGGAATGCAATCAAACATTATTGGAAATGAAAATGTTTTTTGGAAAATGACTCATTTTTCAAAAAATATTTTTCAGAAGTCATTTTCATGATTTCAAACAACCTTTAAGAGAAAATGTAATAGTTTTATTTAAATCAAAATGTAATATTTAGGGTTGAATAGTTACCAAACAAGATTTCCACTTAGATTTAATATTATTAGATGTTAAATATATTTTATTAGCTTTGTCTAATGTCTATATCTCTTTTGCTAAGCGATCAACGAATAAGATTGCCTATTTGTTAGCTTGTGAATCCTTTTATATGACTGATGACAGGGAGTGATTCATTTCTCCTTCCTATTTTATTGTTGAAACTCTGTACTCTGAAGCTTGTTAATGGAATCATTTCTGTTTATGTAAAAAAAAAAGGTTGGATAGTTACTTATGAAAAAAAATGCAATAGTAATTGTGGATAAATTGTTTAATTGTTACTTATTGAAAATGTAATATTTATGATGAAAAATGTGATACTTTTGATGAAAAATGCAATACTTTTAAATCAAAATATAATATTAAAAGTTAAAGAGTTACTTATAATCAAAATTGTACAGAGTAATACTTATGTGAAAAATGTAATAATTATAAAAAAAAAATTTCGACTCGTCTCATGTTCATAGGAGAATTTGCCCTAAAAATATTATCCATTTACTATATATATGGGATATCAAAAAAGCATTTGTATCCCTATTTGAACTATATAAAACTAATTCAGTATTATAATTCTTGTATTTCTATTTTTTCACAGTATTAGCTCATTGTATTTCTTGTTAAAAGCCCTAGTTATGGATGTCTCTGTTTGGACTTTGAAATTTGGATTAGTTGCTATGTTGTAAACATGTGATTTTATAATTGTAGTGCTCATGGATTTATTTTTATAGGTATTGTAATAGGCGCTGGTTATAAAATGGCATTCACTATTTTCTCAAAAAAAAAAAAAATCACATTCACTATAATAGATTTATATTGTTCTTTTTATATGTTCATAAAATTAAAGTTTAATGTACATAAACTTTACACTATGAACATATCATGTTTAATAGCATTTATCTTGTAATATGTTCATAATATTTTCTTTATATGATCTAAAGTCTTCATCTTAACGTACATAAACACTACACTTTTTAGTGTTTATATTTTTAAATATTAATACAATTAATACAATAAGATATGTCATGACACATTATATCATCTTAACATGATAGTAATGACATCAATGTCAATTTAGCAAAGTTTTTTTGGTTAGTTTCTCCCTACAAGAGAGGGTTCAAACTCCCGACCTCTTTTAAGGAATAACAGTGTACAATCACTCACGCCAACCAAGTTGGTTAGTCATTCTAACCTTACGTACAAATTTTGTTCCTTCTTTGGGTCCTACATTTTTATAAAATATACCTTTAATTTTTCGTTCTTTTTTTCCCAATTAAGGGTGTGTTTGGGAACCCAGAAAATGACTTCTAGAAGTCATTTTCCGGGTTTCGAGTGTTTGGGAACACCTAGAAAATGTGGTCAACGGAAATCAATTTCCGTTGACCACGGAAAATGACCCCATTTTGGGGGAAAATGACTTCCCCCAAAATAATCCGGAAGTCATTTTCCCCCATGGGAAAATGGAAGGGAGGGACGGCTGCCGTCCCTCCCTTCACTACCGGCGGGCTGGTTTCCGCCGGAAACCAGTCCGCCGCAGGGCCGGTCCGCCGGAAACCAGGCAGCCGTCAACCCCCCCCCCCCTTTTTTTTTTATTTTTTTTAATTTAAATTAGTTATATTATAATAAATATTATTATGTTATATATTTTTTATATTTTAAATAAAAGAATAAAATTATATAATTATATATTTCTATTCATTTTCCACTCATTTTTCGGAAAATGAATCAAACACCTAAAGACAGTTTTCCAAAGTACATCCAAACACGGAAAATGAACTCATTTTTCGGAAAATAACTCATTTTCCAGAAAACATTTTTCAGAAGTCATTTTCCTGCGTTCCAAACACACCCTAGTCCAAATTCAATCCAAACCTTTCAGTATCCTTGGGCATTTTTTTCATACATGTTTCCAGTGAGATTTACCCCACACTGCCTCACAGACTCACAGTCTTTATCTGCGAACAAAAGGATGCAATCCAAATCATCGATCTTTTTCTCATACATGTTTCCAGTGAAATTCCAACTCACACGGCCGTCTCCAGTCATATGACTTTTAAGTTAGACGGCTAACCAATTACGTTAAGTCCCGTGGTCAATACAGTTCTATTGTTAGTATGAATGACCAATTAAAAGATACCTGCCTAAACTCAGAAAATGTCAACTACAACAGTGATTAAAATATATAAAATCATTTCATTCCATTCCATTCCATTTACAATTTACATCCCATTCTGTACACCAGTCAACAAAAAGTTAGTTTTCTAACCCAACAATATATACATTAACTTATGTGCAGTGCCTCCTCAAAGCTACCCAAACCCAAACCTGTTTCTTTAAAAGCAAAAAATTCCAGAAAAGACTCTCTTTACATGCATATACTATGGCATGCTCAAAAATGGTAATAAACAAAAAACATAAAAAAAAAAAAAAACAAAACTAAGGATCATACTATATTTGAGGTTCTCACATCTTTACCTGCTCTATCCACACCTGAAGCTCCACTGCCCTCCATTTCCTGCTGTGATTTGAACCCCACAGCACAGACAAGAAAGAGCCCAAAATCAACAAAGGTTAGGACAGCTAAAAGACCATAGAAACAGTCTATTCTGCCGTCGTTGATGCTGTGGCCTATCCACCCTTTGCCACCTCCAATGGTGCTGGCTTTCTGGACAAATGACACCAGCAAGCTGCTGAGAATGAACCCGAGTGCCAGGGTGGTGAAGAAGATGCTGACGCCGATTGTTTTCATCCCTTTTCGCGATTGCCCTCTGATGAACAAGTCGAACTGCCCGCTGTACATGAATCCTGCTCCAGATCCCACCAGCACGAACTGCGGGATCAGGAAGAGGACAGTAATGGGTAGAGGAGATGACGATGATGATGGACTTGACGCTCTCACCACTGATAATCTTTTCGACTCTATAAGCGCTGCTGCAGCCATGCCTAGTGCAGCTAGGAACAGGCCTATCCCCATCTTCTGTGAGTTTGTGAGGCCTGTAAGCCAGGAATAACAGAAATCATGTAATGCAGATATGTAACACAATATGAATTCCATTAGGAATTATTGATTACTGATATATATACCAGGTTTCCCTGTTAATTTTCTCCAGAGGGGTTTGATAAGAGGACCATACAATCCTAAAGTGATAAGTATGGAGAGCACAAAGAAGATGGCAACTGAACCAGCAGGAAAATTGAAAGCCCCCACAATGGATCTGTTCATGGTGGAGGCTTGTTCTACTGAGAAAGTCATCAGCTGTGAAAATGCAGTCCAGAAAAGGATTGTTGTTGCCCAAAATGGTAAGAGTCTGGCAATCATTTTAACCTCCTCAACTCTTGTTACTGAGGACACCTTCCAAGGATCTGGAACTAAGGAGTTAGTTGATGATACAAAGGCATCTTTTGTAGGAATAGCAGCTTTGTCCAAGAACCTAGACACATTTAAAAAAACACAATTTGGTGAAATCGGTTACTAGATTTATAGATGTAGTAAAGCTCATTGCAGCTAATCAGCTATGTCTTTTGTTGGGATGAGCTCAGCGAAGGCAGCACCAGGTGGTTAGGGGATTGTTGGGCGGTGTGGGCCAGTCCAATACCCTTCTTCTCGAAAATGTGGTGGTATAAGAAAATAAAGTTGTGCATTTTCTACTAGTCATAACTTTTGACGTGGTGGTAAGCGCTCGGTGTAAAAAACTGTCCAATTAAGGATGGCAGGCACTAGGAAATTTATTGGACGAAGACCGGTGAAGAAACAAGTCTAGCACCAGGGGATTGTTCGGCGGTGCGGGCCAAGTCCAGCACCCTTCCTCTCGAAAATGTGGTGGTATAAGAAAATAAAGTTGTGCCTTTTCTACTAGCTATATATAGTTTTTGACGTAGTGGTAAGCACTCGGAGTAAAAACTGTCCAATTAAGACTGGCAGGCACTAGGAGATTTGTTGGACGGAGGCCCGTGAAGAAACAAGTCTAGCACTAGGTTGCTAGGGGGATTGAGGATTGTAATTAGTTAAGGCTGACAGGTGGTGAGGTCTCGAAAATGTGACGGTATAAGAAAATAGGCATTGTGGTAAACACTTATCCTAATCTTTTTCCCAAAAAGTATCAGGAGGAACACTCACTTATACTGATCAGTGTGCTGGATTCTGGAAGACTCCGGATTATCTTCATAGAGTTGCTCAACACTTGCAGGAACCTGATACTTCCTCTTCTTTATAGCAGCCGCAAAAACTTGGACGATTGGAACCATGGGACTTTTTATGAGCTTTTTGTATCTGTAAGTTCTTGTACCGGACAAGAACATCAAGATAGCAATGAGCATTAAAAGAGAGAAAACCCCATAGCCCCAATTTTTAGGGTACTCATCTTGAACGTAAACAAGAAGTGTTACAGCCAACAGAGCCGCCATGGCGAACAAGAAAAAGAAGTAGTTGAAGAAGTTTCTGAGGTCTGCCTTTTCCTTTTCGTTTTTTTGGTCGAATTGGTCGGAGATAAAAGCGGAGACGTTGGGTAAGAGGCCACCAGTCCCTACTGCCATTAGATACAGAGATGCATACATTGCTGACATTTGAAGTCTGCTTACTTGTACGCAATTTGCAGATGAACCACTCTCACGATCACAAGGAGGTGGCCATAGCTGTGGAAGTGCAGCTGATATGGATAAGAAGCATGTACCCTGCCCCAAATCAATTACAACAATACTGTCAGTGATAGATTCAGCAAGAAATGAAATGAAAATATCAGCAGATTATACCATGGACCTTGCATTGTGGTAGAGTTAAAAGTCTTGGCCCTTGTTATGTCACTCGAGCCAAGACCCTAGCTTCACTACAGATGCTAGTTCATGAGTGAAGTTTTGGGCTTAGTTTAACTACCACTCCACGATCTCTTGTGGAGTCGATGTGAAATTTTATCAGCACTCAAGCTAAAACTCTAATAGTACTTCAAAAGCTAGCCATGAGTGAAAATCCCTCACACTCTAAGCTCTTCTTGACACTAGGTATAGCCCTAGGTCGTCTCCTCCGCTAGGCCAGCTTCACTCTGGATAGCTTTCACTCCCGACAATCCCTTACACTCCGAACTCTTCTCGACACTAGGTAGCCCCTTTCCTAAGTTGCCCCCTTCGCTAGGCCAGCTTCACTCTTGGATAGCTTTCACTCCGCGCTTTTCTCTTTCCCTATGAACCTTATCAAACACCGAGTAGCCCTCTTCTAGGTAGCTCTTTCCCACCATACTCTAGCCTCTCAATAAGACCACCAAGTGATACGACACTCAAATCAAAATCCTAATTCCACCACAAAAGGTAGCTCATGAATAAATGTTTGACTCCAACTTAAATATCACTCGACAATCTTTTGCGGAGTCGATTTGAGACCGTATCAATACGTTTAGGTATATAATCTGGATATCGTTTTAAAATATTATACGCAATGCAAAGTAAACCTGGTCCATGATATAACACTTGAGAGAGAACTTACTAGACCCTGGATGAGTGCAAAGATGAGAATTGTTTTATATCTGCCCAAGTAGGATTCAGCAAGAATTCCTCCTAGAGAACATAGACTGAAAGCAGCCCCCATGAAGTTGGATACAGTGTTGGCAGCCACTTGACTTGAGAGATGTAATGTTCCAATCATGTATGGGACAAGGTTCACACATATTCCAATAGTTGAAAATCCTTCGCACAACTCAATTACTGGAAAAAGGAAAAAAGATTATTAGTTCTTCACATCCCACAAGGAAAAAGTAAGTAGCTAGGTGTGAAATAGGGTATGATACATATATATATATATACCAGAAATGAGAGCAGCAGATATCCAACCGCCAGTCTCAGTCCTATCAGCAGGCATACCATTGTAGTCCACTGCATGTTGGACCAAACATTCCATTCCTGCATGTTTTTCAAATACACTTTCATTTGGACAATTAATTGTCAATATAAAATAAATAATATAAGGGCAACCCAGCCAAATTAATCAAATTGTTGTATTGGTAACCACAAAGTAACAAATTCGACTTCTAATGGGAACAGGCTATTGGCCTCTTGGGTTTGAACTGATCGGCTATGGGCAACCCATGCTAGTTCAGGTTCTTATGATCTTTTATCAGCTGCATTCACAAAGCGGGGTATAAGCGGGGTTTACTTAGTTTATACGTTTACATCATTAATTCTCATATATACTCGAGAGCTCTTATGTTTACCTTTATAAAATTCGAAAATCCAAATTCCTTTGTCAAATTGAAAGCAATGTTCAATTTTTAATTCATTTCTTAGTTTTTAATTTTGATTCAGAAAATGGTCTATTGAATAGAAGAACTTCTGTATTTCAGCAGTTTAACCACAAGCAATTATACACCCATCATTATGTTTCATGCAAAATTGACAAAAATATGGTAATCTCATATCATCAAACTCAATATCATTCCCAAAATATTTATAATTTAATTTTGAAAATTAAATCTGTAAAAGGAAAAAAAAAATAAGAAAAACAAAATCAATACATACCAAATTTCAGTTTGGCAACTCCTTGTGGAATGACTTGAAATACGATATGATGTGAAACCTCCTTCAATTCCTAACTAGATTAATTGATCATGGGCTACTTTAATTTGCTAGGTAAAGAGAATTTCTGAAAGTAAGAGACAACATAAAGTTAATGGAAAAATATTTTTTGAGTTTTTAGTTTTTAATTTTTTTTTTTGAAATTTTTTTTATGAAGTTAAATAAAGGGAAAGTAACTGAGAAATCCCCATTGAGGTAAATTATGTACTGATTTCATTCATAGTATTTATAGACAAAAGGTGGTTAAGAAAAACTGATGTTGCCACCACACATTCACAACAACTAGAAAAGGTGAAGACCATTCATTTGACACATGCATGAATGTGTGTACTTAACTAACAAATTCTCATTAACAATGATGCTAAGTGAACTCCCATCACACATTCACAACAACTTTAAATTGCAACTAACACTATCCATTCACTTTTAAGTCAAGTTGGTCAAGGTAAAAAGGTTGATTATGTATTGATGTATATCGTAGAATCGTTTAATCTTTTATATTATATAAATATTATTATTTCTTTTACCTATAGTGTTTGATACATCTACTTCTTCACATGATGTGTTCTGAAAAATAAATAAACTACGTTAGAAAATGAAAGAATTCATCATCCACATCTATTTTTGTCATGCTCATCTCATTTATGTAATTGACTCAAAAAGTAAATAATGGAACAGGTTTGTGTTTACTTTAATTTTTCAATTTTTTATTAGTTTTCTTCTTTATTTTTTCATTCTCCATTTTTTTTAAATTAGAAAAATGTACAAATAAATGACTTCACTATCTTTCTTTCTCTAGAAAAATGAGGATTTTTCTAGTTAATAGAAGTCATATTTTTATTATGAAATTTTACTATGATTGAATTGCAATGGTAGACTTACAGAAACTCGCTTTGTGACCTTAAACAACAAAGGACCACAAAGAGATATATAAATCAATTTAAGTTGTGCCAAGAACCTTGTGGTCCAGTGGCATCAAACCCTTCCCTTTACATGGGAGGTGGTGGGTTCGAGCTTCAGAGGAGTCTCAAACTTAAAA
The DNA here is from genome assembly GCA_003576665.1 of Ipomoea trifida. Lineage (NCBI taxonomy): Eukaryota > Viridiplantae > Streptophyta > Magnoliopsida > Solanales > Convolvulaceae > Ipomoea > Ipomoea trifida. The sequence continues at coordinate 17,879,945 of CP025644.1, read as the reverse complement.
CCTTATAGTTAATTACTAAGTAAACTGCCCTACTAACTTGACTTAGGTTGCCTCCAAAACTCTCTCTATGGTTGTATTATCCTTGGCGCATAGCTAGCTGGTTTACAATTAAGGCACAAGCCTACACCATTCAAACGTGGCCATTATGGTTAATAATGATGTTTTTTTTTTTTTTGACATTCCTATAATGTCCTTTGCTGTAATCTCGTTGGATTGGATCATTAGAGTTGGGTCGAGGCCACTTATGGACTAACCCAAGATGTTTTACTTATACCTTAAGATTAGATTGTGATGTTATAAATTTATTTCGTAACTCAAAAATAACAGATTAGGTTGTGATCAATCGTTATACCCTGCACCACGTACGTAAAACGATGTCGTTTTGGTGTTAGTGGACGCGGACGCGAATGACTCCAGGGAATTCATTATCTATAATACACATAATCATTATCTAGAATACACAGAACGTTTGCCTAGAATACACAGAATGTTAACACACAATACACAGAACTC
>CP025644.1:17871580-17875104 GCA_003576665.1 Ipomoea trifida | reverse complement strand
TGTAATACAATTCTAGACTAGAATTACTAATGGTAATAATTCAGTATATATATATATATTTCTCTACAATGCAATCTATACTATTAATAAAAACAATATCCTTATGGTATGGTTTGCGTAATCTATACTATTAATAAAAACAATATCCTTATGCATTTATACACTTATTTTAGAACACTGAATTTTTGTGATATTTGTTGCATGCAAGGAAGGCTCATACTATAATTGCATTTATACACTTATTCATACTCATATTCGATGTTATAATTTATATAATTGTATATCGATTCAAATATTTCTTAAAATATTATAACAAATTCATTCCGTGCAACGCACGGGTGAAAATACTAGTAATAATAATAATAATAATAATAATAATAATAATAATAATTAAATTAAATTAAATTTGATTGCCAAAGACCTTGTGGTTAAGTGGCATTCGGTGTCTTGGTTAATACTCCCACATGAATGATGGGAGTGCGTTCGAGCCTCAGTAAAATTACATTCAGAGTATTCAGTGGCTAAATTACACTTTCAGGTTACGTTCAGTGGCTAATTTGAGCCTTATTCCTCTAATTAAATTAATACATTTATTGCTATCAAAATTTGAATCTTCTATCTTCTACTATAAAAAAGCCACAAGTTTTGAAAAATAAAAAAGGAAAAAATTTTCCGCCAATGAAAAGAAGTCTCTACACAAACATTGTATTTATCAATCAACCTTTTCATATGGTAACTAATTGACTTTGATACCTTAGATAATACGATAAATACTCACTTTTATAAATTGTGATATTATGTTGCTTGAATAATTCAACTTCTCTAAATACATTATCACTAGAAATACATTTGAGTGTTTTTTTATTTTTTCTTAAGGTAGCCTGAGTACCTTCTTCTTGAAAACCTTAATGAGAAGAAGGTAATCACTCTAGTACTTTACATATTTTAGTCCACCTTTTTATTCTTACATATTTTTTTCTCATTCTTTGTCAAATCTACACCAAAATGTCAACAATCCAGTAAGAGATAGATACTTTAGATATATTAGTTTGTGAAGATGGACTCAAAAATCTTGAGATGGCTTCAATAGTTTAAATGTCATCACAAAGTAAAAGACTTTGTATGCAGTGTTTAGATTAATATGGATTTTTTTGAGTCCACTCCCATCCACATGGGAGCGTACACTGGGTGCCGCTTGACCATAAGGTCTTTGGCGTATGGATTTAATTAACAATATAAAGTATACAAAGTTTATTAATATTGTGCCGATATGAGAGAAATTGCATCGCTCTTATTCGATACCAAAATTTGATAGGAAGGCATAACAACCCAGATCCTATAGTATATATTTTGACCTAAAACTTGAAATAAATTTAATTAACGTTTTGTTTGGGTGAATGGGTTACACATTTTTCGGTTGGTTAATTTTTAAAATAACTTTTTGAAAAAACAACCAAATCATATTGAGGAATTTATTCTTTCAATTCAAGGGAAAGTAGCTCAAGTGGCTAAGCCTCGACCAAGTCGGAAGAAAGAGAACTAGGCCGTTTAGAAAATAATATTAAAATGTATATTGCATAATGCTAGGCTATAAGATGGTTCATATGTTCATACATGTGAGGAAGAGAAAAAAAAAATCTAATAAATATATATTATGTTTCGATATCCAAATTTGAAGTGACACAAAAAGAAAGAAAGTAGCTATAGAAATTTACTTCGTATCTATTATCATGAAGTCCATCATGAAGTTGTTTGTGACAAATCCTAAATCTATTTGTCAACAAATTTACTTATTATAATTGTATACTTCACTTTTTATTATTAATGTTTTTCTTTAATCTATACTATATATTAGTAAAATTCTCCTATTCCATTTTCCCACCCAAACTTTTGAACTCAATTAATTAAATATTTTATTAGTCAAATAATTCATAAATTAAAGATTATTTGGTAAGAAAATGTAAAATAAAAATTAACTAATACTCCCTCTGTCCCGAAATGGATGTCCCATTTGCTTTTTGCACGCTTTTTAAGAAATTAAAATAAATGTGGTGTGCTTTCCAATTATGCCCCCAACTTTTTCACTTTTGGAAATAAAAGCAATAAAGAATGAAAAGTCATAAGGGTAAAGTGGGAAAAGTAGAATGATGGTGATGTTCACTTTTAGAAAGAGGACAACATTTTGGGACAAACTAAAAAGGAAAGTAAGACACATAAAATGGGACAGAGGGAGTATCTATTAAATGGTAATATTGTTTCTATATTCACATATCAATACTATTAATAAAAGTAAAATCCTCCATTCAACTTTCCCGCACAAACTAATATTATTAAGTAATTTGTAAAAAATTAATAAAGTTTAATTGGTAACAAAATTTTATTTACCAAATTCTTAGAATAATTAAACCATTATAGTTGAGAGAATAATGGAAAAATTTTTTGTGTAATTTTATAAGAAAAAATAATTTATTAATTATTATTTACACCAATAAAAATAATTCAAATACTTATCTATACTTTTATATCTATACTACTATTAATACAAATAAAATCATCCTTTGTGAAATTGCCGCTCAAATAATAGTAAAGATAAAATGGAAAAGAAAACTGATTTTACTAATTTATTGAAATTATAAAAAAATCCTAATGGAAGATGAAACGGAAATTAGGCAAATTGAAAAAGGAAAATGATATTACCAATTGACTAAAAATTATTTAAAAATTTTTTAAAAAAATTAATTACACTTTTTTTTAAACTTTAAATTATTTAAACTTAAAAAAAATTAATTAAACATGGGTTGTTAGATTTTTTATAATAATTACAATTAATTCATTCAAATATAGAGGAGAAAGAAAAAACTAAATGCGATATGGTGAAAATGGATATACTTAAGGTATAAAAGTATAATTGCACATATATTAGTTTAATTCACTAATAATAATTGCATAATAATTATTATGGTAATTAAGCTACACATTGGTCGTAGAATTTAATTTTATAATAATTGTAATTAAATTATTTCTCATTTTTCCCATATTTATTTTAGTAATAATATAATTACATAAGTCATATTACATATCGATCTTTTTAAGATAATTGTAGAAAAATAAGTCATATATTATTCAATTAACTGAGTAATACTTTTGCACTAATCTTATAATCAAATAAATGTATACATTCAATATTAGAATTTTTTTATAATTCCATCTTTATTTTTTATTATCTAAATATATAATAAAAAAATTTATCCGTACATAACACGGGTAATTGGACAATTATTTGCTCTAATTCAAGCAAGGAAAACATCATAAAACATAATCGATCCAACCAATTTCATCAATTGCGCTATATAATATTCGGTTTTATAATTTATATAATTGTATATCGATCCAAATATTCTTAAAATATTACGTGGTATAACAAATCCATTCTGTGCAACGCACATGCTAAAGTACTAGCTAGTTAGATATAGAATAATAATCTTTATCCTATTTAAAATAAAAAAATATTACAAAATATTTAT
>CP025644.1:17826580-17869080 GCA_003576665.1 Ipomoea trifida | reverse complement strand
GTATTTATGAATAGTATAAATTTTAGTTTATTTATTTCTAATATTTACAAATATATAATATATGACGTACATTGCACGAATGAATTACTAGTTTGTATAAAAGTAAAATGTCACTTTTTGGTTTCTTTTTTTTTTGTTTAAATTTAAAGTAAATGGTAAATATATTAATTCAGCAACGACGGCAAAAAGGCCAGAGGAACATCCCAGAATGTACGAGCAAAATGTCACTAATACTTTTAAAACTTTCAAGTTGAGGTATAAAATATATATATTTTTCACTCAATTTTATAAGACCTTTAATTTTTATTTTTATTTTTATCATAGCATACATACAAATACAATTGTTCCTCTTTAAAAAAAATATTGAAATGCAACTAGTTACATGCCTGATATGTATATATATATCTAATAATATAGAAATCAAGCTAAATTCAAACCATTTCCATGTGTATACAAATTAATTGTACACATCTGACACTCTTACATATTTCTCTCAGCTTCAATTCTTATATCCTGCAAAGCAAATCAAAATATCAAAAAAAAATTTAAAAAAATTATACATATATATACACCGAATTCAAATAGTTTTAAACTGTCGTTACAACACTCTCAATGCAATAAATGGAGATTGATTATATATATTAAACATACAAATTTTTTAAAAAAAAAATTAACACACAAAAAATTACTCCTTTCTGCAGTACCACCTCCACTAAAACTCGATCTCATAACTTTCCATTTGAAGAAGTCACTATATGTAACTTAATCACAAGGTCATTGCTCTTAAATCCTAACCTTTAAACTATTGGCTATTCTATTTAGACAAATCATTGAGAAACGTCAAACTAATGTTAAATTATTGTAATAGAGTTAGTAGTATTCAAAAAAAAAATTCTTAGCCCATAAAAAAATTTCTATCGTTTCATAGAATATTATATTTACATCACAAATAAAAATTTGTTATTTTCGCCAACTACCATGTGATGACATCTCGATTACCATTCTAAATGGGTGGTCATATGTACAAAACCGGTGGTGGGAGTTAAATTCTTTGGGTTGAAAATATTTGAGAAAATATAGAACATATATTAATTTGTAAAGAATCATGAGTATTTCAAAAAAAAAATTGTTATTTATGGTTATTATATGTATATATTTTTATAAAATTTATAAAGTTAAGGATTCTCTCATATGCTGATTAATTCTTTTGGGTAGATAAGAGTTAAGGGTTAGTGAAAGTAAGGGGAAAAGGTGTAGTTAGTTTTATAAATATTGTAAGAGTTAATATTATTTGTGGTCTTCTGAGTATTGTGGTTTGACACGTTTAGTTCTAAATTTTTAAATTGACTACCCGTGGTCCTTTCATTACTTTGTTATATTTGGACCGTGTAAATGAAAGGTAAAATTGTCCTTTCATGTTGTTCTTTATTTTAAGTCAAAATATAACAATTTCAGACTACATGTTCTTTTTTCTTCTTTTGTTTTTTTTCCAAGAAACCCCATTTTATCAATTTCTTCTTCTCCAAACCGTAACTAATTTTCTCAAACAAAATTTATCAGGAAGAAAACTCATCACCAATAATGTCATTTTCTTCAAGTAATACAAGGAGGAGATATAATTTTAGGAATTTCATAGAGATTCGAGAGTGTCAATGTTGAAATGAGATGATGATTTGAACTTCTTGGATGGATTACATTCCTAGTAGCCATACTCTTCTTCCAGAAGAAGCGATAGATTTCTAGAAGATGTGGCTCTTTCTAGAAAACTCGTGTACACTCTAACACTCTAAATTTAATACACCCTCACAAATATTTCATAACTTTTAGTAATAAATTATTTATAATTTTTCTTACAAATATATATAAAATAAATCATAAATAAATTATTGCATTGCAAAAAAGAAAAATAAAATTGATTGACACAAAAATAGAGTGTATTACACATAAAGAAAATATCAATCAATTTTCAGTAAATGATATAACCAATAAAAATATTTCATGAACAAATGAAACAACTAATTATGATTAATATAATTATAAAAATTGTCTAGAATGAAAAAGTATGAATTAATTAAAATATTCGTAATATTGTTTGTAGAATTTAATCCAATTCGATTTGCTGCGAATAGGGCTGTTAACGAACCGAACATAAACGAACGGAGGCTGTTCGTGTTCGTTTGTTAAGTGTTGTAAACCGTATCAAAATCTAGTTGGTGTTTGCAACAATAATAAAATTTTTGCTATGATTTTTTTTTATAGATATGTATGAAAATAAAAAGATAAAAATCAAAAGTATATGAGAATTTATGAAAGTTTTGAAACGTACCGTAAAATTCGACTAGAATAGACGAAAAACTTGTCGACAAAGAAAAAATTCTGTAGAGAAAGCTAAAAAGTTTGGGATTGGAGGGTTGAATTTCAACTATTTATATTTGTGAAAGAAAAATCTACAAAAATCATATTCTAATAGAGATACCAATAGACTTTTAAAGAGTAATTGAATACCACCAAACTTTTAAAGTAATACGGTCCGGATACGATCATGCATGTGTCCATCCATTTGGAATGATAAAAGAGGTGCCATATCACTATCCCCTAAGCTTTAGTTTAAAAAAAATTGTTAAATTTCCTCTCCATATGGGAGAAAAACGTTTCATAATTATTTATATTAATAAATGTATGAGTATTACTAATAAATTAATTTTAATAAAAATAACTAAATAAAATATTAAATTTATTATATTATAAATTTAATTTATTTGTTTAAATACCTACCTAAAAATTAATTTATTATTATTAAATTTAATCACTAATGCATTATTATTATTTTGAAATTAAACCCAAAGAAACAATGCCCACGTCACGGGTTTGATTCTGTGATAACTTATTATTATTATTTAATATACACATATTTATAGATCTTTTTAACTGTTAATCGCTAACTAATCTTATCATCATACGTTTCTTCACAAATCATTAACACAATTCACTAACAGCTAATTATTAAACCAGACTTATATTTGTATGGTATAATAAGGTCTTTAAACATTGACTGCGAAACCTTCCAACACAAATAGTAAAAGCTTTCACACTTTGTCCCCTAACAGAATATAAAACAATATAGAGAAGCTTCACTTCTGTCTCCATATGTAAAAATACCTAGCGAATTGAAGCTTCTCTCTTTTCAAAACGTTAATTTTTAAAAGTAATTTTTAAAAAAAATAAAAATATAGAGTATTATATAGGAATAATATTACTATAATGTATTTTTCATTAATTAAACGAAAAGAAAAAATAATAAAAGTAAATAAATAAAAGTGAGTTGAATTGTCCACTACTTCATGCTATCAAAGCCAAGAGACCTCTTTAGGCAATTGAAGAATATAATGTATTTCATCTTCTCAACTAAAAGTTTAATCATATAGTCGCTTTTTATCAAATCATTTTATATAAGTCTAATTCTAATATCAAATTAAATTATATATTTCGTCTCAATTAAAACTTTACCCTAATAGCAGATAAACTGCATGGATAGTCATAAGTTTGAATCCAAGTGGTGAAAATGTTTAACAAATTTTATAATAAGGATCACCAAACAAGCTTTTATGCCATGCAAATGCCAAACGTACAACCATAGTTTGCATGTAACCTTTTTTTTTTTTTTTTGGATATATTTTGAAAACTTTATTAGGTTATTGATCACATGCAAACTTAATTATTTAAACTTATATGCCTACACTCTATTAATTAGAAATGAGAAATTCATCATATCAACGTGGTATGAACAGTTTAATTTACAAGCAATGTGCATCATTCTTTCCTTTCTAATTTTCATGCGTAAGATGGAGTAGTACATGCTGATATCATACTAGCTTTTAGCCTACGCTTACCATTATATTCCATCTAATTATACCTTAAGGTAGAAGTAATAATTATTTTTAAGCCTCAAAAGGGATCAGTGGATCACCAAGTGGGTGGAACATGATTATCAATTTTAAAGGTTATGAGTTTGATTTTGTCAACACCTTCTTAGTATCGCTCATTACACAAGTCTTCTTCGTATAGTTTACCTTATTTGTGTGATTAGTGGGCTATTACATACACATGAGTGGAATTTACACGGTGCACATTTTCGGACAGTGACTCAACCTAATATATTACACAGTAACAACTATCCGGATTTATTCAATGCACACCGATAACTGCGAATTTCGTCGTCACTCAAAAAAATAATTTTTTTTTTTCTAAGATATAAACACAGATAGAATAAAAGGAGTATTTTTCTGAGAGATTTTAAATTTTAAAAAGAGACAAAAACTTACTGAATATATTCGATGTTGATCTTGGCGTGAGGAGAATGTGAGATTTGTCCAAAGGCATCTTTAGACAATACAATAGTTGATGGGCAAGGCCTCTTGGCACAAAAGTCTATCACCTTAACGTCGATTGTATCCCCCTTACAAGGCCTATTGTTACCGCTCAAACAACTTAGCCTATAACGGCGGCCGCAAGCGGCGCCGTTATCCCACAACCCCTCACTCACGGCCACGAACAGATTCCCAGCCGGAAATTGGTCTTGTCTATTACCGTTGCACCTCGTAGCTGCATATATAGTACATCAATCATATATATATATAACAAATAATTAAATAAATGAAACAACAAAATTAAAAGAATTGTTTTTGACTTACGTGTGTAGGGAGGATTGTACGATGTTGCAGTGCCTATGTCTCCCAGGACTACGTTGGTTTCTTGAAGAAGTAAGCTTAGAGCTATAAACAACATTGTTCCTATGAATCTAAGTGCCATATTGATTGAGGTACGAGGTAGCAAAATAATATTAAAGGAAGAGACGAGCGATCTTTGCGTATAATTTGCCTAAGTTGTCTGTGTATATATAGGAATCATTTTTTCTCTCTCTCTCGTACCTGTACCGTGTACATCAAAACTTACCTCTCCCAAAAGGAAAATTGGAGGGTTGTAGATCAGAGGATTCTTCGTGACTCACATAGATTTCGCTGAAAAGCAAAGAAAAGTTAAATAAAAAAGTTCCTTCTTAATTAGCATTAATCGTTGAATGCCACAGTGTCAGATCACATTCTTGGATACAAAGTTTAATAAAATTATTTCAAACTTAATATGTTCTCTAAAATAGAATTTTGAAACACACGCGTATATGAGCATCATCAAATGAGTACCACATACATCTCTCCGTGTAAATATGCAAATTACCTATTGTGCATTTTTTTAGAACACCTATTATGCATTTAGTAATATCTGAATGTACATTTGCAAATAAGTGATTGTGCATCTTGGGAACACACATTTCTGTAATTACTTTTATAATTATGATTGTGCATTTTTTGAATTTTACAATTATGATTTTTGAAATACTTGATTGTGTATTTCTAGAATTTTACAATTGTGCATTGTGTAATGGTTGATTGTAAAGTTATATATATATATATATATATATATATATATATATAAAGTTCCAATCCAGTCATGTTTTAACGTGCGGCCATTGTGGTCGCACCATTAGTTATGCAAAAAAAGCACCAACACAACAAAGAAATGCACCAATGCACCACAAAACACACCACACACTCAAAAAAATGCACCATACCTCACCACACCTAATGGTGCGTTTTCGAACATTGTGTGGTGCGTTCATGCATATTTAATGGTGCGTTTTGTGGTGATGCGTACCTAATAGTGCGTTTTTTGGTGCATTAATGCATTTCTTTGTTGTGCGTTTCCTAACACTATTGGTATTTTTTTGCATAACTAATGATGCAGTTGCACCGGCTGCACATTAAGACATGACCGCATTTGAGCTGACATGGATGTATGAATGTATGTATCTTTTTTCATTATTATAACAATTATATATTGATATATATGACTAAATATTTTAGTTTCTTATATTTGAAAAGTGACTTGAGGTGAGAGGCGGCATTCAAAGAATAAAACAGTTGTAAATTTCAACTATAACGAAATAAGTAATGATCATTTAATTTGTTTATAAAGCAAAGGATTATTAAAACCCAACGCAACAACTTGTGAATACTATTGTTACCATTATTATTATTTGTATTACATAGTCAATTAGTAGTTGTGGTCAAGAGGCTTTAGCTATAACTTCCCTAGTCTAGAGGAGGAGTTTTAGGTCACCTAATTGATATAGGACTGTGATGTAATCGTTTTGGATTTAATTCAATTTATCAATTTCCTCATCTGGTATCAGTTAGCGTTAGGTTCTCCGATCTTCAATAAATTCAATTCACCGATTCTTCAAGCTTTAAATTATTACGAAATGCAATAAGTTCACATATTCATAATAGTAACATTTTTTTTTGAAAAGCATAATAGTAATAACATTTAAACTCATGATTTATTATAAGTTAAATTTCAATGTTAAAAATTATTATTGTCAATTAATTAATTTTTTTTTGAAAATATCAATTAATTAATTATTAACTAATGCTAGTGTATAAAAAAAATTATATTTGTGATTATTAGGACTCTACTAAGTCCAAGTTATATTGTAACTCTATCTTGTACATGTGTATTTATTATTGTATGTTGAGATACTTCTATTACAAATAGAATTCAGATTCTCATATAGTATCAGCCGTCCAGGTTTCTGCCATGGTTGCTAATTCTGCGACTTCTGACAGTCCGGACGGGCCTCTGATGTTGCTGCCGCTGCACCAGTATCTGTCGGTACAAATTTTTGAGCATATAATATATGTGCAATCCAACTATCAGCTTAGGCTTGTTTACCTAATAGTGAACTGTTGGTTCTATTCATGTGCCTAAGTTGTGGACTGATAACCTCGACATACATGTGCGCTAATTCAATCTTTCATGCTCACACCAAACATGTGGAGATTGATTATCACGCACTGCTGGTGACATTCAAGTGAATTTCATCTCCACGAAGGATCAAGTTGCATATATCTTTTTATCCAGCCTCTGTCTACACCGCATTTCTCTCTTCTTCGTGACAAGCTTCAAGTTGCTTCTCTACCCTCAACTTGAGGGGGAGTATTAGGACTATGGATGGCAACGGGGCTGGGGCGGGGAATGGGGTCCCCGTCCCCGAAATAGGCCCCCATTCTCCATCCCCGTCCCGTTCTCTGGTGGGGATGGAGAATTATTTCTCATCCCCGTCTCCGCGGGGAATTTTTGGGGACGGAGAATCCCCGCCCCGTTTTTTGAATTATGGTAATGAAAAAAAAAAAAAGATTATAACTTTTACTTGGTGCCAATGCGAACCAATAAAGACACAACCAAGTATTAACTTTTGCTTAGTGCGTGCCACTAACAATATTTTTGTCATCACACTAGCTCCCATCTTCTGACAATATGTTAAATTGCTTTGTTTTTTAGAATGACAAAAATTAGTTAGTTCAAATTCAGTTAATCACACTTCCATTTCAGTTAATCAAAATTCAACAAATCAGTTAAATACTAATCAGTTAGTCTATTTATTTAACTATTTAACATTCTAAAAACAAATAAGTTAATCAAAATTCAAAACTAATCACTAATACTAATCAAAGTTAAAACAAATTAGTTAAACAATTCTCTACTGATAGCAGTACTGCTAGTGTTTGAAACTATTTTTTGAACTTTTTTGATATATATATATATATATATTATACGGGAAATCGGGGATGGGGATGGGGAACGGGGTCGGGGCGAGGAATACCCTCCCCGTCCCCGTCCCATCCCCGACCCCGTTCCCCGAAAAAATTCATCGAACTCGCTCCCGTCGGGGGGATCGGTTTTCCTCACCGAGGACGCGTGGAATTGTCATCCCTAATTAGGATCTACTGAGTCCAAGTTATATTGTAACTCTATCTTGTACATGTGTATTTATTATATATTGTATGTTGAGATACTTCTATTATCAATAGATTTCAGGTTCTCATCGTGGTGTTATATACAGAGATCATGGTAATAAGTTTAATTTCTACATGTATTCCTACTTTTTATTCTACTTGTTGGTTCTACTAACATGGTGATATTTTGATTTATCTATGTAAAAAATTATCATAGTTTGTATTAATTTCATTCTTTTTAATTAACAAAATCAAAGTATATGACAACAGCCTTAATTTACCCTTTAAAAATACAGTTAGTTTTTTATTTATAAAAAATATATAGAATCATTCACGAAAAGTAAGTGATAAAAGATGGAGTGGGATGAGAATCATGTGGACATGTATCGGATCTCATAAACTTGCATTTGGTCAAAGCAAGCTCCCTTTGCATGAACCAAATGATTCTATTATCAAATTGGAATATATAATCCCTTTTATGCCTTCCATCTTTCGGAAAGTTATCACGAATTACAGATGAGAATATAATTAAATTTGAAATATTGTGTCTTCTAGTAACTTAGCCGCCCTTGGATAGATAGAAATTTTTGAACTTTTTTTTTTTAACAAATTAAAATGAAAAAGGTCATTAAGCGTTTTGATGTAAAATTTAAAAATATTATGGAATGAACTTTTTGAGAATATGCCATGATTTGATCTTATAACCACTTATTTAGAATGTAACATATGTGTCATCTTATTATATAGATGCGACTTTTAAAGATAGATTCTGAAATTTTAGAATACACCTGTATAATTCAAATGTTAATGCCACCACATTTTGTTAGTCAAGTTCAACCAAGAAATGGGAAATGGAAGAAGGCTTTACAGTACACAAGTTAAGGCAAAAGGAAACGAAACCAAATATTGGATAATTGGATACCTTGACCCACTCCAAATATTGCCATGTTAGTTTCGATCTGCTACTTAATTGCTTTGCTCAAACCTCATCTCTGTTTGCTTTTATTTTACGGAGTATTTCTGTTAACCCTAGCCTGGCCTGCTTTGGAATCCAATTCAAAATAGCATGTCCGGCCGGGTAATGATTCTTGATTACACGGGCTAGGGGACTAGTGGTAGTGGTCAAGGGCAAATTTTACTGTAGATAGTGAACCATGGTCCAAAACAATATAGTTTCTTTTAATTTAAAAAAATGGCACCCGTTTAGTTTCATTTTATATATATTGTAATTTTATTTCAGCAAAATAAAAGTTTCATTTTGTTTCAACTACAATTTCATTTGACATTATACATACAGAGTAGTCTTATTAAAATGAGAACTGTTATTGAATTTTATTTTATACACACTGTAGTGTCATTACAACACCACTAAATTATAATTCTAATTCAACTACGGTTTCATCGGACAACATACACTCAAATATGTGAAACTGTTATTCAGTATCATTTTATATACAATGTAGTTTCATTACAACACAACTAAAGTATCATTTTGATATAACAACTACAGTTTCAATATGTGAAACATGTTATTCAGTTTCTTTTCATACATACTATAGTTTCATTTCAACACAAATAAAGTATCATTTTGATTCAACTATAGTTTTATTTGACAATATACACTCAATATTTGAGACATGTTATTCAGATTCATTTTATAGATACTGTAATTTCATTTCAACACAACTAAAGTATCATTTCAATTCAATTACAGTTTCATTTGATAATATAAACACAATATGTTAAACAAGTTATTCATTTTCATTTTAAATACATTGTATTTTCATTTTGTTCTGAACACACCAAAAATACGGAATTTGTTAAATATAACGGCCGTCGATCGTTTTCTGACCATGATCCACCATATAACAATTGGAGTTACTATATGTGTCTGTTTGTTTTTGTATTTCCATTTTTGAGAAGTAAGATGTTTATAAACTAATTTTGAATCTCACGTTATATGAGCATATAGTGTATGCTATCCTCATTCTTTAATATACAAATTTTTATGGGTTACACTTGTGTGAGACCGTCTCACAGATCCTTATTCATGATACGGGTCGGGTCGGGTCGAACCACCATGCAAATGTCATACTTATATGCTCAAATACTAATCAAGAATACAATTTTTGTTACTTATAAGAGAAAAAGTATTATATTTTCCATAATAACTAGGGTCACACTTGTGTGAGACCGTCTCACAGATCCTTGTTCGTGAGACGGGTCGGGTCGGGTCAAATATCATGCAAATATCATACTTATATGTGCAAATGTCATACTTATATGCTCAAATATAACACTAATCAAGAATACAATTTTGTTTACTTATAAGAGAAAAAGTAATACATTTTTCATAATAAGTAATGTTGACAAGTGCCCCTTACTTATAAGAGCAAATATAATACTTTTGAGGAAAAATGTAATACTTTTAAATTGAAATGTAAAAGTATTGTATTTTCCCTTAAAAGTATTACATTTACCCTTATAAGTTACAAAAATTTTATTCATGATTAGTATTACATTTGAGCATACATATAAGTATGACATTTGTGCATATAAGTGTTACATTTGCATCTTGACCCGACCCGACCCGTGTCATGGTGAGACGGTCTCACACAAGTTTTTGCCAATACTAGTAATGTTGACAAGTTTTCCTTACTTATAAGGGAAAATATAATACTTTTGAGGAAAAATGTAATGCTTTTAAATCGAAATGTAAAAGTATTGTATTTCACCTTAAAAGTATTACATTTACCTTCATAAGTAACAAAATTTTTATTCCTAATTAGTATTACATTTGAGCGTATAAGTGTTACATTTACATCTTGACCCGACCCGTATCACGGTGAGACAGTCTCACACAAGTTTTTTTGCTAATTTTTATTAACGGGCAACTCTTTCTTTCTTTTTGCGCTATAACTGACAATTGCAATCTAACTTGAGACTTTTGTTATTTTCGATTTTTTAATTTGAATATTCAATCAACATATGAGAGAAATATCTCAAAAGAAAAATGTTAATTTTCTTTTCTAAATTTAATTACCTCATAATGATTACTTTTTGATGTGGTGATAAATCAAAATTTTTTAATTTCATTGCTCACTCACGAAATGACCAATTATATATCTCACCATGAGTTAAAAAAATAAATTCACTTAAGAATTAAAAATGTATATACAAATATTTAATCAAACAATGCTAGGTGATCAATATTAAAGAAGTAAATTTTGAAAGAGAATGTAATGTTACTATCTAGCTCAGCCATGAGTATATAATTTAATGACACGTATACTCCAACATATTTGTTCTCTCATCAGCTTCTTATATCCTGCAAAGCAAATCAAAAAAATAAATAAATAAAAATAAAAAACCTAAAAATTTTATACATGTACACCGAATTGAAAGAATTCTAAGCCATGTACTCAAGAAACGTACACTGAATATAACTTTTTACATATACAAATTAAAAAATATCACACAAAATTATTCTTGACAAGGCTCAAAGCCTAATGTTTAAGCCATATATAGGCTATTCTATTTAGACGAAACATCATTTGGGAAAGCCGAATCTAATGTTATTTGTTGGGCGTAGGCCGGGCTTACTGACTTCGACCCCTACTCGATTCGAGACGTGACGTTGTGATTTATCAGAGGGATGTGATTAGATAATTAATATTCACCTACTTATCACCAATTGATTTCTTTTTTTGAAAGAATCACCAATTGATTTTTAAGTATGATAAAACAATCAAATTGCCAAAGTGATTAATGGTTAAGCGTGCTTGACTTACAGTAAACACAGGATGGGTAACCCAGGCCATTAGAAAGTGAGCATAGTGCAGTGTTGAGATAGATAGTCCATTAAAAAATGCAAAAACTTGTATGAGACCGTCTCACAGGTCTCAATCCGTGAGATGAATCGGATCTTTGATTAATGAGATCAAGGATCCGACCCATTAATCAAAGATTGACCCATTAATAAAAAAAATCCGATCCGTCTAACGAATTAAAACCCGTGAGACGGTCTCATATAAGTGTTACCTTTATTATAATGGTTTCTCTAACAAACATTAGGGTGAGTTTAATTTTTGGAAAATTTTTTATTTAAAAAAAAATAATGTGTTTTTAACACTGCTTTCTATTTCTCCACTTGCAAACTATTTTTTCATTTTTTTTTTAATTCAACAGATGATTTGAAAAACAGTTTTTTCTTGTGTTCCAGGGCATGCATAACATTTTCAATTATATAATCTTTATTTCTATAACCACCTACCTACGCTACCCTATCACCACCTCTATTTACTTATCTTCCCATCACCACCATTATTCATACATATACAATCAAGTTAGGGATGTCAATCTTAGTCCGATATTGATAGGCTAGCACGACAATACTGGAAAATTGTATCCCTATAAGCCCGAAACTAATAAGCTCGGTGCCTGAATGGGCTAGCCCGATAGCTTGAGCCACTTAAATCTATTCTTTGTTTCACAAGTGATTTGAAACAAAAATAAAAAATAAAAAAAATACATGGAGTTTAAATGTAAGCTCATTTTTAGTTTTTTATTAAATTAAATTTTTAAATAAAATTTTAATAAATTTATTACAAAAATAAAATATTTTTTATGAAAAAAAAATAATGAAAACTCAAAATTCTATTATAGTTTAAGTATATAAATTATTTTAGTTGGAATTTGAAATGGAGATTTAGATTGATTGAATGATATATATAAGTTTATATTTATTAGTGTAACTAGTTTATTAAATTAAAATTGAAAGTTTAAAATATTAATTTAAAAATGGCAAAAGAATTAGTTTAGTTGTTAGATAAGTCTGATAGCATGAGTTTTAGGATTAGGAGCAAGAATTTTAAACATGACAAAAAAACCGATAAGGGTGCAGTGACAGTTCGATAGGGCTGGCCTAATATCACTAAATAATTACTATCTACATATCCACTACTATGACTACACAAAATATTATCCTTTTTTAGTTTACTTTATCCAAGTTATTAGAGATCGATCACAATAAGGGTGTCCATTAATTCCCCCAACAAAAAAATGGTAAACCAAATTGAATTTTAATTCAGTTAACCGAATTTCATTGGTTCAAGGTTTTGAGAAATTTTGGTTAAGAGTTAATTAGGTTCAAAATTCAAAATCATATATATATATATATATATATATATATATATATATGGTTGACTTCATATGAGACAACATCTTCCCGAGACGGTGAGACACAACGTGAGTGCACACAGTCTACTTTACGAATGCCCACACCCTAAATTGTGTGCACTCATGTTGGGCTAAGTGCACACACTCTAAGCTGTGTGCATCCGCGTATTAAACTGTGTGCACTCACGTTGTGTCTCACCGTCTCACAGGAAGGTGTTGTCGTTGTTGAACTAGGGACCCACCGCATTCTCCAACAACCCATACCTCTGCGGATTCCTACTGGCAACTCCATGCCCGGAACCAGAAGCCCAAAACCCAAAAGGTTTACCAAACCCGGAAACCCCATAAAATCCGAATTTTTTCTTAGATGGGCATGCAGATAGAAGGAAATAGAGACTCAGGTCGACGACGGTTTCTTTAATTTTCCGGCGTGGTGTTTGTTTCACACTGGGCATTCCGGAAAAAATGGAAGCTCACTGAGGGCAAAATCCAGAAAGAGACTCTGGATATGACAGAGGCACGGGTAAGCGAAGAAGGCAAAAGGGAAAATACATCGCGGTAAGCGATGTTGGAATTAGAAGATTTGCTGAGAGCATCCACGTATGTAGTCGGGAAGAGCCGGAGTGGGATAGTCTACAAGGTGGTGGCCGGCGATGGGAGGGCCATGGCAATGTGGTTGTTTTATTTAAGCTTATGTGGCAATGTGGCAATGTGGCAATCCAAATAATCAAAACACAGCTTATGTGGCGAGCCACGGAGGCATTTACCGGCACTTACCGGAGTGGTAACTGGGTAATGGAGTTAGCCGACTCAAAATCGTGGGTTCATGTTTTCAATTGACTTTTTTTGAAATGTTTAGGGGCCTGTTTGCACATTTTTCCAAAAGTTTTAATGTTTTCGGCGGAAACCGGAAATCGTGTTGTGTATTTGGCGGAAAATGACTTCCACTAAATTTTGGTGGAAGTCATTTTCCGCCAAAATGCTTACATTTTTCCTATTGCTTCCAAACACTGACAACCCCTAAAATGACGTGACGTCCAGAAGTTCTTTTCGGGGTTTCCAAACGGACCTGAGTGTACTACTTATTTAAAAGAAATTTTAACTTCAAATTTTAAAAAGAGGTAAGAAAACATACTGGATATATTCAATGTTGATTTTGGCGTGAGGAGAATGTGAGATTTGTGCAAAGGCATCTTTAGATAATACAATAGTTGATGGGCAAGGCCTCTTGGCACAAAAATCCACCACCTTAACGTCAATAGTATCTCCCTTGCACGGTCTATTGTTACCACTCAAACAACTCAGCCTATAACGCCGACCGCAGGCGGCGCCGTTATCCCACAGGCCTTCACTCACGGACACGAATAGGTTTCCGGCAGGAAATTGGTCTTGTCGATTACCATTGCATCTTGTAGCTGCATATATACTCAATCTTATATACTTAAATAATGAACATTGAACAACAAAAGTAAAACATTAGTTAAGAAAAAAATAATATTTTGTTTGACTTACGTGTGTAGGGGGGATTGTAAGACGTGGCTGTGCCTATATCTCCGAGGACTACAATGGTTTCTAGAAGAAGTAAACTTAGAGCTAAAAACAACGTCATTCCGTTGAATCTAATTGCCATGATTTACGTAAGAGGTGGCAAATAATTTTAAAAAGATGAGATGAGACGAGAGATGTTTGTGCATATATAATTTGTCTGCGTTACGTTGTCAGTGTTTATATAAGAAGATCTCTCTCGCTCTCTCGTGCACGCCAATCATTGCTCTTCCTTGACGTTTGAATCTCCGTGATTACATATTTTGATTACTTTCTACATTTGCTTTGAATAAATGTAGCTGGAAAGATATTAAAGACAGGAAAATCTGATATGGCAGTTCAATCACAAACAATGACATACATGTTCTCTAGGTAAAAATCTGATGTGGCAGTTCAAATTTTTTTAAAAATAATAATTTAAAAAAAAAAATTATTTATACTAAATTTGCCTTTTTCAAAAAAGTTATTGTAATTTTAAAGGTGGATCGTCCAATTACATTTTTATGTGTAGTTCATTGACTAATTTAACGTAACCTTAAATATTTTGAGAAAAATATATATTTATTATGTTATACACAAAGCTATATAGTAATAAATTTGAAATAGTAGCATTCAGCAAAAGTAATAAGAGAGTAAAGATAAAAGGAGATGGAATGAGAATCATGAGGACATGATTGTTTTGTGAGAATAAACTTGCATTGCCTGTATGGACAGTCCAACTGGTCACAGAGATAAAGTTTGAAAGTAAAGATTAGAGATCGAGTCTCACCAACACAGATGCTTATCTTTGGGGTTGGAGATTCGACTTTAATTTTCGGGAGAAAAAAAAAACTTGAATTTGCTCAGAGCATCTCCAATTGCATGAACATAAATAATTATATATTTTTCAAATTGGAATCACTTTATTTATGAGTTCTTTCGTAAA
This sequence comes from Ipomoea trifida, assembly GCA_003576665.1. Taxonomy (NCBI): domain Eukaryota; kingdom Viridiplantae; phylum Streptophyta; class Magnoliopsida; order Solanales; family Convolvulaceae; genus Ipomoea; species Ipomoea trifida. The sequence goes on along the minus strand of CP025644.1, from coordinate 17,853,582 downwards.
GTTATCACGAATTACGGATGAGAATATAATAATTAACGTTGAATATTGACTCTTCTAGTAACTTGGGATCATTCATACTTGTGGTAAAAGGACCAGAACGATCAATCAACTAAAACCGCTTTCTTCCTTCAAATTTTGACAACATCTCTTATGAATTATGATACCGTTTCAGAGAATCAAACACCTTTATTCATAAATATATCAAAATTTCCATAAATATTACAATTTTCTTTGATAAGTATTATAATAACTCTTCAGTTCTTAAATATTATATTTTGATTTAAAAGTATTGTATTTTTTCAAAAACATTATATTTTTTTAATAAGTATTATATAATCAATTTATCCATGATTATCATTACAAGTTTCCTTATAAGTATTACATTTTCCTTCATAAGTAATAATTAATTAATTAATCACTTATTAGTATTATACTTTTTCTCATAAGTAACTTTTAAACTCATAAATATTACAATTTGAATTAATATATAGTAACAATCAATTTATTATATATAATTAGTATTACATTTTCATCGTAATAAGTTTTACATTTCTATCTTAACTCGGTATGTCTCATAGAAAATGATCTGTGAGACAGTTTCACATGACACTCACCATGCATAAAATTTTTATTTAGACAAAAAGGAACTTAGACTTGGAATGAGTTATATTACTTGTGTACTGAAATACATTATTTGAAAATATATTATTTGAGAATTGAAAATAAATCATTTTGTATACGACCAAATAATGTACATTCAATACATAAATAATGTACCTTTACTATATTAAAAATGTACATTTTTATTCATCTTTTATAGAGTTGTGTGGACCATTGTCCACATAAAAGTTTGCCAAGAGAGAAAGGTGAGTTGAAGGGTAGAGAAGAGAGGAAAGAGAAAAAAGAAAATTGCACTAGTTATTGTTTTTTTGTGAGATTTAAGAGGAGAAAAAAAAAATCACCATGACACTAAGCACGCGTTAATATTAGCATTTTTTTTAATTTTTTCTTACAATTTTTTATTTTTCTATTTTTCCCCTCCTTTTCTCTCCCCTCTGCATCCTATGTGACATGTAAAAATTTAAAAAAAAAAAAATCATTTTTGAGGTTGCTCCAAACAGTATCAACACATCACACATTGATAAGATGTTGATACGAGTACTTGACACCCATATTAAATATTTCACCTTCAATAAGCAAGTAGCAAGTAGCACCTTCTTCTTCTTCTTTTTTTTTTTTTTTAGTTTCTCGTCAATTCACAGCTTCACACACATAATCCAAACTAAAAATCGGTTGCACATTGCATGGGTCAAAAAGTTGGTTATTATATAGCTGTTGAGCATAACTAATTATGAACCTGTCATACCAGCCTGAATGGCTTTGACTTGATGCGTTTGGGAGTTGTTATACCATAAACTATGGTCCAACTTTCAATGTAGATTCTGGTCCTAAATTAAGTATTTTTAGTATTGAAATTGTGAAATTTTATAATATAAAGTATTGAAATTGTCAAAACACATAAATTGTGTACGTTAACATTGTATATTCGTAGTATATAAATTGTGAATTTTTAAAAAGTAAATGGTAAACATTCAAATTGTGTATTCATAATATACAAATTGTGAATCTTTAAAAGATAAATTGTGAACATTTAAAACCTGAGTCCACCTTGACCACAGAATAATTGCGTGCGTTTGAAGTAAAAGAATACAAAAATCTTGCCTACGATTATGGGCCTTTAGGCAGTCTAATTCCAATAGCGAAAGCCAATCAATTAAGCTGAATCTTTTACGCCTGAAATGTAGGTGTTATCAATTCTTTTGAGCTGTAGCAATGTTTATTTCATCCATTTACACTGACCATGCATTGTGCTTGAGGTCTGGACAAATTATATAGTGGACCAATTCAAGGTCCACCTTGAATGCTGAATTCTGATCCAAAATAATATCATTTTATATTAAATTTTTAACCGCGTCAACTAATAAGTACTTGATGTTTAATAATATTCATCATATACTATGTTTATAATATTTGTTTTATACGCTCATCAACCTAAACATTCATATACATAAACACTAAATTGCATGTATTATGTATATCATATCTATTTTCATTCACTATATAATAGGTTCGTAATGTTAATTCTATACGTTTATAAAAACAAATCTTAATATGCATAAAAATTTCACTAAAGTAATGTAGGGGTGTAAACGAGCCGAGCCGAGCTCGAACCTAGGGTGGCTGGAGCTCGAGCTCGTTAAGGAAGGCTCGGCTCGAGTTCGAGCTCGAGCTCGATCGAGCTTGAAAATTGATGCTCGAGCTAGAGCTCAGCAATTTTCGAGCTGCTCGAGTTCGGCTCGAGCAACTTGATTGTTCGAGCTCGAGCTCGAGCTCAATCTTGAGCTTGAGTTCGAGCTTGAATTTGAGCTCGAATTCATGTTCGAACTCAAGTTCGAGTCCGATTTTGAACTCGAATTTAACCTATTTGATTTTAAATTCATGTTTCAATTAAAAATAAATTATAATATTATAATATTATATATATATATATATATATATATATATATATCGCTCGCGAGCGGCTCTTCGAGCCACGAGCCTAAGACATTAGAGCTCGAGCTCGGTTCGAACTCGAATTTGACCGAGCTCGAGCCGAGCTTTGACCGAGCGGCTCGTGAGCAGCTCGCGAGCCGCTCGGCTCATTTACGCCCCTAAAGTAATGACTTTATGTATTTATAGATTTATTTTTATAAAAAAAAAAATTAAAAATTATATATCAATATGGTGTTATTTAAAAGATTTCAATTATTGTTTTCAAAAAAAAAAAAAGATTTCAATTAGAGCTTTTTAATCATATACATAATATTTTTATATATATAAATTTATTTATATTAAAAACAAGGAAAAGAAAAGATAAATTTAAATTGAAAAAAATTAAAGAGAAAAAATAGATATCCATTGGGTGCATGTTGCTACATGCACCCTAAACTATGATAGAACTATGACATTCTTATTAGGCAAAAACTTGTGTGAGACCGTCTCACCATGAGACGGGTCGGGTCGGGTCAAAATGCAAATGTAACACTTATATGCACAAATGCCATACTTATATGCTTAAATGTAATACTAATCATGAATAAACTTTTTGTTACTTATTAGGGTAAATGTAATACTTTTAAGGGAAAATACAATACTTTTACATTTCGATTTAAAAGTATTACATTTTTCCTCAAAAGTATTATATTTGCCCTTATAAGTGAGAGGCACTTGTCAACATTACTTATTATGAAAAATGTATTACTTTTTCTCTTATAAGTAACAAAAATTGTATTTTTGATTAGTGTTATATTTGAGCATATAAGTATGAGATTTGCACATATAAGTATGACATTTGCATGGTGTTTTGACCCGACCCGACCTGTCTCACGAATAATGATCCGTGAGACGGTCTCACACAAGTGTGATTGTTCTTATATTAGTATCATAGAATTTGGCATTTCTAGTTTAATCAAGTTATATGAACAACTGTTTTCAAAAAAGTTATATGAACAACTTGTTAGTTATGAGAAAATAATGATTAGTAGTTGTGCAAATATAATGATTAGTACTTGTGCAAATACCATTTTCAAAGGGAAGTTAAAGACGATGACGACATCCTAACTAATATTTTCAAGTTGCCATAATGCCCACCCACGTATGTGATGAAGAAACAATGACGAAGGCAGTGCAAAATAATGAATAAAAAGTTGAATTAAATTAAAGTTTATGGCATAGTTACAAGCTGATTGCACACAAAATAATACGGAGTAACATGCAATGCACTGTATATTGTTAATAATCAAGGCAAGCATATCCTGTAATATCAATTTAATCTTGAACTGAAACAACCATTTCTACACAAATGATTATGTGTTCTGAACTACCACAAGCCTCAAACACTAAATACCAACACCTAAATTTACTTTGTCACTGGAGAGAACTCGAGGATTGAGTCGTCTAGCCTTCCACACCATCATCAACTCGCTCTGCTTCGGCAGCCATCAGCTCTTCGAAGTTGTCCGTCTTTCCAAGCACTATCTCAATCTAAGCAAACACAAAACCATGTATGAATCCATTCTTGACTAGTGAGAAAAACGTTCAAAATTGCTCAATCTTTTTCAGACAATAGTAAGTGGCATAGAACATTTAGTGAACTGGTTCAGAAATGCACAGACAATTATGGAATGATATCAGAGGTTGTGCAAACAATGCCAAATTGAAACACTCCATATTAAGAAGCTGAGCCAGGTCAAATTTGACCAAAATTGGAAATGGACTAAATGGCTACTAAAAATAGTTGATATAAATTGCAAACTGTGAAAGTGCAGGCTAAAATTACTGTGAAAGTGCAGGCTAAAATTGCAACTGGTCACAAAAGTTTGGTCATATTTAGTTAATGGACCAAGATTGCATTTGCATCCAATCTGTAGCACTTAATACCTTATGCACAAAGCATACTCAAAACTTACCTTAGCCTTTGGTACAGGCCGACTTTCTGGATGATCCTTCATGTAAACACTAAGTGTCCTAATCTCTGCATACAACATAGAAACCGGAATGCTTATTAAGGCCTCAAGATTCAAGAAACACTACTAGGAAAACATATGATGAAAGATATATCATGGTAGGGAGCTGGAGAAACAGAAGCCTTACTCTTTTCAACAGCAAATCCATTGTTCTTGAGAATTTCAGCAACAGTAACAACTGTTGAAATAGCTGTAAAAACAACACTGCAAGTTAAACTGTGGGAACAGCAGGCATCAGAATGATTTAATGAGAATGGGAGATGTGATGCTATAAAAAATTTAAGCTATGAGTCAATCCTCAAATAATTTCTTTTAACATTTCTTTTTCTTGTTGACTAAATGAATTCATTGTGAAAAAATGAATAGGCTTCTAATCCATGTATGTTAACAAAAATGATTGTATTCTTTACTTCCTAGAAGAACAAATAGGCTTCACTCTCCTATTCCATTCTACATTATTTAATACGGAGTAGCTTTTAACTTATGCAGTAACTAAAAGAACAAGGGTAGACAACCAAATGGATCCAATTTAGCAATTAACTACCGCTCAATGGTTGGGTGGAAAACAAAAATCCTATTTGTCCAGCATTTATTAAGGTAATCTTAATGAGCATAATGTTTTTATTCTTTTCTCACTCTTCATTAACTTTTTTTAAAGTTTAGACCAAAGACAGCACCAACTCTAAACTCTAAAACATACCAAATCTCCAAATCTAAGATTAAACTCCAAAATGTCGAAATTCCTAATTTATTTCTAGTGTAGGATAAGATTGAAAATTTTTGTTAATGCTAGCAAGTCTGTTCATCATAGTTTTCAGTTTTCCAAAGAAGAGGCTTTAATGCAAATGGTGCCAAAATCAGCTAGTGAATAAGTTCTGCAACCCTAGTGTTTTATAAAGAGCCTGAAAAAGGAAGTCATCAAGTCACTGAAGCTCATGAGTTAATCTTATTTATGTCTCAGGCCACTAAAGTCCATAGCAAATAAACTTGTACATTCAACATAGACCGATGATGGATGCACCATTTAAGAGTGATAATTGGTAGTAGGAGATAGGGCAGAGACGTGTAATGAAACTTACCTGAGTTGAAGTTGTTAAGAAAGATTTACTAGTGTAAGGGTTACAGCAAAGTTAGAATTTAAGAAGTTGCAACTATATAGCCAGTCCAACAAGAATGGCCTAATTAAGTTGAGATGATTGGGAGTCATTTATGTGGAATGCAGAGGGATAGGAGGAAAAAAAAATTAGCCATGTTTTATGTTTATGTTATATATAAAATAAAATAGTGCACAATTTACTTTTAAAATTTCATATTCCAATATTTAATTGTTTAATTCTCTAAAGTCTCTTTAGTTTCCTTTGGCCTGGTCTAGGCCTTTCATTATTTCAGCAGCCCTTCTGGTTCAATTTCTCCTAACCACAGTTTCTCCCTCCCTTTACTCTTATTGCCCTATTTTGGTCTTCTTTCTTTCTCTCTCCAATCCCTCACCAGTCATAGTTACTAATACCCCTCACAGTAGTACATTCAAAGGTAAAGCACCAAGTTCCATTGAACAACAAAAAATGCAATGAAATATAGAAGATAACCAAACAATGAAGACGTAAAAAAATCCAAGCTATCCATTCAATATTAGTAAAAGAAACAGACTTAATAAAGGTATCTGTCCTGGGTTTCTCTTTGGATCTTTAAAATGCTATTGTACCTATCCAAAAAGAAAAAAGTATTGATATAAAATTGAGTAGAGGAATATACCCATTCCAAGTGCAGAGAGTTCCACTTCATTGTATTGCTGCATGTACCTCTGCAGACAAATAACCATTCAACACATGAGAATATCCACACCCCACAGATCCCAAGAGATTAAAAAATGATTAATAATAATAGTAATAGTAGTAGTAGAGGAAGAAGAAAGTATTTCTTCAATAAACTTCTGTGAGCATACATGAACATATACATCTGTTGACAGCATTCTAACAAATAACAATCCCTATTAAAGACATTTTAAGTCCAAAGATTATCAGCAAAGGCCAAGGAGAAGATTTTATAGTTTAATAATTTATGAGTAATCCAATATACTTAGAGTGAAGTGAAACTGAATTGTTCAAAATATATTAATTAAATTTGATTTGAAACATAGTTCAGGACATGAAACCAAAATGCAATGGTGAATCCACTTAATGACACTGAAAAAACAGACAAAATATTCAATCTTATAACCCTTCCAAGCAGAAAGGAAAAAAAAAAGTTGATTAATAAGAAATGGAACAGTATAGAACTTCAGAGCATTTAATCATCAGACATCTTAAGCATCTTTTTCTGCCTAACCATTGTTCTTTGAGCTATATGTTTTGGAGAAAATAGCATCTTGTATATTCAGCCAAAAGAGTAACTTAGTAAGCAACAACAATTGTTGTGCACATCAAGCACAAATCATCAAGCACCATATCTTAAGCTACCCCTTAACATCTACCTATTAGAAAAATCCTAGCACCACTAAGCATACAATACCATGAAAACTTAGAGACCAAACAAAACCATCCTTAGTCAATTGTTTAATTAATCCTCACAACTTTTGTTTCACCAATCCAGCACTAACAACAAATGAAGGAAGATAAAACCAATCTAGCCAATAAAAATAAATTGTGCCAGCATTTTGCCATAATTTTTACATATTAAAACCACAGAATCCTAAAATCCTATCGCAGCTAGTAAATGAATTCAGACCCCAAAAGTTTGTGATATCCAAACTTTCAACGCAAACACCGTCCTGCCCTGCCCTGCCCTGCCTCGCCTCACCCCTCCCAACAAAGAAAAGTATCTTTGTACTAACACAGAATGGTATAGAAGGAACAGTCACGATTCACAAAAAAACCATAAAAATAGGTTCAGAATCTCGAATAGGTATTCAAAAACATCTACAACGAGAGAAGGGCGAGAGATTACCTTGGAGAGATTGACATAGAAGAAGAGCGATTTCTTAGTGTTGGAGACTTGGATACGGTTCTTCTTCTGGGGTTCGGAGTTGTTAGAAGCAATCTTCAAGTCGTTCACTCCCTCTGTTATGGCCTCCATTCTTCTACTTCTCTCTCTCTCTCTCTCTCTCTCTCTGTCTCTCTCTCTCGTACCCAGGTTCTCAATAAACCCTTTGGCCTGAAGTGAACTGAAAATTGATAAACCCTTGACAAGTTGGCAGTGGATTCGTGATTTTTAAAAGAGCCAACAGATTTTCCCCATTTTACGTCTATTGCCTACCATTTTTTATTTTTTATTTTTTATTTTTGAAAACAAACAACGTAGATTAATCATTCCGAAGATAAAAGGCTATGTTTGGCAAACCGAGCTGAAAAGGTAGTTGAAAGCTTAAAAGTAGCTGAAAACTGAAAAGCTATAAGCTCGAAGCTGAAATCTGAAGAACTGTTATGCTTAAAAGTGTTTGGTAAAATTAGTTTTTTGATAAGCTGATAAATGTAAAAAGACTAAAAAGGACATCTTCATACAATTTAAATAATTTTAAATTTAAATAGGTTTGTTTAGTCAAGGGCCTTGTGGTCCAGTGGTATCAAACCCTTCCCTGTATACGAGGGTTCGAGCCTCAGTTGAGACGTTGCTATCTTTTTGTTTTTCAGTAGGTTGAGAAAGTAGTTTATGAACAGATACTACACTGTAATAGAGTCAGTAGCATTCAAAAAAAAAATATTTATAATTCATAAGATTAGTTCATACAAAAATTAATGTTCAAACATAAATATCAAACTGAAATTACAATCAAACATAATGAAAAAAAAATGTAGGTTTTAATTGAGAGGGGTAAAGGATGTCATTTATTTAAAATAATAAGGATAAAGATGGAAAAAAGTTAAAAAGCGGGATGTCATTTATTTAAAATAATAAGGATAAAGATGAAAAAAAGTTAAAAAGCTACTAGCTTATTTTGAAAAGCTACCCCAAGTAGCGTTTCAAAATAAGCTCTTATTTTAAGCTACTGGTTTATTTTGAGAACATTATCAAACAGAGCTTATAGCTTATTAGTAGCTTAAAATAAGCTATAAGCTCATAAATAAGCTCGGTCAAACAGAGCCAAAATGTTACATAAAAAGTCAGGAGGGTCAGGAAACCACTCCGAACAACCAGACATAAAAACGGACTACTTAGCCAACGCGTGAGCTGCCCGGTTCGCTAATCATTTAGCAAAACATAAAAACACATGAAAAAAACTACTCAATAAGTTTTTAATATCATTAATCAATAAATGGAAAGACGATGCTCCCAGGTCATGCTTCAGACTTTGCACAACCGTGAGTGCATCCGTTTCAACTTGAATTTTGTCCAACTCCATCTCTTTAATCTAGCCCAATGCTTTCCGGATTGCCACTGCCTCCGCTTCTCTTAGAGTATAATTGCATCGCCATTGAAATGCTTTTGCTGCAACGAAGCTCCCATTCTCATCTCTGATGGTGCATCCAAAACCCATCTTGTTGTTGTTCTTGTCAATGGCAGCGTCGACATTCATCTTGAGATATCCCGTATGTGGAGTAGTCCATATGACGTTTGGGCTCTTTGGTAACATGTTTGTAACTTTGGGTGATGCCTTCCTCCACTCCTCCAAGAAAACCCTAGCTTTAGTTGCAGCTGCCTTAGTAGAAATAGGACTTCTTGCATTCCAAAACTGTTCGTTCCTTTGTTTCTATAATTCCCAACAAGTTATGGAAAAAGGTTGGGATGCTGATGAGATACATTGAGAGTTGACACTAAACCCATCCATTATCAATACACTATTTTTCAAAGAATTTACAATGGACACATTTGAAGCAGTTCTTATATCGTGGACCGCGATCCCCAAAACGACGTCGTTTTGGGACCGCGGTCCACAATGCATTGTGGACCACGGTCCACGATATAATTTGCGCATTTGAAGGGCATGTAACCCTTAGTGAGTCTTTATAATACAGTAAATTGAAAAGATTACTTTCTAATGAACTATTTATTTTAGTTCAGTAGCTTAAATTTTGCTCTATTTAGTACTTTTTTTCTTTTTGTATATATTAGGTCAAAATATACTATTTAGAAGATGTTCAAACTTTTAGGGGGCGTTTGGTTCACGGAATGTTAGATTACCTTAGGGAATGTTAGATTGCTGGGAATATTAGATAACTGGGAATGTTAGATTCCTGTGTTTGGTTTAAAATTGAAGTAGGTAAATAAGACAACGGAAATAAGATAAATTGATTAAAATGCTAAAAGCTCAATGCTAGGAATAAGATAAGGGAATGTGAGATTACCTAAGAAATCGGGGTGTATCTCACATTCCCTTCCAATAGCTAAAAACTTCATCGGGAGGTTATGTTACATTCCCTGGGAATCTTACATAACTTGAACCAAACATGGGAATCTTATATTACCAAGCAAATATAACCTTAGTTATCTTATATAACTTGAACCAAACGCCCCCTTAGGGTTCAAACTTGTGATCTCCCATCTAAGAGATTTATAGAAATGGCATTGAACTACAAGCTACTTGACAAATAATATAAAATTTAAATTGACCAATTTAATAGTATAAAGATTAAATTAAACATTGTACAATAACACAAAAACTAATGCCACACTGAAACCATTATTCTTCTCACTTTGCCAAAAAATAAGAGAAAAAGAAAGGACATAGTTTCCTTTATTTGAAGTATAAATATTACTATAATTGTTAGCTGAAGCTCATCATCAAGTTACAAATATCTCGACTATAGTGATTTTTCTCTATTTAATCTTAAACAATTATTTGCGCTTAATTAAGTCATCAACTTCAACTCTTTTACCTAATTGAATCATCAGATTTTAGAATCAAAGACTAAATCGAAAAAATTTACTATAGTTAGATGACTAAATTGGGTAAAATCACTATAGTCAAAAACTAACTTGGGTAAAACTACTATAGTCAAAGACTAAATTGTGTATTAATAGAAGTGAAATTACCAAGCTATAGAAGACTCATTTATGTAAAATCATCAAAGTCGGTGACCTAATTAAACATAAAAAGTAGTTTAAGACTAAATCAAGAAAAATCGTATTAACTAATCAATTTAGTGACTCAATGACTTCATCTTGTATTGACAGTGCTTCTAAGCTGAAGCTGATACAATTTTGATACCAGAAGAAATTCCCCATACAAGGTTGAGGGAAAACAAAACAAGGTGGAATTTTGGGGAGAATTTGTAACCTCTGCTAAAGATCAGAGCTCTCTACTCTACTGTAGATATGTGTACAGGAACAAATACATTATATCTATGCTATCATTCATAGTGTCACAACTGTAAACCTATTTTCTTGCTTCTTGACTGCCAGCAGTAGTGTTTTTCAGAATCTGCAATTTGGAACAATTGATTCAGCTGTGTTGAGCATATGATATAATACATATAAACATAAATGTGCAATCCAACTATCAACTCCAATTTGGTATCAAATTCGAACCCATAAGTCAAACCCATGCAAGAGGCTAGGGTTCGAATATCTGTGCCACCCGATAAAAAGAGACTATGGTAATGTGCAATCCAACTAGACTTTCACAAGGTCATACAAGAACAGAAACTCACAATGGGATGTCAAATCTTCTCACTTTATGCCCATTTTGTATTTTACTAGGAGTAAAAACTGTGGTAACAATTCACAGTTAAAAAAAAAAAAAGCCTTGATAGAACTGCTTCTTCCTTAAGTAAATATATATATGGCAGATTGATATTTGATACAGCAACTAGAGCTAAACAAAATAGGAGGAAGGATGAGAGGACCACATTCAATTTCGTTTTCTATCTTTCCTACCTTCCAAATCCAACTAATGGACAAAGGGGCATGTTGATATTTCATTAACCAGATAGAGACCATCAGGTCATGACACTTGACAGCACAAACCTAATCATTTAAGGCCCTACGAGTTATGGCATTAATTTCTTGACACGTCAAAATGACACCTTACTGACTATACACCAAGTTGTTGGCAGATGTTTTTAGTAGCATATGCTCATGCTACTTAGGATATCTCTTTTTCTCCAATAGTAACCCTCTTCAAAACTCATACCTACGATACTACAATGAGAATGTCAAATCCCGATGGGACCATGTGAAATCTCAGCCATTGAACTCCTTCCTTAATGACCAGGATATTGAGCATACATAATATATAAACATAAATGTGCAATCCAACTATCAACTTAGACTTTTAGAAGTATCAGTGCCCACCCCAGCTTAGTTAAGATGGAACACATGCTTCAATTCAGGATTTCACCATAGAACTCCATTTGAACCAATAATCTAAATCATGCAACATGAACCATAGAGTGCAAATGAGGCACACATAATTGATGGTGTGCACGTGGGACTGTGGGGTGAATTAAAGAAACCATAGACTTCAGGTGAGGCACATAATTAAGACATAACAGGAAGCAAGCAAGCATAAGCATAGCATTACATACATGTCTTAGCATCTGGTTCTCATTTTGTAAAGTGGAAAGCCTCTCTTCAAGTTCAGCATTCTTTGTTTCCAACTCTTTCACCTTTGCCTCCAAGTCTGTCAAGTATGCCTTCTTCCTCTCCCTTGCTTGCTGCGCCGAAACTCTATTCCTCAACAACCTTAACCATCAGGAGAACACAAAATTACCAAAACCATCAGGAGAACACAAAATTACCAAAATGCCATTGCACGGGTAACTTAGTTGATTCTTGGTTGTCAGATTGTGGGGAACCCTAGCAGCGGCAGTGTGGGAGTTACACCCAATATAATTGGCTCTCGTGGGCACCAAACTTTTAGTCCTCTAACCTAATAGGCCACTGAGTCCGTGATCACGGGACGTGGGGACCACCTTTTGTAGGTCAAGGGCAAGAACAAGCTATAACACGGGAAACTTAGTTGATTCCTGAGTGTCAGATTGTGAGGAGCCCTAGCAGCTCACACTCAATGTGGTCGGCTCTCGTTAACACTTAGAATCTAGTCCTCCCACCTAATGGGCCGCTGAGTCCGTGATCAGCAGGTGTGGGGTCCCCACCTTTTGTGGGCAAGGGCAAGAAGAAGCCAAGTTCCCCATGTCCGCTGCCATGCTCATTCCATATGCAACGGCATGGCATTGAGAGGTCAAAGGCTTACGTGGCGTAATCCTATTGGAATGGATTAGACTAAAGAATTATGGGGTTTTCACCTTTTTAACCTCTTGTTCTCTTTGTCAGCTGGGCTACGACCTCTCTTCTTCTGAGCGGCGCCAGACGGCTGAGCCGTACCGGCGGCGGAGACGCCATCACGACCGGAAGCCGCTGGGGCGGCGCCGCCTTCTCCGCCCATCTCCGGCACTCTTCTGATCTCATCGTCACTCTCCATTCCTTCATTTCCATCCCCAACAAAACAAAATCAAAACAACTTAATTATTCGAGTACAGTTCACCAATCAATCATGAACAATTCATAAAAACATCCAACTCTCAATCACACTCTGATGAAAAAAAAATCCAAATTTTAAATCTATTACTTTACAAATTGACCCAGAAAACATAACAAAAATCAAATCTTTATTAAAAATAACGCCAAATTTTAGATGAATATCAAAGTTTAACCAGACAACAAGCAAAAGGGTCTACAAATTAGCCCAAAATAAATAAATAAAAAGAACCTTCTTTGACTTCGAGATGGAGGGCAGAGCTGGAAGATCTTTCACTGCTAGAAGGTATAAATTTGGCTGCAACGGAACTTGCAGCAGCTTGCTCTTGCATTTTACTCCAAGCTGTAGAAACAAATAGAGAGAGAGAGAGAGAGAGAGAGAGAGAGAGAACGAAATCCAAATTGGATATATTTAATAATCCAAAAACGAAAATTAAAAGAGCGGGACGGGAATGAATGTCACATGCTCGCGGTGAGGAGGAGAAAGAAAACTGAAGCGTTGCGGTGGCCGTCGGATGGGAAAAGATCGAACGGGTGCGGAGCGATGATCGTGGAAGCTTCTGGCGCCATAAAGTGGTGGGATAATCAAAGGGAGGAGAATGAGAAGCGTGGAGTATTTTGATCCGCTAGATGACGGTTTGATCGACGGTTTGGAATGGCTTGGGTGAGCTGGTACATCGTAAAGGGACCATTGTCTGCCGAGTGCCGGCTAGAAAAGTGGGATATTTTATTGAATTTTGAAGATATTATATTATCTTATTATTATATTACAACAACGTAGTAAGTAACATGAAAATCTGTCTTCAGGTCTTTTCACTTTCAAGATTATTCTCGAGACTTTCAGACATGAATCTAATATATAGAAATAATTCCAAAAGTTGTCATCTAATTATTTAAAATTTTTACATCTAGACTTCGTTTGAGAACTCAACAGTATTTTTTTTTAAAAAAAATAGTTTTATTTTTTTTAAATGGTTCATTTTCAAAAAAAATATATTTTTATTTTATGTTAAACTGAAAGTAGAAAAACTATCTTTTGTTGGTGTTTCTCGAATTTTAATTTAATTTTTTTCAAAATGATTTTTAGTGAAAGTGTTACATATAAAGATATGAATTTAGTGATGAAAATGTTAATAACTGGACATGCTAAACTTTTGATCAATTAGTAGTTCATCCACCGTCAATTTTTCCTCAGAATGTGAGTGAAATTTTTAAAAAGTTCTTTTAGATCATCTTCAAGAAGTGATATTCCATCACAAAATTACCATTCTGTCATTTTTTCTTGTTTCAAGTCAATTCCAATTAAACGATAAATGTCATTTTTTCTTACAAAAGTGAACAGTGTCACGTCATATATGGCACAACGCTCTTCACATACAGAAAATATGAGAGGAGGGGATATTTTACTTTTTTGCCTTTGCTTATTTATACAATTTTAAATGCATCTTTTATTTGTTTTATATGTATTTTTCATTTTGTTAATACTTCAATTTAAAACTTGTATTATTAAAAATAAATTATATTTCCTTTCAAAAAAAAATTATATTATTGTATAGATCTCATTAAAACGATTGAAATAAGACTAATAATAAATATATTAATTAAAAATTAAAATATATTAAACATAACTAAAATATTGTTATTTACATCACAAATTATATTTTATATTAAACTAATTCAATTCAAACTAATAAAGTTTTAAATTTTGAGAAACCAAATTATTTTTATTGATAATAACATTTTGTGTAGAAACTTGGTGTTTTAGTCTAATGGGTTGGAGATAAATATAATTTAGTGTGAGAATATGTTGAAAAATTTTATTTTAATGTGACATTTGATGTAAATTTTTAGTGTTTTTATATAAAATGAGTTCGAGCATCCCTACCCGCAGTTTTTATTTGGTTTTTGTCCGTAAGAAAATTTGGGGTAGTAGAATGAAACTGATGTGGCGACCAAAATATGGAGAAATTTATCTCCAGCAAAATCAAATAGGAGACGGTAGAAGATTTAAAAAAAAAAAAAACAAAAACAAAAAACGCCCAAGTGCGCGTTTGGGCGCACTTCGCGCCCGCTGGGGAGAGTCACAGCTAGCGCCGACTCTGACTTTTAAACAACTCAGAATTGTTTTTTTTAAGTTGTCATAGTTGTATTTTTTTTTTTTTTTTTTTATCTTTCCCCTCATATTCTCTTTCATGATCACAATTACAAAAACTCATCAAAAAAAAAAAAACTCCACTATTATGGATGCTCTTAGAGATGGCCTAATGATTTGGTTAAAACCACACTCCCCTAAAAAAGATGAACAAATTAGAGTGATATCTTGCTTCGTCTAAAACTAAGTGTTGCCCTAATGCACATAGGATATCTTTAGAATGAAAACGACCCCATCATTTTTTTTATCTTTTATTTATTTTCAACTATTAGATTTATTATATCAATGATTTAGATTAGTCCACAAGTTCTCACATGGGACATAGTTCTCATAGAAGTCGGACCTTATATATATGGGACCAAATGCGGCATGTCTCTGATGTGCAACTGTGCAAATAGATCAGGTTCGTCCATCTAAAACATGATCAAAGGCTGAAGTTCAATAAAAATGGAGAAATGCTTGACAGTGGAACAAGTGAAGAGATTTGCAAATGCTTGATGGTGAACATGGGAATGCTTGGTGATGAATTTGGACTAAAAGTATTTCCAAATGCATGGTCAAGCATTTCCAAATGCTTCTCCCGAATGTCATCACAAGCATAAAAAAGTCTGAGACAAAAAAGAATTAGTATTCCTTCGGCGTTCACTTACTTGAGTTTATGAAAGAGCTGAAATTGGTCAGTTATATTACTGTCCTCCTAAGCGCATTCTGGCAGTGATTCATGGAAAGAAGGGCTAGCCTCCTTCCTTCGATCGGAATACGAATGAGATCAAAAATGGCTATATACCGTCAAACATTTTGTAAATAGGAATTACTAAGAAGTGAACACATGAACCATTTTATAGTTTAGCATCATGCAATATACATTTTAAAAATATTTTCCCTAGGCCCCAACGATAAACCCCTCAAAATGTGGTCCTCCCTATCACCCAAACAAACTCTTAATAAAAGCTATTTCAAGGCTAAATATAAACAGAAATACTAATAAACTCCTAACCAGTTAGTTTGTATAATGTGTTAAACGATTCCTTTTCACCCCAATCAGCCTTTGCTTGAATATGTACACAACATATGTCTATTTGTCGGCCACCCCTTCATTCCAATGTACTTTTCTTCCTGAATTCAATGCATGGCCAGCCATCCCCCAATAGCACGGTATGTGAAATTAATATCCAAACTGTCATGTATATGTATATATAATGACACAATGAGAAAAAGGCTAGCTGCAAATTGTTATGGCAAGATAAATTAGCAAGAGCTTTCATGTATTCATAGCTAACTCAACTTATATTATTGCTTGATTTTCTTTCCTGAAACAAACAAATAGTAAACATATAAATAATAAAAATGATAATAGAATATAAGCATGTTAATGATTCTATCCTTTATGACAGACTTTCTTTTTGTGGGATACAGAAAATTAATTTACTGCAAATCTAGTTTTTTTTTTTTTTTTCTCTCCTCTCTTCTTTTCCATCCACCTCAAGTCCTCTCTCCTCCAAGCAAGCAAAAAAATCAATCAAGAAAAACACCTGTTGTAGATACTATAACAAGGCAGTATCATCGTTAAAAATGTCCTATATTTTAACTTTTAAGAAATAACTTTAAAACCAATCTATTATATTTTTTTATAACTAAATAAAATAAGATCTCAAATTATTACCAATGATTAGTCAATTTTATATTAAAATTTGTCTCAATGAATAATTGCTTAAATTACCTCATTGTTGTGAGCTTAAAGACAGCTCATATAATTAAATTAGTTTCTGGTCATCAGAACTAAATCTGTAAAATATACTAGGTAAGAATCATCCCCAAAAGACCAAAACTATATTGAGACATCATTCTAACAACAATTGAGAGACATAAAACACAAAAAATCATCTTTTTTTGGTCAATTGGCTTCGTCTTTCAGCTTCTTTCTCGGCAACCATTACATAGAACTCTGCCCCAAGCATCTCGTGTACGTGATTCAGTGACTCGCTCAAGCCAACTGTCTCCAATAGCACCTCCACAGTTATCATAAAGCCTAAATTAGATAAAACTCTGATGGCATTTGCTATCCTGCATATATTTAACCTGATTTCTGGGGGCGTATACTTTTCCTCTTCCTCAAGGATCATTGAAGTGCTAGATTTGGTACTGGGTTGCATAGATTTGTTTAATTGATCTTCTATTGTGTCATCTTTTACATCAACATGCTCACCGATCCAAATGAAGCCGTTGCAGCCAAGTATCAAGTCAATTTGATAATGATCTAGATGATGGAAGTGCTGTTTACGCTTCTTCACTAGATAAGGAGAAACTATGAGCAGCTGACCCCTTTCGAGCTGTATCCAAAAAGGATAGATCACATAAGAACCTGGCCAGCTATTGATAAATGAAAATGAGGGACCATGAAGGATGTATGTAAGCATTTTGACATTACTGAAAGAAGAAACAAAGGAAAAAAGCTGAGGTTACTAAGGTGCATTCCTCTTGACGAAAAAAGACAGAAAAGGGAGGGCCATAAAGGAAGGTTGCTATTATTGGCTTTATTGCTTATTTGGTCTGATCAATTTCCAAAAACAAACCTTTCCATATTTCTGGCTTCTAGCTTGCAGGTGCAGACTACCATCATGCTGGAAACCACGAACTTCGGCCTGAACATCCATCCAAATTTATAAAAAGAATAATGAAAAATGGAGACTAAAATAACTTGGAAATATCCTAGCTCTTAGAAAGAAGTGGTGTGTCCTTACACAAACAACATCATTCTCCTCAAATATACTTCTCATGTTTAGTTCATCAACAGCAGTTCGTCGTCTCTGGAAATTGAAAAAGAACACATTTGAAACAAAATGAGATAATCTGTATTTCAGCTTTCCCCTATTCAAACATCTAAAGTTAAGGCCCCGTCACCCTGGATAAGAAAACTTTATGTTCATGCCACAAAATCAGTAATGAGAAAGCACATTAAACCAAACTGCAGCTAGGATACAAATAAATACCTGAATGCCATCTGGCAAATTCATAGATGAAAGCATCAATACAGCATCTTGACTAGAGTTTATCTCCAATCTCCACCGCTTTGGAGCAACCTTGCATTGATTAACAGAAATGAATCGAGTTAAATTCAACTATAAGTGCAATACATAAAGTTACCTTTGCATTTACTAGAGCACAATAAAGCAAACATGTGAGGAGTAATCTTAAGGGAAACACTGAGAGAACATATAAATGGATAATGCCAGATAACCTCAATCACTCGACCCACAATGATATCGCCTACTTCTGGCTTATACCTGCAATTGCAATCCTCAAAACTCAAAAACAATTTCTTTTGAAATTATACTGCAAATTGTGAATCAAATACAGTTATCATTATTATTTTTAAACAGCACTAACCTCGCTCTCAAACACCTCACATAGACAAGTTTGTTAACCCGTTCAACAACTCCACATAAAGTTGCCACAACACGGCCATCCATCTCCGACGTCCCGTGTCCCCTTCACACAACAACCAATTTTACAATATGTAAACTAACATTTCAAATACCAATTCGGTAAATTCTCAATGAATACTTGTTTCCCCCATTTGTGAACGAAAGCATACATATATACAAACTCTATCAGTTTTTTTTTTATGTATACATACTTGAGGATACCATCTTCGTGGTCTACCGGAATGACGTCGGCGACGGTGACGGAGGCATTGGAGTTGGTTTTTGAGGAGAATGAGTCCAACAATTCCAGAGCTCTCTCCAGCCTTATCTTCTGCGTTTTGTTCAAAGAAATCTGTAGGCCTCTCATCTCTGTCTCTATATTTGCGTATTTGTGTGGGAAAAATTGGGGAGACTACTGATTTTTCTGAGGAATTAGATAAACCCTAGAAATAAGTTGCAGCCTGCAGGAGTAACCGCCCGTGTTTAATCGACCAATCGCCGACCAGTGCGGCTCTCCTTTTTCTTTAGAAAACCAATTCCACTTATAGTAATTTATGAACGACTTTTTTTTTTTTTGGAAAACATTTATGAATGATTTAATACCCGATTTAGTTTCGGTTATAGTAATTTTTTATTTAGTCTTAAATAATTTTTTTTATTTAGTCTTAAATAACTTTTTTTTTTTTGTTTATGAATGATTTAATACCGACTTTGATGTTTAATTGAGAAAATTCAGTATAATCGAGAATTAAATTGGATAAAATCATTATAATCGAATACTAATCTGGTACAACTATTATAGTTGAAGACTAAATTGGGTATTAATAGATGTGAAATTACCAAGTTTTTTAATAAGGACTCAATTGAAAAAATCATCAAAGTTAGGCACACAAAGTCATTTATGAGTTATGACTAAATCAATAAAAATCACTATAGTCAACCAGTCAATGCCTAAATTGGGTATTAACTCATTTATGAAGAATTGAACACAAATGAATAAAAACTAAAATCGGGAAAAAAAAATAGAGGCGAAATTCAGGAATGAAAAAAAAAAAAATTTCTTTAAAAACCATTTATTTGTTTACTAGAAAACTACTGTTGGAGTGAAAAATTGAAAAGCTGAAAATATAAAACATTTTTATACTGTTAACAAAAACAAAATCTTCCATTTTAACATCCTAAAACACTCCTATACTATTAAGGTTTGCGTAATATTGTAAAAGATATGGTAACACAATTCATATTCGGACTACAATTGTACATTAAAATGTGGTAATACACTTCATAATATAATATATTTTTTCTTACTTTCATATTCGTAATACAACTTTAGATTAAAATTACTAATATTAATAATACAGTACATTTATTTTCACCCGTGCAATGCACATAATTGATTTGTTGTAATATTTTAAGAATATTTACTATTTAGATCAATATACAATTATATAAATTATAATATCGAATATTATACAGCGTAATTGGAAAAATGGATTGGAACGATTATATTTTATGATATTATCCTTACTTGAATTCGAGCAAATAAATGACAATTAATAGGCAATGTGTAAATGTACACATCTGGTGCTGAAATATTGAACTTTTTACCTATAGTAACTTTATACAAAAGGTCGTGTACCTCTCTTAGTCAGATCACGGCGAAAATAGCAAGCACCGGGCGAGTGGGCGAGGGACGCTAAATTAGCCACTACTACAGAAAACACATTTAACATTTTTTTAAGCACTTTACATCTGGTGCGTATATATAATAAAATATGGTAATACAATTCATAATACAAATTTTTTTTGCACTTTTAGTCCCACGACTATGGTGTCACTTGCAGGATTGGTCCACGTCTTTCAAACTTTGCAATTTTGGTCCACGACTATTGTTTTTGTTGCAAAAATGGTCATTTTTCAATGAACTTCTAGCTGGAAAAAATTCCGGCGAATCTTTCGGCACTTTTTTGCCGGAAAAAAAAAACCACAGATTTTCAGTCAATTTTTCACCAAAAAAAAATTAAAAACATGAAAAGGTTGAAAATTTTTAGAGCAATTCTTTAAGTATGTACAGTTTAATTGGTTTCATTTACGTTAGATGTTTTATAAGGTATTAGGTATTAAGTTACTATGTACAGAGGATATGATATTAGGTGTTTTCTGTTCTTCCCAAAGGTGGCATCTTTTTGTGCCCCTTTTTTTGCCCATTAGTGTTATTTATGCATTCAGTTTATTTTGACATTATTGTATATATATATATTGTTGTATATAGGAACAAGGATATTATAGATTTATACACACAATTGATATTATAGATACACATATCAGATAACAGAACTGTACTGTACTAAACTTAATTGTCCATATCCTTTTCTGTTCTCTTGGTTCCTCAAGAACTGAGAACCTGAAATAATTGAGTGGAATCGAACTAATGTGATAGGACTTAACCTTATTCACAAAGATAGTGAGACAACAAAGTAAACATCATTTTATATCCAGCAAGCAAGAAAAAAAAAAAGAAGCTAAGGGCTAAAACTTTTTGAGATCCAAGGTGTAATTTCTGCTCATCTTTTCCCTTCTCCTGCGTATGAAGGCTTCTGCCTTTTCGTTGACGTTGGAGGTCACACTTAGAAGCCTCGGGCGTCTAGGAGGAGGAGGCGGAGGCGAAGGCTTTGTTGTGTATGCCTGATCAGCTGGTAGAGTATTAGTCTTGTTGTTCTTTTCATCTGCATCTGAGATGACTTTAACAGTACTGGGAGTTGGTGTTTTTCTTTGTCCTCCTCCCCAAATGTTATTATATCTGGTAGGATCATTGAACCACCCGACATCATGCCCGTAATCCACTAGCACCTCAGGGTTCAAACCATTTCTCGATGACCCTTCAATCGGGATATCAGACGACGAAGGGCAGGATAGTGTTGGATTAACCATATTCTCGGGCTTAAATCCCCGAGGCGAGAGGGGGTTGAGGAAGAAACTGAACAAGCGCTGACACACTCCTGGATAATGGGAACCATCAGTGCCCCTTTTGTCCATTATATTGTTTGGTTTGAAGAAAAAGATCAGATCAGAGTGGCCTGCAGGGAATTGAAGAGATGAGATAATAGAGAAGTTTTATTAGTGAATTGAAAATCCAGGTGCTCTAATGTTGCAGAATATGATCTGATCCACAACAATCTAATCTATTATATCCTAATCTCCTTTCAAAGATCACATGTTTTCTGTTTGGATTCCTTGCTTACAAGAATGGATAGCATAAAGTGAAAAATAATGTCATCTGCTACCCTATCCCACTTTACTAGTAAAGTTCTTGCTTATTGATTGGGGATGATTGTGCTATTGTCAAAAGCTATAGCCAACTTGCAGGAATATGTGTATATATCCAGAAATATTTACAACAATAATCCTTAGCTTCTCCACTTTACTTATCGTGAAGCATGCCTTATTCCTTTGTAGGACCAACCCACACCAGAATCTTGTATCTAAACTGTCTAATTTGATTAGATAATGTTACTGCATGCCCAGACCCAATTATTGACTATACAGTTATGGGGCTGTCATGTTCACAACATATACATTTATTTGACGTCTCTAGGAACCATGCTTAGCTTCTCCTATAGAATAATGGAATAAGGGTCAAATTGACAGGAATTTGAAAATGCAATTAGATCACTGAACAAAAAAATTGAACACATTTAGACTGTGTTTGACAGAGTTTATTTAGGAATTAGGAACTTATAGCTTATTTTAAGCTACTAATAATCTATAAGTTTTGTTTGGTAATGTTATAAAAATAAGCTAGTAGTTTAAAATAAGAGCTTATTTTAAAACGCTATTTCAGGTAGCTTTTCAAAAATAAGTTAGTAATTTTTTAACTTTTTTCCATCTTTATATAAATGACATCATTTATCCCTCCCAATTAAAACTCTTTTGGCCTTTTTTTCTTCAATATATTTCGTTATAATTTTAATTTGATATTTGTGTTTGAACAATAATTTTTGTATGAACTAATTTTATGAATTATAAACATCTTGTTTTACTTTATATATTTTCAAATATATGTTCTTACTTTATATTTTATTAAATTATATTGTTTTCACTATTTTATATTTTAATATGTAAACAAACCTATTTAAATTTAAAACTATTTAACTTTTATGAAGATGTCATTTTTAGTCTTTTTACATTTATCAACTTATCAAAAAGCTAATTTTACCAAACACTTTTAAGCATAACAACTAGTTTATCAGCTCTTCAAATTTTAGCTTCGAGCTTATAGCTTGTCAGCTTTCAGCTACCGTTTCAACTAGGTTTGCCAAACATAGACTTAGATTATTGAAAGATGTAATTGCATTTTTTTTTGTTCGGTGACCTAATTACACTTTCAGATTACGTTCAGGCCAATTTGAGCTTTATTCACAGAATAAATTTTGTGTCCTGCCCTAAGAGCATTCCCCAATTAGCCTCATGTGCCCCAAAAGGTTTATTAGCTCTTGTATTCAAATCCTGTCATCGTTCCACCAAAAGACATTGACTCAAGTAGAAAATGTTTCAAGGTACTTACACATATAATCAACAATTCAAATAATAAAATAAAGAGTCATTTTCATTTTTGGTCCTACTGTTATTTGGACATTGCCAATTTTAGTCCGTTTCATTATTTTTTGCCATATTGCGGTCAGTCTTATTTAGTCTTTGCCATTTTTAGTCCACCGTTAAATTTTTTGTCAAATGACCGTCCAAAACAGGTGTATTTTTTGTTTTTTCATGCTTTGGTCATCTCCTTGACCCTTTGCAGTAGTTTTTCTTACACATTTTTATCAAATGAAGAGGTCCGGTGAAAGCCATGCGAGACACATTACAAAGCCATGGCTTTGCCGGACCTCTTCATTGGATGAAAATGTGTAAGGAAAACCACTGCAAAGGGTAAAGGAGATGATCAAAGCATGAAAAGACCAAAATACCCCTATTTTGCACGGTTACTTGACGAAAATTTTAACGGTGGACTAAAAGTGACAATGACTAAATAAGACTGACCGCAATGTGACAAAAATTAATGAAGCAGACTAAAATTGGCAATGTCCCAATAACAGTAGGACCAAAAATGAAAATGACTCTAAAATAAAACTAATTGACATTAAACTAGGCCACCTACTGTGTAGTGCGATGATAGAGATCATTCTAAATAGGTGTTTGCAGGATTAAACTCCGGTAAGTAAAAAATATATACTACCATATAAATTAGAATCATTAGTGTTTTTTAAAAAAGAGACATTAAACTAGATTAGTCTCACCTCTAAATGGTGATAGACAGCCTAGGTAATTCCAGGCAATAGTCATTGGCCCAAATGGTGAAATGGTGCATACAATCTTGTCTTGTCTTTTAAAGAGAGAATCAAAGATTGGATCACCATATGTACCCAAAAAGATAAAATCTACTATACTAATAAGAGCCAAAGAGAGTTAGGCCTAAAATGGGTAGAAAAAATGGCGGTAATCAAATGGATGGTTCAGATGAATTATTTAATCAAATAGATGGCTAAGATAATTCTGATTAATATTATTCATAGAGATTACCTAATTTAACCTTACTTTTATGATTTTCCGTTAAGTTTTCCGTTAAATATTCTCTTCTCTGTTAATATTCCGTTAACTTTTAACTAACCCATTAATTTCTATAAGAAAGGTCTTAGGTTCGAACCTCATCTCAATCAAATTTGACATAATTAAGTTTTTCACTTTATTTTACTCTTATTAAATTAAATAAATTAGTAGCTACAACAAAAAATGATACATATGTATTTCTTTAATTTAGAATTATGTGTCTACAATACTTTTATTTGAAAGAATTATTCATTATCAAAAAATTAAATTAAATAAGAGAAATAATTTTATTAGTTATATTGTCTTTATTTTCTCTCATGCAAATATTCTTTAATTCATTACATTGTCCATTATCTTATTTTTACAATATCTTGTAATTAAATATCAAAGTTATAGTACAAAATAATGTTATATATTTATTTACCAAATATTTTATTAATAATATGAAAAAAAATTTGAATATTTTGAAGCTAATTATATTAACTACTTGGAATTGATTGACAAAGAGAGTACTCAAATAGTCTAACAAATTGAAACGGAATCACTCTATTTTACTCTTATTGAATTAAATAAATTAGTAGTTACACCAAAAAATGATACATATGTATTTCTTTAATACCATGAAAAAAATAAAAAAAGAATAGTTTGAAACCAATCATATTAACTATTTGGGGGATTGTTGACAATGAAAGTACTCAAATAACCCATTACCCAACAAATTGAAGCGAGAAATTACCTTTTAATATCTTTGGAACACATAATATTTTAAGTATTGAAATTTTTATTAATTTATTTAATCTTTTTTCTTAAACTAGGAATTTCTTTATCCACAATAACCCATTCAACAATAATGGTTGAACCAAATGAACCCCAAGCAGAGCATCTAAAAGAAAGTCCATAGCTCCTATATCGTAATCTCATTGCATGACGTTGGCATCTATGCTACCAACAATAACCGAATTGCAAATAACACACAACAAACAAAAAGGAAGAGAACAAATAGTAAAGATGAATTGAAGACAATGACAATGTTACTCAAAAGAGAATTAAGAACACTTTAAAAACATTCAAATTAAAAGTAGTACAGAGTATTTATTTAGACTATCATTTTTAGACCAAATATTTAGACTATCGGTTTTACAACGTTGCAAACATTTATTTTAGTAATAATTATAATGAATTTTCTATATTATCTTAGATTCATATATATACTTTGAGTTAGATATTTAAATAAAAAAATTTGACATTCAATTACCCATGTATAAACTTCTCATATATAATCTTGCATTGATATACTTTCAAATATTTATTTAGATATAAACATTAGGCATTAACCCATTCGCGCTATGCGTGTATAAAACTAGTAAATAAATAAAGATTGGATCAACATGGATCGAATTGCCTTTAGGCCTAACATATACTTGCCTACTGAATCACTACCTTTTTTTTTTTCCTCTCCCTAGTGCATTGCCAAGATCGCAATAACATGATTTGTTTAAAGGTCTCCCATGTAACATAATTTATTAATTAAAGGTGCATAAAAAGTTAACGGTAAGTACATAAACTGGATAGAGTCCACTACAGGTATATTATATACTTTCAATTTATTTATAGATACATAAGACGTTAACGGAAAGTAAAAAAATATATTAGCTGCATATACAAAATTTGAATGTCATTTTATACTAGGGATCACAATACAAGATGAATCGTGATTCATGGTATAATTTGACAATAACATCAATATTTGGATCAATATATGCAATTGTAATACCATGGATTCGAGCTCATATTGCATTGTGAATCATGGTCCAATAATTATGTGTTTGCGGTTAACACATTCTGTAACTGCAGTTAACAGTTTATGTACCTCTAAACAAATTGAAGACACATAATTTGATGGTTACAAACACATAATATGATAACTACAAACACATAAATTGTTAAATGCATATACAAAATATGTTAATTGCAACCACATAACATGTTAACTAACACCTTATAAAGAAAAAAATAACGCACCTTAAGAAGGAAAATCACACACCTTAAGAAGTAAAACAACGCATCTTAAGCTTCAACAAAAACATACCTTAAGTTCTCACAAAAAACTAACGCACATTAAGCACAGAAACCACGCACCTAAAGAAAAAAAATCACGCACCTGAAAAAGGAAAACCCCACACTTGAAAAATGAAAATCACGCACATTAAGTTTGACCAATACGGAAAATTATGAAATTGTCACCGCACTTTTTTACTCATTGTTAATCTTAGACGTTAATTTTGGCAAGATCAATGGCTCTCCTTTCACCGCACAACCACACCTGATCATACCATCCGCATTTGAACCATATATATATACTAGTTTTATACGCGCATAGCGCGAATGGGTTAATGCCCAATATTTATATCTAAATAAATATTTGAAAGTATATCAATGCAAAATTATATATGAGAAGTTTATACATGGGTAATTGAATGTCGAATTTTTTTATTTAAATATCTAACTCAAAGTATATATATGAATCTAAGATAATATAGAAAATTCATTATAATTATTACTAAAATAAATGTTTGCAACGTTGTAAAACCGATAGTCTAAATATTTGGTCTAAAAATGATAGTCTAAATAAATACTCCGTACTACTTTTAATTTGAATTTTTTTAAAGTGTTCTTAATTCTCTTTTGAGTAACATTGTCATTGTCTTCAATTCAACTTTACTATTTGTTCTCTTCCTTTTTGTTTATTGTGTGTTATTTGCAATTCGGTTATTGTTGGTAGCATAGATGACAACGTCATGCAATGAGATTACGATATAGGAGCTATGGACTTTCCTTTAGGTG